>CABPRJ010000031.1:421989-538092 GCA_902439185.1 Cinara cedri
ATTTACGGCCGCGCGCGTGTAGCGCAATTTTCCCGCCGCCGTCAATGAGTATGTGTATGTATGTGCGTGTGTGTGTGTGTGTGTGTGTGTGTGTGTGTGTGTATAGAGTCCCGTGTGCCGTTTCGTAACATTGCGCGTCGCCGCCAGACGTTTAGTCGAGCGCATCGCATAGTTGTCCGCGACCCGGCGGCGCGAAGTTTTTTTTTTCCCTTTCGACGGAACATGTTTCGGTAAAAACCACGTATACGATCGACGACGCCCAGAAGTGCCGATACTCTCCGGACGTTTTCCGTCGACACGATATCTGTGTTGATTATGCGCTGCGCACCTACCCATCTAATTTGGTCACTAAACAGCCGCTTTATAAGATACATTTAGGTATATACGTTCACGCAGTTATACGTATACTAAATAATACAATATTGTGGTCCGCGGATATGCTTTGAAAAGATTCTACATTATAACTGCAGAGCAAATGTTCGATTTTTATACTGCGGTTTCTGTTCGCACGTATTTGAATTTTTTTTTTATATTTCTTCGGGTATACTTACAAGTTACAGGAATTCGATGTATGGAAATGTTGCACGTCATCGACGCCATACTCGTATTGGTTTTTTCTTCCTAGAGAATCAAAAGAACCAAAGAATTGAAAGCTTTTTGATTCGTTGGGGTTTTTTTTTTTGAAACGACACCATGACTTTTATCGCGTCTGTTACGACAATTGGTTTAACTTAAATGGAATATCTATGGGATACTTATGAGAATCGAAGAATCCATTATTAACATACACAATATTGTATATGCGATAAAATCCGATCGGTTACGCTGTTTTTTAAAAATAACATATTCATTATTCTTAGACTGTGCATGTGCATATAGAACCATTTAAATTTTAAAGAGTATATATAATTCCCGCTGTCAAATAAAAACACTTCGAATGACTAAAAATGTCATACGTATTGTACATTTTTGACCGCGTAAAAGTAGGTGGACGTGTTAGAATATTATTCAAAAACAAATAAAACGGATGACAAACAATGATGTGCAACGTTTTCACTTATGTAGGCATTCGATATGGGTTGGACTGCAGAATAATATGCGATAAACAAAAACGTATAGGTAAAAACGGTTTCAAGTACGCGCGATTGCGGTTCATTTGAATAGGACAAATACAATAATAATAAACGCGAAATGTTCTTTATTTTCAACGCGCGTAGACCACACGCGCGTATCCACAGAATACGATATTAAAGATACAATCCGATTTCGCGTATAAACTCGTATATCGCTCGCAAAAGTATAATAATATCATAGTGGAATGAAATTCGAACGAAAATTTTTGTCTCGTAAATATCGGGCTGAATACCGCAGTGTTCGTTTATTTAGTCATGACAAATTTCCAGATTATTCTGACGGGTACCTATACTACGCGCGCTATTATAATACTACTTGCGGCCCACCTGCACTTGCTCACCCGGCTGCCTGCCTAGGTTTAGTTATATTATTATTTATCCATACACAATAACAAATGCATTATTATTATAAAAATATACGCCACCGCCGCCGCCATTATAATAATATACTTTCACTGCAGGATATATAGGAGACACTTTTTTTTTAAAAAAAAAAGTATACATAATTCAATCATCGATCATTATCGAGATAATAATATTTGTGTGCTTGCGTGCATAGCATTGTATACGCGACTGTTGATAGTCGCGTGTACAGGGCGATTCTCCGATCAAAAACCATCGAAGATTTCGAATAAATTTTATTTTGTTTTTTTTTCACAACTATCGAATCTATCTCTGTTTTTGAAATTTTCTTAAAATTTACCCCTGTAATCCTTTTCCGGCGAGTTTTAAAGAACTTGGGTTATTGCTAAATTTTCAGTTAAACAAATTTAGTTGTAACAAAAAAAATCGGTGGATCTAATATATTTTTTACCATGAACATTTTTAAAAAAAAATTTAATATTAAAAGTTATACTTTATTTCAAATATTTATTTGTATTTTGAACCGTTCAGAAAATATATATGTTATTAATTACAAAATTTTGGATTTTGTAAAATAATTAAATTACGCTATATTTTATTTTTATTTTATAACGATAAATTTTGAAATAAGGTTTTTTTTAAAAAAAAATGTCTGTTAAATAATTAGTCTTACATATTATAGAGCTAAATGCTATAGATTTCTATATACATTTTAAAAAAAATCAATAAAACTATTCTCTTCCGTAATTTTCAACCTTATTTGTGGTACGTGAAGAAAAGACGATTTATCATGACCAAATTAAACCGACATCAAAATAAGAGTTACCCTCCTTATTGCTCATGTTGTATACCGAAAATTGTTTTTATGATATACCACGGATAATGTGGTTGGGATTTCGAAAATAAGATCGTTAAACGATAGTATAACGGTGCTTGGTAAAAAAAAAAACTAAATGAAATCGGTAAAATCAAATTTATTCAAATTTCCTTATATTCCTACATATACATACTCATAGTAAAACGATAATCACTGGTTCGTGACAAAATAAAAATCACCCTGTATAAACAAATATACGTATAATATAGTGACCTCCTCCACACGAGGGGGAATGTGTATATAATATAATGTGGTGTACAGTGTCTCTCTTTCTCCGTGAGCCGCATAAAAACGGTTGTCAGGGCGGCTCGCGACCTCAAGGTAGCCGCGTATTTATGAACCCGGTGGTTCATGCTTTATTTATGATTAGAAATCACTTTTTTTTTTTTTTATCGTGTAATACGGGATGCCAATCTCTTGGTGTGTACCTATATGTATAATAATATTTGTATACTTATAATAATATGTGTCAGGCCCTAAATACGTGTTACGAAACATATACTTGATAGATCGGTTCATTGATATTCGATGTCGCGCGGGTCCCCTTATAATACAAATAATATTATTACGTTCCACGTGGAAGGAAATCAAGTATAATATCGCGCGCATTAATGCTTTCTCGTTATTTGAAAAAAAAAAAAATCGTTACAACGCCGTAATGCATACGATTTTTATATGCAAAGGTAAAATTCCATATTATTCGTATTACGCGGCGAGTACTGTTCGAACGTCCTTCTAATAATTATCGGACAATCAGATTATGCAGTTAAGGTGCAGCTGGCAATAAAAAATAATAGTCGCTGTAAATTTCGCTAATATACGAGGCTATTAAAACATGTAAATTTAACTTCAAACTGCTTATAAGCCCAATGCTCGTGGGGCACACGGGTACTGAAGAGGTAGCTTGCCATCTCTAAAACTTACTCGAGTCGGTCAAACGTCAAAAAGTTTATTATAGATTTTGAGCGTCCGAAAATCTGCATTTTTTTTCTGTTCGGAAATTACTTTCGATCGATAAAGTAGAGAAAGTAAGGGGCTTTCTGGTTACATTTCGGATATAGTCGGTGCATTGAGGAAGTCGTATTTTTAATTTTTTTTAACATTTTTCTAAATGCAGGAGAACACTCGTGGAAAAAACAAAAAGACAGACTTTGATAAAAATCGATTTTGGTTTTTTCTTTTTTAATACCATTTTTAAAACGAAAAAAAGTTGATATACTGTTAATGGGTGCACCTCTGGTGTAGGTGGGTAGTTGGGAAGGTAGAATACATAAAAGTATTTAATTTTTACGTTTTGTCGAGAGTTCCTTTAAAAACATAATTCTAATAACTATCAAAATTAATGGCTTTATATTATTTTTTTATATTCTTTATTATAACCCCTCGTTTTTACCAATAAAATTCAATGTGTCGCATTAATATTATCACCATAATCGTTAAATTGAATGCGTTACGGACCGAATCCAAACGATATAGAAATAAAAACTAAATATACCAATTATCTATATAATATTTAACCGTCTCTCAGGGGGGGGGGGTGCGCTGACGGATGGTGACATTTCGGAATGGGCATTGGGAAAGACAAATGCACTTAAGGTATTAAAGGTACTAAAGGTGATTTTTATGCATTCTCGTTATATGTTACGGCCAGTCGCGGGTTAGTTCCATAAATCCGTCACTGCCCCTGTACCGGTGGTCTGCCCACTTATAACATCCGAATATGAAATATCATATTGTGTAAAGGTGATCGTTTTTTGTTCAAAAAAAAAAAATGTAATTATATATAGTTAAGACATAAAACGAAAAATAACCTAAGTCACTCGATTGCACGTATTTTCAGTTTTGTATGGTTATGCAGTATTGATAAATAATAGTAATATTATAAGAAATTTAATTGAATGTGTGTGTAGTTATCCAATAATTAATTTTTACAAAAAAAAAGGTTTATTCAAAATAATTGATGAATCATTTCTTTTTGATTAGAGTAAACCCCCATATTTTCATAAGTATTAATATATGTCGAGCTCGCATACCAAATTTTTTTTTTTTTCGAACATCCATAATATATACAACAAATTTGTATTAGTTTTTTATAATTTTAAGTTGATTTTAAATAAACTCAATTATCGAATCGATACAATCGAATTAGTGTTAAAATCACTTTGATTATTGACATTCGAGAATCATGTTAATTTAGACGCTATTTGTCAAGTATTGTCAAGTAGTTAGTAACTCGAACCGAGTTCAAGTACCTGTATTCGGATTCTACTCGAGAAAAACGAGGATTATAATAGTTACGAACAATTGAGGGACCAAAAAATAACAAAACCCATCCAAACTTTCAGGAAACCCATCATAAAAACAATAGACACAGGAATTCAGGGATTTAAATCAATAAAGGCAACGGAAAATTCATTCTTGAATATGAAAGAGGATTTCACCTCCCATCATCACTCTTTTACATTAACAACCACGTATGTCAACAGTTCTCGAAAAATATAAAGTCAATATGAGTTTTTTTGTTTTTATTTTTGGAGCTGGAAATTGTACTATGATGCAGATATGTATCACAGAAATAGTAATCTTTCTCGACGTCTCACTGAATTAGTTTAAAAGATTTAACTTTCATTAATACTAAATAGTATTAAAATGTATTCTTTAATAATCCAGTCCTTTATAGAACAAGTGTTTTCTTACGTGAAATAAAATTATACCCGTATTAAAATTAATTATAATTCACTTATATTTTCACTGTATTCACAATATTCTGCTAACGATTTACGCGCTACCCAAAAATATTAATCACGATAGTTCGACCAACGTTAAAAAATCGTAATGTATCCTTAAAACCAATGTCCGTAATTTGAATATTTCTAGTCACGTGATGATAGTCGTGCGTGCATATAGGAGAGAAAACACATTTTTTTTTTTTTTGTATACAAACGATTTTCTATATATTTGTTTTTTTATATACTAATTTATTTGACTATACTATTTCAACTATTATCGATATTACCTAATTTTTAATACCTCAAAAATGCGAATGTGATGCGCGTTTTGTTATACCCGACCGCGGTGGTCCTCGAGAGTGAGAGGAACCACGAGCGTTGTATGAGAGAGGACGCTCGTCGACGATTATTTGTTTGCCTCGTCTATCAGTAAGACACGTTTTGTTCGCCGGCGCACGTGGTCGTGTGTTTTATTATAAATCGGACGCCGCCACCATTGTTTGTTTTTTTTTTCCGATGAATCGTATCGAGTTCGGAAACACCATTGACGAGAATACTTAATATACCTACCTATATACTTACCTAATCGGGTGCCGAGTGCAAACTTTTTTTGCGTCCTGCGTTATGATAATATTTTGAACTTTTTCGCGCTGAGCATCTTTCTCTGTTTAATACATATATATTTGTCTTATAAGATCGACAATGTTTTCTGGTATATTACTCAGATTTTAAACGTAATAAAAATAAAAGAGTGTGTGTGTTTTTTTTTTTTTTGTAATTAATATTCATTAATCGTTCGGAGTGACCGGCTGTGCGTGACGTCAAAAATGGACTGTATGCCGCTTGGATTAAAACCGAAATTGTTTCCAAAATGTTAGTACAAATTTTAATTTATTTTAATGTACACGCGTGCATATTGTTTTTACAAACTCTAAGAAGAGGAGTGGGGGGGGCTGGATGGAACAATAGTCTATCGGATCACGTCGCTAGAATTTTGAATGGTCCTGAATAATTTTTAGAAATGCTCGCCATCATCAATGCCTTTTTCTCGTTTTTTTTTCCCATGAAATAAATTTCTAATATTAAATAATATCTATAACGTATAATGTTACACGCATACAGCGGACTCGGTAAGTCGCGGTTTTTGTATCATCGCAGCAGCAGCAACAGCTCAAATTATTATTGTGTTAGCTTAGTCGAAAAGGTAACAGGACCACCGCAGCCGAACCTAATACGCGCAGTCCATCGTGTCATGTCGAACAACAAAATAAGACGAGGATTATATTACTCAAAAAAATAATAATAGTAGAAAGGTGCAGCGTGGTGTGGGTTTTGTGGAGTATAAAACTATAGCTTAGTACCTACGTGCAAGAGAAAAGGGTGTAAAGTGAAATTATTATTATTATGCCCGAAATATATTATATAGATATTTATATTTTTTTTTGGTAAATAGTTACATGTAAATATTAGATAGATCCTATAGGTAAATAATATTGTTCTGGACAATACTTTCGAATTATATTATCGTGGACCTATAGGATAGGAATGGTCGTTAACAATTTTTTATTATTATTTTTATTTTGATACGATGACAACGACCACGTGCGTAGGATCCAATAAACTATATTATTATATTTTAATTGTGCGCGTATGAAAAACGTCCGTTATATGCGTTTCAGACGATCGGAACACAATAACCGATAAAGATGAGTCACGGATCATAATAATAATTGTCGACACTATTACTGTTATACGTTAGGAACCTATTGTCACGAGTACGTCAGTTATATTATCATAGGCGCAAATAGCGTGTGAGATTTGAGGGAACTGAAGTCCCATATACAGACCAGAATTGAAGTTTTTACAAAACTACATAAAACCCTAAACATTTCTACTCCCTATAAGGTTTCAAATACTACAGTTTTTCATAATTACTATACAACTAAACAAAAAAAATCATTACAGATTTGTACAAATGTACTATTCCAACTTGGTTTAATAGTGAGTTGTACTCAGAACTATTTATTATACCTAATATATATTGGGTATAGTTGCAGATCCAGGAGGGAGCCCTGGGCCTCGCTCCTCTCTCCAGACTTAGAATATACAAAAGTTTTTACTTCCACAAATAATTATAATTGTTTATATTTAATACAAGATTTTCAAGGAAAAAATAGACAGTGATGAATGTGTTGATTGTACTATGATGTATTTTTATTTTTTTTCCATCTGTCAATAAATTTTCTACCAGAAATCTTACTCCAATCAAAAATACGTTAGCAATGGTTTCAATGGTTTATCAGTGCTCACAGATGTAAATAAAATAACCTTATGTGTCCTAACCTTCTTAACTTTCTACCTTCAACAGTGATTGCACCCATCCCCAGTATTATCTATTCTTTTTTGTTTAGCAGTAATTTTTACAGGAGGACCCTCCCCCGAAATTCAACTCTGGATCCGCCACTGACTGAGTCGTACGCTTATTGCAAATATTTCGGTATTATGATGTATTAATTTATATAGTACGTCTTTAGAAATATTCAACTCAATGAACGTAAGAAAAATAACCGAACAATTTTAAGTGGACTATTGACATTTTTGGAAGAGATAAGCCTCCAAAGCCCCCCCTCTCTATTTGCGCGTGCGTTCATATTATAATATAGCTAAGTGTAAGACATTTAGGTTCAATCGTATTGATCAAGTTTTTTACGAGTGCTTTTCTAATAAAATATACATTGTGGTATTAAAAAAAAAAAAACAAAATTCTTTATACGCCTGTTCAAAGGTCTGCGAGTCGGTCTTTCCGCGATTTCCATGCGGCCTAGTTTCGCGAAGACATTACTCGAAGATGACCGAATTGTCTCGGACCCGGTACCACGTGTGCAGCTGTGGTTATCCCTACAACATCGGTCTCGTGACCATTGCTTTTCGCGTAGGTACGCTCACGGGTCAATGCGTTTCGTCTCGCCCCGCGCGACTTTGATCGTGGGTTCCTCGGTCGGCTCGGGTTCTCGTTTTCTAGGTTAAGTCCGTTGTTCGAATAAACTGTAGGTGGGATACTATTATTATTGTTATAAATTATAATATTATAGTCGCCGTTTGTCCCGTTATGTTTAATTGCTGCCGGAATCAATCGACCGCAATTATTATATAGGTATAATGGGTATCTGTGATAATTATTCCCGTATACAGCCGCGACATGTCAGTATATTATATAAGTCTTAAAATACGGTACTGTGTATTAAGTACCTACTCGAAAAATCCAACGTTTACATTGAACGAAAATAATATATTAGTTCGTGAGTGATTATAATAATTCTTAATGCTTAAAAAATGACGTCGTATTGTTTTTTTTTTTTTTACAAGTAGTGTTATTTGTTTTTAGTATACGTATAAGGGTGTTTTAGAGTAGGTATCGCCGTATACGAAGAAGCAGTATAATAAACGAAGATTATGTCATTATACACATAAGTACCTAAAATTTTGTGTTATTACGGTTTTTTATTTTTTTTTATTTATTTTACTTTGTGTTTAATATCTCATCGGAACTCGTACAGAACGGATTATATCTATACCGATCCGTTATTTGAGTTTACGGAATAGCTAAAATCGGGTCGTTATAGGACTAAACCAAACTGAACATAAAGAAAAATAAACCGTAGGTACAATGTATTATTGTCAGCTATTATAACCATGTACCCAAATAACGTCAATGGTTACCATTATGAATATGTGTATACCTTGTCAACCAATCAACAAAAAACAAATTGCATTGATTTCGTGGAAAAAAAACAAATATTTATCTTCTCATATGATAAAAAAAAAACCTATATTGAAATCATTAATGGATTAAATACGAGCAGTGAGTACCAAACAATTATTTAGAACAGTTTTATATTTCATTGTATATCATGTAAAATTCGTGTAAATATATGAAAAATAATTTTATAAAAACAAACCTGTCTTAAAAAAAAAGTTTTTATTCACTGATAAACGAAACTGACACGAAATGACACAATTGTTAACAATAAACATATTTGTAATATTGGCTTTTTTAAGTTTTTAGGATTTTTAAAATTGTTCGTACATAATTACGTATATCAGTTACACCAAAAAATAGTAAATGAAAAAATTTAAAAAATACGATTCCAAGTGGGATTCGAACCTTTTTCGTTAAATTGTATTAATTTTGACTAATTTTATTTACAATATTTCATGATTTTTCGAAGTTTCGAGGAAATATGAACTTGAAAGAGTCATAAAAAAATTGTGACATTTTTTTACCGATATACGAATAATGGTAAAGTGATTTAATTTCCTCCGTAAAATATATTCTGTTGTACACAATTAAATAGTTTGTATTTTTTTTTTTTTTTTAATAAAAAGTCGCCTTTCTTTTTATGTTAGCAATCCTTATAGATTAGTGTGTTTTAGCTCTCCGTGCCTTTCTGTTGTAGCCTCATATTCTTATAGATCCTTGTATTTTTCTCTATTCATGTCCTCCATTGTTTTGAGTCATACTATACTCTGCCCTTGGTCTTTCTCTTCCCACGCATCCTTCAACGTCTCCTTCGTTTATTGTTTTTAATAGGAGTAATTGCATGCCTTAACTATATTACGTATGTCCTATCATATAGGCTTTATTGGATTGAATATACATTGATATTTTCACCGTTTTTCCTTCGTCCTGCAGTTTAAAACATCATTCGATTGTAACTATTTCAACGTCGCTAATTAAACAATACACGATATTTGTTCAACTGCAGCTGTATAGGTTAAATATAATATTTTAATATAGGGTACTCAAAAAGTATTTATATAATATGTACGTTTTGTTGTTAAAAAAAAAAAACGCGTCATTTCCGGAGATTAGTGTAGTTATTAGTAGGTATAATGTAGGTTAATATATAATTAGTATATGCATAAAGGAATATAATACAGAGGTTCGTTTCGTGGCTAAAACGAAATTTTCTCGCATATATTTTGTATTGCAATGTACACCGGATAATTTGTCGGCGTCGACTCGTGCAGTTCGAGAAAAAATAAAAACGTTACAAAAAAGAACAATTTACCCGTTTTTTGTTTGTTTGTTTGTTGTTTTTTTTTTTTTTGTGCCAAGTCGCACCTAGTTGCTGCTAATACTCGTGTGTATACCGATTTGGCGTGTCTGACGGTCCAACGACGTCTGTATAAACATTATAACGACCGCGTGATGATTATTACTCTGCACCGTGATTAAAAGGTTGTACGTAGGATTTTTTATTTTTTTTTTTTACTATTTCGAATCATTCGTAAGAAACCTCAAGAAAAAAAAAACCCGATCGTGTAAAAGTGTACTTATCGTTTTTGCGTCGCGCAGCACAGACATGTTTTCGGGTCGTGCAAATAGTATAGGTACTTAGAGAAAGTGACCACTTCCTTATGCCTGAGTGCCGACGGACGGTGAAATAGAAAATTATTAAATTTGGGCGGTCGAAATTGTTACTTTTATTTGTATTATTATACTGAAATTAGCAAAATTGTATAAAAAAAAAACTTATACATAGAATGTATCTATTTATCATGAAACAGCGATCTTCTCGGTGAATATTAAGTGAATTTGATATTTCTGTTTATTTTTATATTTTCCAATTATTATTATGAAATGGTATAACCTTTATTTTAACACTATTTTCAATTATTTATTCTTACTGCTTATGACATAAATGAGCTTTAAAACATTGTTAATTTTGAAAAAGTAACCTTTTTTTAAACACAGGTTCGCATAAAAAATATTTGTCTACTCATAATTGTCTATGCATAATCAGGAGCAGATTCAGGACAAGATAACAGGAGCTTATTTTAACAATTAATATAAGGCACACATTTATGATAAACCAAGCGAAAAGTATATATGGGCTAAGAGAATATTGAACAATCGCCCCTATTAACACTCTGGATCCATCACTGTGCATATCAGTACTAGTACTTACTAATATTAAATTTATCGTTTTGTGTTAGGTATAACGTTTAATCTTTAAAATTGAAAAAACAGAAATTAGATTCATTTAAAATCCTCCGAGAAAATAGATGATTTATAATAAATTGGCCACCCATTTTCACACTTAAAAAGTTTTTCTTAGTTCAATATTTGTTTGCATAGTTTTACATGTTTATATTTAATTACTCACCTCGCCGTTTTCACTCAACTATAATTTACTTTTAATTATGAAAAAATATGAGAAATAAATGATAATTGTTTGAATAAATTACTATCGTCGTTTATCCCGCAGGTGGATAATAATACAATTTAGTAGGTTTTTAACTCACCGTTAATTTTATTAAAATTAAAAAGAATTTACGCCCGTGTTTAAAAACAAACGAAATTAATATTTTAAAAAAAGTTGTACAATTACAGTTACTGTAATTATAATTGAAGAATTTCACAGTTTTTTTTTACTTACGTTATTATATAGATTATGTTGGTCACGTTGAGGAAACCAATATATTATATGTATAGTTTTACGGTGACGTACCTATACCTATTAGTTTTTTTATTTTTCCGAAAACACAGTTTGAACACACGTACAGTTTGTTCAATTACTTTTTGTCGGAAAAGACTTTGTTATAGTCCACGGGGTACGATAATAAATGTATAATAATAATAAACAAACGGGCGTGATTATAATTTATTGTCGGTTGCAGACAGGATGGCGCGTTATCATCACCAGTGAAAGTATTCGCGGGGAGACGGTTATAGGTTAGGTTAGGTTAGGTTAAGCCCCGAGTCACACGCGCGAGCCAAGGCAATACATCCTTTTTCGTAGCAGCACTGAATTT
The DNA here is from genome assembly GCA_902439185.1 of Cinara cedri. Lineage (NCBI taxonomy): Eukaryota > Metazoa > Arthropoda > Insecta > Hemiptera > Aphididae > Cinara > Cinara cedri. The sequence continues at coordinate 433,911 of CABPRJ010000031.1, forward strand.
TCATTTCTCCCTTCAAATCTACAGTGGACGACACGACAATTTCCCTGCTAGTAATTTCCCCGGATCCCTAGAACGATGCTTTATATTTATAGGGAAAAAACAAAATACAATTTTATGAAATCAATTGTATATATAGAGGTCCCACGAAGATATACCCATTGAAATATCTCCTGAGATAATAAAGACAATCAACAAGTTTTTTTTATATTACTTGCAGGATAAGGACTAAAACTATATTTATATTTGAATTAAATTTTTATGTTTCGATAAAAAACTAAAAAACTAAAATTAACTTTATTTTATTATTTTTGAAAAATTTAAAGTTAGCCATTTTATAGAGTTTATCATTATTCTGAAAATGTCGACGTATTGACTTATTATTTTCAATAATTTGTTTACGTTTAGAGGAAAGTACCTATAATTTTGTAGCAGGCTGAAATTGCATTTGCTAATTGATTATTATTATTATGGCTAATGGAGTATACATCTTTTTTCTCGGAACTTTAAAAAATTATTAAAAGTCACGAATTTAATGAAAATGAAAAGTTGATTGTCAAAATGTTTAGATTAACAAATTCAATGAAATGTCAATTTTTAAATTTTTAAAAACTAATAAAATAAACAGTTATTTTTTTTAAGTTTTTTTACTAAAAGATAAAACATTAATTGAAACTTGAATATATGTAGTCCTTATCATTGTGAGTAATATAAAAAAAAAACAGAATATGATTATCTTTATTATCCCCGGAGATATTACAATGGATATACCACCTTTGTGGGACACTACTGTATTACGGATTTATACGGTTGTGTATATTATCATAGTGTTACAGATATTAATATAGTTAATACATTTTATATGGGTTATGGGTATTTCAGATTTTTGAAAAATTCGTTTTAATTTTATTAATTTTTATGGCCCCGGAATTTAAAGTGTATTTAGAAAAAAAAAATGAAATACAAAATTGCTGGCTATCATCACGAACGGTGTCCAAAACTAATAATATTCAATTAAAAAATATCATTGAAATATAGGCGGGTACCTAAATTAATTTATTGCTTTAGTTTTTTTTTACGTCAAACCACAAAGCGAAAATTTGTTTAAGCAGACAATAGTTCATATAGTACAGTAATTAATACAAATAATGGAACTTAACGCTTTCGGTGTAATAAATACCTTCTCTTGGTACCAATTGACCGACTTAGATTAATTTTTGCTGGTTTTGTTGGGTTTTTAATTTATTGCGTTTTCACCGTGACCATATATAATAATGTTATAGATAGTCTTGTATCGATCGGAAAGTGCAGGTATCGAAATGTTATAATTGTTTTAAACGTTTTAATATTATACAACATATAATACGTCGAAAATGTACGTATACATTATTTATTTAAGTGTGTGCAACAGGTTAATTAATAACCAACCAATACATAATATATTATTATGCGTAGTGATTACTTTCACTTCAAATTAATACGCTTAATATGAGGTCCATGACTATACAATAATATACCACAGTAATATACTGTGTATAATTGTTTGCTATCTGTTATATAAAACTACACATTAGATTAGGTATAGTTATGATTAAAAATCAAACAGCATTTCAATAATTTACTACCTATTGTTCTATTTGTATGCATATCCCAATTGAAAATAGACGCAGAGATAAATACTTGAAGAGGCTTGCTGAGAAACGTTAGGAATGGAGGATGAAATTAAACGATTTAAATCAACCTATTACCGGTTAAATAAAACAACCTATTGCAATAATATACTGTGTACCTACATTTGTAAAAAAAAACAGCTTACGTTTTTTCGAGTTTTATTTTCTATATTTATAGTTTTATTAGTATATAGAGTAAAAGAGTTAAAAGCCTAGTTAATTTTAACTATTAAACCGTTGATTTTAGTAGATTCTTGTGGTATTGTTTTTTTATGTGTCAACTTCTCTACCAAATATCTCGCTTCAATCAAAAACTTTCTGAGAAATTTCTTGTAGAATTTTCGATCTAGGTGGTTAAGGTTTTGAGGCCGTTTTTTTAATTTTCCCCGTAGATTTCTTAATGATTGAGAAAAACTGGAAACAGTGTTGTATGAAGGAGTTTGTTTGGGGGAGTGGGGCTGATCAGTTAAATATTATATAATGTAGTTTATCATAGTAATTTGATACTTCCTGTGGCCAAAACTGATCATCCTCATTTTCTAAACATTAAAAACTCTAGGTTCAATAATTTCCACTACCTATACGAAAAAACGATTTTACAAATAACAACAAAACAAGTGTTAAAAGGAAATTGGAAAAAAAATAATACATTATAATTCAAAATAATCTATAAGTATAAACAGTTAACTACTTAGTATTTAAATATTAAATTTGTAATTGTTTCCGTGTTTTGTTTTCTGTTACAGGTAGCCTGTTTAGTGGCAATTTTTGGGATCGTTACAGCGATTATCATGATGTACACCGACACGCCAAAGAGTAAGTACATAATATTATTTTACATGCACACCGTTGTTTCTATAATACACACACTGCAAACAATATAATATTTGAATAAGTACCTATTGTATTATTATCATTATATGTTGTGTAGTATACCGTATAAACGTATTCAAGTGACGGGAAATATAGGTTATACAAACGCGGGTGTGTCTTCCATGTTATAGATAATAATAATGAGACGAATAGGACACGCCTATACTTATCATGAGTCCGTATAACTTTGTCGTATAGGGTCGCGGTCTGCTTCACTTCTTTTTTTCGCAGAGGACAGAATAGAGACAGGCTATTACGATTTTGAACCTGCACTCTACCCATAGGCGTGTAGCGTGATGATGTTTTGTGCAACTCACAAGTACCGTGATTGCTCTCACCCCCCCACCCTTTAAAGCATTAGGGTATAACGCAGGAGGGAGTTTTTGGAGTCTAACCTGCCCCCCCTTCCGAAACATAAAGTAATTTATAATTTTTTTATTAAAAATAATAATAATAATAGTACTATAGTATATTGTGTACTATTATTAATTTACAACGATAAAAAGATAACACTTTATCAATCACGTCGATTTTTTTATTGTAAAGTATCAGTAAATAAACGAAAAGCTGTAAATATTGATAATACTTTGATATTATTATCTTGCATTTCACGGAACTCATCAAAACCCCCACGGCACTTAAAATTTCTTTTTTTATCGACGATATAAAATAAACATTTGATATATTTTGTACATTTTCGCTGAAATAAAAAAAGGTTAACGAGAAAACATTTTCTTGCACGATCATTTTTGAAAGGTCTACTGGAAATTGTTGGATGGGGTTGTAGCTCTATAGCCCCTTTGGTAAAACACCGAAATCACTGAATATATAGCATACAATCGCAACGCCAAAAGAAATAATGTCTGTTGTTCGGAAGTAATATAGGAGGTTATAAGTAATATATATAGGTATGTACGCGATATGCGATATTTTTATTATATACTAAAAATATATGATTTTAAAATCGGTTTAAATACGAACTAAATAATCGTTTGAATGTTATTATTTATTTTTTATTTTGTTTTCTTAAAAAAAAAAAAATTCGAAAAGTGGAGTTGTCCGCTTATTGCAGCATTACTACAACCCTAATACCAGTTAAAACTCGCGTGCACAATTTTATTGCAATTATAATATTATAGACTGTTTGAAGTCAATAGGTTTGGTAATATAGTTTAAAGTGTCGTTATAAGTATATTTAAGTGCGCGTGTTACGAGTAAAAGCTACAAGACTTTTGATGACGAAACTATAAACATATTATTATTGTTGGTGCATACGTATTAAATATTATAGTATCGTGTACCGCTGCCGGGTTTTGGCATAATAGTAATTTGTATAGGTACGTGTAAGTATGTAACCTTTGACATACTATAGGCGGTAAAAGTGTTGATACTGCAGCTGTATAATTCGTTCATTAATATAATGCCATTATCTGTACTACGCGTAGTAGTACGTTTGATTTCACTCATAACTACGTTTTATGCATCCAATGTTAAAAACTGAACTATGATATTTTTTTCGTCAAAAATATAGAAAAACGCGTATCACCACCACTTTACAATTAATAAAATAAAGCCACTACAGTAGTTATTACACGATTTATGTATACAGGATGTATTTGCAGGAATTAGAAATTTCCTATACATAATCGCATTACAGACATTTGTCAAATCTTATAGATACACTCTGTATATTGATAATATTGCGATTACTACAAATACTATACATTTTAGATAATTTGAGCTCCGCAATCTGAGTTTATTAGTGCAAAATCAAAAGTCAATTCAAAATATATTCGGAAGGAATGTGGTTTTTGATAAAATTTGCCTCGATATAAGTTTTGGGTACTATTATTCGTACCCATTTATGAGGTTTGCATTTATTTGAGGGTGTGCTCTAGCAAAATTAATTTCAAGTACACGTGTAGTATTTAGTATTTTTTGCTGGTTTTTTCAGGTTATTTGTTTAGAACATTATTGCGGTCGAAATGTATTTTTGGATATGTTTTTATGGGATTTAAATCCGGTGTCTATTTTTTTTAATACAAATGTACGAAGATATTCAAACTATTCTATATGCTCACATTTGTGCGTTTCCTTCTTGCACTTGCCAGTAATTTTTATTCATTGTAATTATTATTACCTACCTATTCGGCTTCGGAATGATCGAGCGCAATACGTGAACTCAATAGCTTTAACGCCGTCAAGTATAGGGATCATATAGACAATTTACGCGGTTTCGGCGAAAAGCAAAACGTATGATACTCGTATGTAACGCTGTAGACGCTATTACAATGATCAACATGTTCTTCCACCGCTGTGATTTTTCAGATTAATAGAGTACAATTATACGCTGTATACTCTATTAATCCAAGAGAGTATAATATATAGCCACTCGCAATTAGTACGTAAGAAATCGTACGTAGGAAATCCACGAGGAAGTCGAATTTAATAGTAATTTCGAACTTGTGTCATATTATTATTATAGAGGTCCGTCGTAATGTACGTTTTCTCCCGCAGTGCGATAAAGCAATAAAAGTAGGTATATTATTAAAAATTTTAATAATAATTCGAGAGATATTGCCGCGAAGCTCACGCCATTCGCCGCCGTCGTCGTCTTATTTGCTCGTGCTGCTGCTCGTTACAACGATTTACGAACGTTTTATTAACGTTTTATTACCGCTGCTGACAGTGGTATGTAGGCACCTATGTATACCATATCACGTATGGCCGCGTCCAAATATAGGATGTACTTGTCACATATAATATTATAGACACGAATATCTATATTGTTAAACGTAGTCCGAGTCGACGTTCGCTATAAAAAAAAAAATAATAATTAATTGCTTCGACGACGATAGTTGAGTAATCAACGTGGCCCTGGCCCGACAGCGACGGACTTAAAAAAAATTAATGAAAATATGCGCTGCGATGCAGATCAATCGTATCGTTGCACCCTCTTCGGACTTTGTGATGAAGTGATGATGATGCCTACATTATATATTTTAATGAATGCCGACATCCGATAAATACAGGGTACGGCATAATGGATTTACATTTCTGAGACGAATAGAAAAAAAAAAAAACGTTACAAGATATGAAAAAAACATAACTTCGTTAATTGGACGTGCACTATAATACGGTTATTTTTAATTAGGATTTTCAAATTATATCTTTCAAGTATAAAGCCATTTCCAAAGAATTTTTCCATCAGTCTCTTTAGCTTGATCCCATTATTCCCCTGTGACCCTTTCCTATGGAAGTACCTCAAATCTGAGGTTTATAAATATCGACATCAAACCCTCGAAGAACTGAAGACCATCCGAGAAGAAATCTTCTAAATTCCTCAAAATACACCGAAGAATTAATAGACGGGAGTCATAACAATCGTCCGTTAAGTTTGAAACATAATTTTTAGAACCTAATTAAAAAACTTTATTATACATACTTTCAATAAATAAAGTTTTTTCCTTATCCTCTATCGTTTTTTTTTTTTTTAGAATTTATCTCAGAAATGGAAGCTGTTATTACAACTCACTCTGCATATGTATAGGTCGTCTCACAAGGCGATTCTTCCGAAATTTACCGACAATTATAGAGCTATAATACATAGATACTGAGATTTTTTGTTAATTTGACTTTGGTTGTTTTTTCTCGCAGTTTTGGAAATACCATAAAATAAACATAATGAAACAATTATATTTATACGAATGATAAATTACAATCAAATTTAAACAAACTCGTCTCCATAATGAATATCGCTGGTAAATTATTTTCAAAAACCACCCTATATAATAATTTAAATTTAAAAAAAAAAAATTGAATTAAATACAGCAAATATTTTCGAGATATTTCTATACAGTTTGCAGCGGTCGTTACGTAACATTTTAAAAGGTTTGAGAGAGAGAGTGTGAGATATAGAGAGAGTGTAAGAAGTGCGTGAACGGCTGATTGTAGAACTAAATGGAATTATTGATATAATATCCTTTAGTGCCAAAATCCTCGCAATTTTTTCAGTATTTGCAGATATTTTTATTGTAATTTGTAATTTTTTTTACTAACATTATTCAGCTTTCATTTTCCATTAGAGTAATATTTATTTTTCTTTCGACTCTCTTTTTTTTTTTGAACAATTTATAATGGCCAATTTTACAACTCAACAATATTTAGAACATAGAATTCATGTGTAAACAATAATAATAAGACGGATGATTCGGGGGTTTTAGTGGCTTACTGAAAAAAGGGAAGTTAATTATTAGAATTTAAAAGGACGAAGTAAGAAAGAATTTTACGGACATGTGAGTTAACGATAGGTTAGGAATTTCTATGGATTCGGAAAATGGATTTTCGGGAGTAAATTGTTTGGAATTTTTTTTATCTTTTGTTTACTAACATGCTAATTTCCACACTTAATACTTGTACATATTCGTTTCTCTCAAGTTAAAACTTACTAAGTCGTTAAACCCTTTTGATGAAAAAAAAATAAAAATATATTATATTATATACCATTGACGTACGAGTTATACAGCATACGATTTAACCGTCGTTACCAGTTTAAAGTCTCGTTTTCCTTCCGTCGATAAAAATATCCATATAGTAACATTTTAACCAGGCCACCAATATCACTCTAAGTCGCATTTAAACGCCTCAAACACTCACCGTAATAACATAATAATGAAACATTATTTTTTTCCAACTTTGCCTGCGGCAAAAATTCATTACGCTTGTACATTTGTATAATAATATTATGTCCTTCGGCGAACAATATGTTTTCTTTTTGCCATAAACTATAAATTACACCCTACCTACATAGTACCTATACCGAACTATCTAAAAAAAAAATAGTGATGTACGCGAAACGCGAACAATTGGGAGCAGATGATTAAGTTCTCGATAACTATTAAACGTATCTATTAACTTAACAAATAAAATGAAATTTCAAAAAGGGAGCCAAAGTTCAAATGCAAACCCTTTATCGAAATTTAAATTGAAAAAAAGATCTCTCTGTCTGCCTACGTATTCAAAATTCCATACTCGTATATTGTATACACATGATTGATTTTATTATTTATACTTGCCTACTGTTTTTTTATATGTTTTTAAGAAACTTATCTACCAGACATCTTGCTCCATTAAAAAACCTAAAGAGAGCTATTTATATCATTTTTGGAATCTATTTGGTGTATTATGCAGATAATTTTTTGATATACCATGAGTTTTCTTAATAATTAGGGAAAAGCTTAGAGGGAGAAAGGACAAATTTAGGATTATAACAATTGTATTATTTGTATTTTTTTTGATTCAAGCATCTTTTCTAAAAAAAATATTGTCTAGTTAGTACGTAATTTTCGTTTTTTGATTTCATTTAATAATTGGAAAACGAATGGGAAAAACATGAAAAAACGGAATAATTTACGCAACTCAACTCCTCATTTACAATAGTGGAATACCCTTCAATAGTATCAGCTCTTTTTTGTAAATTTTGTTTCTTCATTTTTTATACAAAAACCTTTTGGTATTTACAGAAAAAGTTTTCGAATAAGTTACTATCCACCTGGTTAGTTCACTGCAACCATGGCATTGAAAGATTCAGAGCGTTTTTACATTGATCGAAAAAAGAGTTTACCAAGAGAAAAATAATAAATTTTAGTAAAACATTTAGAGTCCTAAATACACGATGAAAACATCGCTTTGAATTACTTGCAGTATTATTATTATTATTATTATTATTATTTTTTTAATTTTGACGTGTTCGTTTTAAATAATTCGTTTGACGTGCCTACTGTTGTTGTAAAAATATGATATGATGACGATTAATACGATTTACATAATGCGCTTTTTTTCTTCTTTTTTTTTTTTTTTTAAAGGGTTGACGTGTAGAAGGTCATAGGCATATTATAATATAGTAAGTTTGCCGGCAAAGAGATTATAATATTATTGGACAATAGCTCGCCGCGGTCGTGTTCCATTCAATGAATGTATTTAGTGATGTACAGACGAAGGACGAACACGACGGATAAAGTGATAGAAAAAAAAAACTCTCTTTCGTTTATCGTTTAAATTTTTGTGTCAGTATATCTTCGCAATCGGTTCAACGGGTATTATTAAACATTATATATTATATATTAACGTATACCTATTATAATATAGGTATATTATATTATATTTGAAGGTCGCGTTTAAAAAGTTAAAATCGATGAGTGGGCCACGTGTGCTTGAAAGATATTATCGTATACATTTTTTTTTCTAAGGAGATAATCGCAGAATTTCATTGAGTAAATTACGCAAAACGTCTCAGCGAATTCCGAGGTGTTTGTGTTTAAGGGCTTCGTCACTAACATTATTGGTTTCTCCTCGCACGTAGTGCTTAAGGCAATAGGACCCAGTGGCGTATCTAAGCATTTAAGTGCCAGAGACAAGTTCAAGTTTAGTTACATAGTCGATATTTGTTCAAAATACATATTATATTATAATATTTTGCATTTCAAATGATAAAAATTACAATTTTGGACATCCTGAGAAACAATTATTGTTCCCGTGTTATTCTTATAGTTATGCTTCTAAAAATGATCCTACTATTGATTATTTATAAACAAATATTTGTATTTTATTATTAAGCGCATTTTATTACGCTTGTTTTAATTGACGCATATTTAGAACAAATTGGTGGTTTTTTTTTAGAATATTTTTTTCTAGCTGACGTATAATAAATAAATCCGAGTGAATTTTATCAATTTGTCGTAACTATATTCGGCCCGTAATATTATTGTGCGATGTTAAAGAAATACGCGTTGCGTATACTTTAAACGTTTCGACCGACCATTATTATGATACCTAGGTATTTTTTATTATTATACGAGACATTTTTCCATGAACATTATTATTGTCAATCATATTCCATTTCCTGCGTTATACGAATACTATACAAATTACGAACGTTCCTTATTGTATGTTAATTGAAGGTTTGGTATGTATATATTATCCAAGTTAAATACTTAATAATTTGATATTTACAGGAGGTAATTTAACGAGCTATTATATACGAATAAGTAATTTTTTTTTATTATACACTCAAATAGCTGTATACGTAACTTATACTATCTACAAAGTGATTCTTTTTTTTTTTTTTTACGTACCAGATATCTTTAAGCGAATATTGTTTCATTTTAGTATAATAATATTATATCTTGCTTGAAATATTTTCGATATTTTACCATTTTACTCACATTCCTATTCTAAACCCGTATCAACGTGAAATTTCGAGAAAACAGGAAAAACAAATTTACTCAAAAACTTCGTATATAATTTGTCGCTGGTTAACCAATAATTTTATCCACAATAAATCACGAGCGTATTGTAAACTTAATCATAATGTAACTCAAACATTTTTTATGTTCAGAGTTCGTTGTTTTTAGTGTTATATTCTGTTCGATTGTATGCCAATATCAACTGTAAACAATAATATTCAGTGGCTGTAAGGAAAAACTTATTTTTGTTGTCTTTTGCTAACTCGACGGTACTTTTGAAAATAAAAATAAATTGAAAACCAGTTAACGGTATTATATGTTTTACCTGGTTCTTTTTAAAAGTGTCCTTCAGACTATTTTACCGTTATACCTTAAAGTTGTCATAAGAAGGTTAGCTAAGTAGTCTCTCAAAAAAATGTGTGTGTTTGTTTATATTGTTTAAACAGATAATTAAACGTACGTTGGTTAATTATTTAATTTTTAAAATGTTTAAACAGTAATTTGTGTACCTATTTTTAATCGTTGTTTAAATGTTAAATTAACTATATATTATGAAGTTGAGATTAGAAATAAAAATGATAAACATTTAAAAAATTTAAACCTTTACATTAATTTGTATTTACTTCCGTGAAAATTATTATTCTTTCTCCACTGTTATTTTACTTGGCGTCGCATCTTTTTTTCAGGATTTGCTTAGTATATTTCATGTATACATATTATTGTCACTGGAAATGGACTATTAAAATTTTAATGTCATATCTATGGGGGTTTTAATCTCAAAACCCAGTTATTTTTTCAATATTATTGATTTTGTATTTCTAAAATAAATACTTATTATTATATTTATTGTGAAAATAATAGATGATTTAATTTAACAACCCTCCCGAAAATTTGGTTCAGCACTCGATTAAATATTTTTATTTTCAGTCCGTAGATTAGTTGAATGATGTATCAATGCTTCTTCACCCTTCTCTTTCCGTTTAGCTACTTTCTTTGTAACTTGTACGATTTAGTTCCTATATCCAACATACACAAATGACTGCCTTAGCCTTATTTTCCCTACAGGTTTCCCTTAGATTGTTCCTTATAAGATGTCCTATCCATTTATTTATTTTTCCAAGAGTTTCCTATCTATCGATCATCCTACAATGGCACAACTCATCATTAGACACCAATTTCAATGCAATTAGTTAACTAATTAATACGCCTTCTGTCAATATATTTATTGCGATATTTTTCGGTACATTATAGTGACCAAATAGTTTCTGAAAAATTTTGTTTAGTATAGTACCTAATTATATCGTTTTAGTAACAGTCCCAGTAGTATTTGAGTTGTACTGTTCGATTACAATATATATTATTATACTTTCTGAACAAATTTAAGCGTTATAATAACATGTTCTTTTTGCACTTTTTGAAGTAGTATACGTGCTGAAAAAATAAAAATAAAAGAGTATGTACAACTTCACGGTACTCTCGGTTATTGACTATAACAAAATATTATGTAAACGAAATATTTAATGAATATATTATTATTATTATCATCATAGTTTGCGCAAAACTTCGTTATAATGTTGTTTACATGCTCGTGTATTATGTACATATCAGATTCTTCTGTATCGTAAATCCATAACCTACTCACGGCATGTCCGTTCGGTAATATTGCGTTGATTCATTATTAGACATGATGATGTATTAAAAATATTTTGTCAACATCCGTTTTTTTCTTCTTTTTTTTTTTTTTTTTTTAATTTCGGTCGAACTTTAAACTGTATGCAGAACGTAACTGGCAGCGGTGAACAGCTGTAGCTGTCGTCGACTGTGCGATGAACACGACGGACGGCGAGAAATTCAATTAGGCACGCACATATTATAATATTATTATAACCGAATGTGTTTAAATAATATTATATTGCGAAAAAATATGGGTATTTTTTTTTTTTCAACGTCTTCGAATATTTTTTTTACATTCGGTAGGTATTTTTTTTTTCTTTCTAATTTTCAATGCAAATCCGAATATAGGAATGATGTCCTGTCGACCGAAAACCGGTTTATTTTTTCTTCCGTTAATATAAAGTAAAAACCGCCGACATTTTTACCGCGCGTAGATAAACAATTTTTAATATTATTTATTATTAAAAACACTCGTATATACCATTTATGTCTTAAACTTGATGTCCTCTTATAACGAAGTAATCGTCTCGCAAAATAAATAATAAATTAAAACCGGACTTCGCACCATAGGGCCATTTTGTTTAAATACAGCATGTGTGCAACGATAAATTACTGCAAACGAAAAATGATTATATTCATGACCACATAAAAAAAAAAAGAAGAATGTTTAAATTTAATTTAATAAAACATAATGCTTAACAAGTATTTTATAATAATATATTGTATGATCAGTAATTATCAACTATAAGTAATAAAAATAAAAATTATACAAATTCTATACATTAACACTTTTAAATTGTATATAAACTAGTTAAAAAACAAAACAAAAAGATGATATTGAAGATGGTGATATATAATGTTTGGAATTTGATAATAATACATTTTTTTTTTTATAATTCAAATTCAAAACAATTATTATGTTTAATTTAGTCAAAGAACGCACTGTTACATTCAATTTAAATTCACATTTGTGTGTAAAATAAATTCATACGTATTCATAATTCATAATTTAAAAATTGAATCCACTCGTGAATTCAATTATTCCAAACCGCGATTATAGTTGTGTTTATTCCTCCGTTGCCCGAGGTAACCCCAAAACAAAAAGGTCCTAGTGGTAAACTGTTGAAAATTGTTTAAAAATGTTTTATATAAAGTACAACCGAACGAAAAGTCTGCATCTTTTGAAGTATGGCGTGAAAAAACCATTTTCATTAACCGTAAAAGAGTTTTCCGGGGAAAAAACACATCTTCGTAAAACTAACACCTACTATATTGCTTCTGCGTATCTGCACATAAATTAAAAACGAGATATTAATCGTGCATTTCATTTCATACAGTAGTTTTATAGTATGTTTATATTATGTTTATAATGTTTTATACTTTTTAACAACCCGTTAACAGAATAACGAAATTTCGCTTCTCCTAGCTGAACGTTTTTCGGTGTTTAAAATACTAATATTACCAGTCGTTATCCACTATAAATATTATTTTAATACGATTTCATTTTTATCATTCGTAGGTTGTTGCGCGAGAAGTCGGCGCTGGACGAGGATTTCGTGGCGTTTTGCGTGCAAAGGAAAGGAGCGGCCAAACACTCTTTGCGGCACATTATCGACTTGCCGGTAAGTGGTCTCTATATATATTATTATACGGTTATTATATACCATTCTCCGACGTTATATTATGGACACGTATCTACCTACACGTAATTTTTCGCCATAAAAGTTTTTCTTTTTTTGACGACGACTAATAAGTCGTCGCGGCGATTCTAAACGATATTTACGACTTTCTCGGCCGGGCAATAATTATTAATATTATTATGCCGGGTTTCGTGAGACTTTTACATAACCGCGATAACACGGTTAACGGTTCTGTAAAACAAATAAAATATTATATTATCAAACACTGCAGAATTACTGAATCGATAAGTTATTAAACTTCATTTTACAATTTGCTGCAGAGCTGTTCAACCGCAGAAAATATTTTATGGACAATCTTCCTTATCGTTTAATAATTATTATAATTTTGAACGTATCATTCGAGTTTTTTGTTACTACAATGTTATGCTGTGCCATAAAATCTATAAAATGTAAATAAAAACCAATTTCAGTTTCATTACTCTAGAATGAATCGGATGACGATTTTATAAAATTTTACGAATATGATTTTTCAAATTTCGATTAATCTATACCGAGGTGAAAACGATTTAGATATATATATATATATATATATATATTCGAATAATACGTTAAAATACGTTCGTGAAACACGTCAATCCGTTCGATATGGCCAGACCTGTATAGACGTATAGACGAGGTAAATACGCGCCTAGAACTGGGCCGTGACATGAGCTATTTAATTTTTTTCCAGTAATACACGATCGGTATACTAAAATTGAGCACGTCAAAATGTATGAAAATAATATAAATTTCTATCGTTAAATTGAAATCGCATGTAAGACAGAATTGTACGGCCAAAGTTCCGGATGTCGGTTATGATAATGTAATGTTATTAACACTGGGGGCTGTACTTATTATTATAGTAGTGATCCGCGGGCCAAGATATTTTCGCAGAACCGATAGATCACCAAGCTGATAACGGTTTACAGAACACTAGCCGTTTTCGTGTACCCGTACGCAATCCGGCATACCCAAGTGTTATAAAATAACATCATCGTTGATCGGAATCGCGAATGTCCCGTATTATACCAGGCATGTGTACGCGTTTTTAATAGCATTTAAGTATGTTATACTGGCACAATATAATGCGCGTTATAAATAATATTGTTAGATAGCACCTGAATTATCGTATAAACCGCTCGCGGTCCGGTTGCGCAACTACTCGCGGTTTCTTCACTCGCGCGTAAAACGTCCGCGAGGGCTCCCGACAAACGAGTCCGCGCGCGCCGAAGACCCTTGCGACACGTCCGCGCGAATAGGGTCAAGCGGTTCGGTTTTCTGCCGATTGTATTTTATAAATAATTATGATCTATGTGCGTATATACATTACGTATTGGTTGGCGATTAATTGGTAAACCATAATAGTATAATATAATACTGCGCAGGTTTAAAAGTATTATGTATTATGCAGCGGAACATCGATAAGTCGAAATCCGAGGGGAATTCTAGTTTTTCGACTTGTCAAGGTTTTTCGACTTGAAGAGTTTTTAAAATGTATTTTTCTGTTTTTAATATCGACATTAGCATCGATGCATAATACTGCTGAAACCATTGAAGTGCGCATTCTCTACGTCCGAAAATGCAGGGCCTCTATTCCTCGTTCGACGAAAAAAATTCAAATTAGTTTCCTTACTATTTTTCATAATAACTATAGAATAGATAGTGTGTTTGCTGCTATGCCGAATTGTTCATTTCATCTATATTCGGAACACTGAATGTACGTGTTATCTTAGTTTTTTTTTTTGAGTAATTGAGATTTTCGTAAGGAGACGTCATTTATTTCGACTTGCCTAGGGTTTTTGTCTCAATCGAGGTTCCACTTTACCTCCATTATACGTCCGCATACTATACAGCTGATGTACTTACACAACAAAAGTTCCTCGAGCAGCGCCGTAGATGGTGGGATTTTAGAAAGAAAAAACTGAAATTAAACGTATGTTGAACTAAATTTTTAATTTAATCGATTTTCAACTACAATAGTTAATATATGCGTTATATCTATGAGCTTTGTTAAAATTTGAACTCGAAACGTTTAAATAAATAGGTATCTGATATAAGTAGGTAAAACAGGCCTGAACTTTATAATACCGTTAAAAAAAAAACGCAACAATTTCCGTCATATAAAACTATGACATTTTTTACTTTTCTAACTATATTTTACGTAAAAAAAATGAAAGGGCTTTTGAAATCGCATATAGAGATAAACATGCCCATTGCCAAATGTGTACTAATCGACAACATTTCAAAAACGATTTCTTTATCAAATGTGGTTCTATATATGTCTGTAAATATATATATATATATATATACACATTTGTTTTTATAAATGTTTTATGTCTAAACGAAATTTTAAAAGCCTTTTCGTTATAATTGTTTTACATAAGCACACTGTTGCTGTGTCACCCGTAAGAAAGGCCGGCGGGAACGGCAAATGCCACGGTAACTACCGCCTCTCATAAGTGGCGATACAAAAACTGCGTGGTATAAGTCTTTTTTTTTTTTTTTGTATGAAAGATATTTCAAATTGCGTATACACCTACCGAAATATTCTTTATTCGGCATTGTTATAATAGTATATTGGATTACGCGTATTTTCTTGCATATTATTCTTTGGTGATTTTACATAATAATATAACATTCAAACGTGTGATGGCGTAATCGCGTGTATACACGCGGTTTTTCTCTTTCTAAACAATTTCTTCGTTATTATTATCGACTCTAAAATCCCACCGACCTACCCGTATTCAACAGCTACTTCCTGGATATCAATAGAATAAATATATAATGTATAAATTGTAAAGATTTATATTATGATAATTCACACGAGTGCACGTGACACAAATACCGATACAGACACTGTCAGGCACACGGGCGCAAATAATTGATAATTATCTTATGTGTGTATGTGTGTATGTGTGCGTATGGTAAGTTTTAGAAAAGTCGCATTGTTCCGAAAACTGTTTTTAAGTACATGTGCACAAGCCGCATAATGTCGTGTAATTTCGTTCAAACAACAGTGTGCTGCAGTATAGTAGAAAACCGCATTTAATTATTGCACGCATATAGCCGGTAAACAAACAAAACCGTTATTGTTTTAACGGGCTAGTGTACATATTTATTATAGATATACAAAAAGATAAATGAATAAAATATTGCAGTTATCGATGAGCCCTTCGTGTATGATTGATTGAAAATTTGACAACGATGAAATAGGATATTTACAGCGTAATAACGTACTGAAATGTATTATAGTCTCGCTTTTTTCCGTCGTCGTTATTATATCGTTATCGTCGTCTTAATTAATTTTGTTTTTTTCAATTCGCTTTATTGTGCGCATGACTTTGAATTAGTAGGCGCCAATATTCGGAGGCCGTATTGATGATGTACGGAAAAATGTTGGCTTTAAAGTGATAATAATGACGTAGTATTGTATTTGTCAGTGGCGTAATTGACTTAGTATTGTGGGGGGGGAGGGGCAACACTAAAATTATTATACACAAGCTATTATACCTATTCTATATCTTACCATGAAGTGTTTTTATTTTTTTGTCTGATGATACTTTTCTAGCAATATTATATTTTTCTATATATTTATATAACAAATACCTACACAAATTAATTGATGGGGGGTGATCGTCCTCATTGCCACCCCCCTCAAATACTGGTATTTGTACCTATAATAACATACCTAACATTAAATATAGGTACTAGTATATGTATATTTTAATATTTAGAATAATTAGGGCCCGGATTTAAACACTTTATAAACGATCGAAAAATACTCTAAAAAAACTACCCTAAAAAATTACCAAGGCAATTTTTTTGAAAAATGAAAAAAACAGCGAAAAATGTAGTGATGAAATTTTAACTTTTTTGCAATAGTTAAATGTCTGCGACCACGTTGACGTACCAAGGCCATTAATAATGATAAAATAAAGACGTTATCGAAATCGTAAACGCAACAGTTATTGGCAATCTATATTGACGAAGAATAAATAAAACCTTTCATGAATATCAAATTTCTCGAGATATAATATTATTTTGAATAGCTCGCCTAAATTTAAACACTGTATTAATTCGTATAACGTAGAAATATACAACAAAAACTAATAAAATAACCGAAAAATGCGAATTTAAGTTGTAGTATCTACAGTTTTACACGATTAAATTATGTACTTGGAAAACATTATCTTTGATCGAATAAATAAAAAAAAAAAAAAAACGCATCTCATTGAAATCCGCGGACCAGCTATCGTAATTCATATAAAACTGAAAACGTTAAATAGTATAAATATATCCGATCGAAATTTGAAACACGATAACGACGGTATACAAAAAAAAAAAAAAAAAAAAAAATGATCGTTGTGCGTCATTGTATATTAGTTATTGAATCCCAAACATTTGTATTATATTTTATCGATATTAAATATACAAAATCATTCATCAACAATGCTTGAGTATGTATCGAAAATGTATACGATGCTGTTGTACAATTTGTAAAAAAATAAAAAGAAGAAGAAAATAAAACTAATATGCGACATCACGTTTAATGCGCGTTGCAACTATATTGCAACGTAATGAAGACGCATGGAATAACTGCGGGTATAATACGCGACAATAAAGTAATTAAATTAAATTATACGTATGGTATTATCGATCGTAAACTACCGTCGCCGGTTTAGAAAAAAAAAAAAAAAAAACGATTGCGATAATAGTTTATCGTTTAGAAACGCGTAGAAATTGTCTTTGTTTTGAGTAAAAACTCGAGGACGCTGTAAATTACTCGCGTTTATACTGACTGTCCCGGTCGTCGTAGCGAAATTATAGGTACGCGTCAACATAAATCGCGACGTTTAGGTCGAAATAATTACGAGTTTAAACGCGGATAGCGAAATTTAAAGAGGCAAATATTAATTGCGCGGACAGTGTGTACGCGTTGTCGTTTATTATTTTTTTTCTAGAAACCATAAAAATAATAATGACCGTCGTTGTTTTTCGTTCGACGCATCATCCCGTGTAAAAATACATCATTGAAACGTAAACTCGAAAACATTCTCCTCTTTTCGATTCGGTTGTTTTTATACGTTTGAATTCTAAACGCCACGACAGTTTAACGTTTCGAACAACGTAGTTTCACGTAATTTACCGGTATAAAATGCGGACGGCAACAAATATTTGGATATTGACATATACTATTTTTTTGCATAAGTAATGCACCTATGGTTACCGCGTATTTCGTTGTTTTTTTTTTTTTTGTTTGCTTTTAGTACACGGCGTATACGCGCACGCATTTATTATTGTCATTTCGTAGTCTTGCGGTTTATTACAATAATATTTTAATAATAATACCATTAGGATAATATAATGTTCTCCGGTGCGCGGGCAAAACGGGCCGAATAAAAAGGCTCTCGGGGGTTTCAGTATACGCGCGGTTTACGGGATATTTTTAAAATTCATTGCAAATAGAAAAATTTCAATACTATCATATCAGCTATGTATACAGCTGTGTATGAGTTATATAGACGTATTGACGTATTTTTAAATTCAATTAAAATAAATCATCAATCATGAGTTTTCGATTCATTTCCTGTGAATTAATCCCTAAAATATTTAGATTATTTTGCATAATGATACTCAACTCGTTTTGATTATACCTTAGAATTATCGTATCCCGAATATAATCGTAAATCGACATAATTATTCGAGTTAACGTAAACCCAATTTAATGAAACCGATAAATATTGATTTAAGTCCACTATTAAATCGAACTCCATTAAAATTAATAATTTACTCAAAAAATACAAAAGTGAGGTTAAATATATTTTTACCAAACGTATTAAATAGAAACAAAAATTAAATTTATTAGAATGAAAAAAATAACACGAACAATCTCAAAATGTCGTGTAAATAAATGCAGAAATAAATTTAACGTAATCGCTCATTTGACCGTGTACCGAAGATTTTATCGTCGTCGTGGTATCAATTTACCAGTCCGTAAAGGTCCACTGATACATTAATTACCTCTCTACATTGTAAGTCAAATCAAATGTTATATATTATTACGATATGAATTGCTATATGAATCGCTCTCAGATCTCTGTCAATTACATCAATCCACCGAGTTCTGGGTCTTTCTAAGGAGTCTTGTTTAGCCCGTTTTATCCATCAGCTTCTTCTTTATCAATCGACGGTCCTCTCTTCGGGTTTGACCAAGATTTTGTTTTTTCAAAACTGTAGCTCGGTTTTTCCGGTCGCGTATTGTTTGTGCACGCGACGACGACGATAGGAAACGACAGAAATGTTTTTCCGGGGCCGGGATCGGATAATGCGGAGAGTAAAATAATGTCCTTGACTATGTATATATAAGGCGACTATAAGGCGAAGGTGAGACGACGACGGCGACTACGAAGTTTCATTAAAAACGCATTAAAAACGGACATACGAGGGCTTATTATTAGTTAGAATGGGAAAAAAAAATATAGGTATATATAATATTATAATAAATGCACATAGAAAAGATCAATGTAATATTATATATCGTCGACAATAGCTGCAGCGTGATATTCTTATTACTTCCCCTCCCCCTTACCCCCTCCCATCGCCGGATGATTGATGTTTCAAGAAAATATTGTATGCTTCCTGTGTGAAATATATGACGTATAATATTATTATTATTAGTAATTATTATATCGTTGTTGTTGGTTCAACGGTGGCTCGGCGTGGACATCCAAAGAGTGACCTACGATGCTACAAACTCGGACTGTACGAAAAACGATCGTACAGAATTATAGACTGTATATAGAGTTTGGAAAATAATTTGTAGACATTTGATTTTTGATACTGAACGCAACGAGGGATATATTAGTTTTACTATGATGTATGCTTTTTTTTTTATGTTTGTAAATTACTTTTTTACAAGACATTTTTTTTTTCATTTTCCTAATAGTTTTCTTAATAATTGGGAAAAATGGAAAAGGGGAAAAATACGACTAATTTGTAATAGGATTGTAATAAGAGATGAGAGACAACACGGATTATAGACGTCTTATTAATTGTCTAAAATATAATCTATAATTATCTATTTCATATATAATTAACACAAACGAAAAAATTATTAACAACATGATATATGTTGTGAAAAAATCAAAAACTGATAATTCTGAAATCGTACACTAATTAAAGTACACTAAGAGTACATTAAAAAAAGTACACTAATTGTGTACTGATCTGTACGTCCCTGGTGTGTAGGGACGCCGGCCGCGGCAGATTCGGCTCCGTCGTAGTCGACGGGACGTTTGATGATTGAAGCCGACGCTGACAACGCCATCCCGGGCAATATAAAAAACGCGTACTTTAACATTACACCGCGGTCGTCACTGTTGTTCTTTCGGAACGAATAAACGGGAAAATTCGATTTTTATTTTGACTTTCGTTCCACAAGTGTAGTTCGTATGTACGTATTATATGGACGACGGCGATTCGCGCGGGCACCAATTACTTCGGCCGTTTTACAAACTCTATACTACTGCGGCACTGATTCGATCCCACGATTCACTCTCGTTTAGATACGTTATTTTTCAAACATTTTATCAATCGGAAACTTAATATTATTCCGACATTTTTCTTATTTTTTTTTTTCTCGGAATTTTATTGACTACAAACGAGCAATACGTGTAGGCTGCAGATACAAAATAATAGTTCGCCCGCACGACAATTACAATTTTCTTATAACTCGATTACTTATTTCTCGTGTTATCAGCAATGACTACGATAATTATGGTTTTATCGTAACAGCGTGTAAATTGAAATTTACATCATCTAAAACGCGATTGTGCTGTCATAATTCTAAAGAAATATATTTTCAGATAGTATAATATCCATTTAGTTTAGATTGATTTGTTTTTACGCGTACTCAATTATTATGTTAATTTTCGTTTAGTAGAACATTTTTAGAAAAAGTCGTGTGTTTTTGTTTCGAGTCTTTTGTCGTTACCTTTAAATAATATAGCGAGTGTATTGTTATCACGCAGTTACGAGTAGACATGAAGTCTGTCCGTTATTTTGTAAACCTGACATAAAAATCGACGACGTTAAAAAACGTGAGCCTTGAAATCGATTCAAATCGATTGGCGTTTAGGAACGCTTCGTTTTTCATATTAAACACATCGGAAAAAATCCTTTTCTAACCGATAAATCGATTTTCAAAAATATTAGACGTATTTTCTTCAAATGTATTGAATTAAATTCGTATTTTCACTTTTAGAAAAAACCCGATATCTTTATTCCGATATCCTCTACAATACGTCCGATATGTGTTATCGGATTGAGCAGTTATGCCGATAGTTTCTATTTCGTTACCACCCAATATGTTTCCCTCGTGTAAACGGGAGTTTTTTTTTTTTTTTTAAACATTATTATCGAAATACATTTTTAGATTCTTTATTTGTGTCCTCCGTCTGTTAACGTAAACGTTTTATCGACTTCCAATCGCGGAAAATATCTGATCAAATTCATAGTATATCTCTAATAACAATGAAAAACTGCCGGCAAATGATAACCCGTCGATTTTTCTAAATCTCTATGATAGTACGCAGCAATCTAAAATGTTAAACATTTTAGCCGAAGAAGGATACTTAAGTTTAGTATAATGAGACGGTTATCATTTTGAATTTTGAACTTTTTTTTTGTCGATTTCTAATTAGCTTTTTGTCGCCTTCAAATCCTATCGTGTAAACTTCCCTCCTATACAAATACGGTGAAACCTATCGGTGTAGGTACATGTCCAGATTTTTTCTATCGAATTAAAAATAGGTTATTATCGTTATCAAACAGAATTTACTACGCTTTTTTAATAACAATAAAAAAAAAAAATAAAATGTTTTATGACTGAATTCAATACCTGCATCGTTTTGTTTAATGTATACAATAACTGGATGGAAATTATTACCAATACGGGATTTACAATGGAACTGTATAATATATAGGTATACAAAATGTAGGTAGATATTCTGCACTTAGAATATACCGTTTTCGATTAGCAAATAATATTATTAATGGATAGCGTTGTATGGAGGTCAAGGATAATATTTATTGATGTAGGTGTAGGTTATTTTATCTGATTTATTTAATATATGTATACGTTTGTGCATATATGTATCTTCGTGTATATTTTCTCCGATAATGGCGACAAAACGGTTTGCGTTATCATATAGGTATGGGTACTCGACAAAGCTTAACGCGACATCGTCGGTAACGGGATAGAGAAAATATTAATATTTTTTTCCCCTTTGCTTACAGGCCTCGAAAGCCACCGTCGCCAAAAGTCTCACTGCCGTTCTTATACGTACATCCGTAATCTCCAATTCCCGTCGTTCCCAGGCTTTCCATATATTTGTCCACTCTATACCAATCCATCTCTAATATAGGTCTACTTCTTAGTCACTTAACTTATCCTTTGCTCAGCGGACATGGCAAACCGGCTCTAATCATTTTTTCTTCTTAACAAATTTTCTAACAAGATTCTTACTCCTATTTTTGAGCGTAATGACTTTTCTGAAAGCCAATTTTTGTCTAGTTGATACAGGAAGTAATATTCGACTTTCCTTTTAATTTTCGTAAAAACTGTGAAAAACGTAGCAATAAAACCCGGTTGATTTACTTTAATAACAGTTTTGATATTTTCAGTTTTGTTTTACTGCCAGAAATTTTGATCCGATTTTCTAGTGGAGCATCTTCTTTTTTAATATTTTACTTATACCTATCTGTACATTTTAATATTTATGCATTTGATATATTTATTATCGTTGAAAAAACGTATTCATTTTTTCGGGATAGTTAACTTGTGCGTGAATCGTATTGAACGCATCTCACTGCGATAAATTATTATCATCATTGTCGTTTTTGTGTAGGCATAGTGTGTATTGTTTTATTAAAATAGGCGTGAAACGCGTAGGTTTCCGCGTATACCTATCCATTGTACTTATATACTACTTATCCGTGTATATTGTAATTTATAAGTGTATATAGTATTTACTATAAAAATATTTGTTTGTAGTTGAAGACGACGACGTTAAAAAAATAAAATATAATCTAGGTACTTATTAACATTTTACTCGACAAATTTTTTGTATTGTTGTTTGTGAGTGTATATAATTATAATTATATACATGCATTTCCAACTAAAAATGAATTATACCTAACTATACGGAATCGGTACTTTAAAAAGATAGCACGATAAATAACGTTTTTAAGTTTTAAAAAAAAAATGTTAGAAAAAAGAAACAAATTGATCAATACTAAAAAGCTACGTCAAGTTTTGGGACTTAGAGGCTATAGGAAGAAGGTTTTATCACTCAACCTTAAGCTCCTTTTGTGCCGTCTACTAGCTGTAATCTAGATTAGAACGAAAAGTTTCTAAGCTTTACTAGTTTTAATACTAGAAGTTACTATAAGGGTGATTTGTTAAATTCATTGTGAATGGGTACGACTGACACGAGTTTAGTAATATTAATCCATACAAATTTTTTAATATTGAAAAATTATTCGAGTTTGAATATGCAGTAACTAACTTAACTGACTGGCAAAAAGTATAGACAGTATAATAATAACTAGAAAACGGATTTTTAGGTTCATAAAAGTTTAAAATATGATGCTAATATGCTCTAAAAAAACCTTAAAATATTCTCTTAATATTCCTTAAACATGAAAATATGCTAAAATATGATTTTTTTATTTAAAATAATTTATAGAACTGTAAACAAGTTACAACAAGAAATATGTATTGTATATTTGTACATATGCCTACATTAAATTTTACAATATTTACCATTAATATTGTTCTTCGTGTTATAATTATATAGGTACTCAAATTTGATAATCAACCTCAAAATATACATTTACTTGTACCATTTCTTTGGTAAACTTAGCTATATTTAAAAGATAATATATTTCATAATATTATTGTTGTGTTTTAGCATTTTAAAAAATAAAATTGAATAAAAAAAAATGTAAATAAAAACTAAAAAACTTAATAGTTAATTTGAATCATTTTTATCATTTTAAAACATTTGGTCACTTATAATCAAAATTCATAGATACTAAATATTATCACTCGCCAAAATCTCTTAATGATTTTGTTCATGTTCCAAGAGTAATAGAGTAACCAACATTACCAATTTGACAACAAACCAGAAACTGAATGGTTTTTATCATTCTTCAATCAAATAAGTAATATTAATTTTTTCCTTCAGTGAAAATACCACACTCGAGAAAAGAGCTAAATATATGATTTTTTTTTATAAACAATAATGCAACGTATTCTAAAATATGAAAAATGGGTTAAATATTCTCCAATCTCCAAAATATGCTCAAATATGCAAAATAAATTTTTTTCATGTACTCTGTAATGGATAAATCGTCCACATTTTTCATCCTCGTTGCACTGCATAAAACCAATAAATAAATGTAAATTAAATTCCTTAAATTCCGCTCTTTAGAAATAACTAATATTGTACCTATACTAAATGATAATTACCCAAACTCTTACCCATTTACAAGGGAACTATAAACACGACAACATTTCGAGGAAGATTTTGGATTTGAAAACCGAATGTTTGAATAATCTTAGGAAAAATGTATTGGCAGTGTCTGAAATTTAGGCGCTTCCCGGATTTGTCGCGTTTGGTATATTGCAAAACGCAATAAACAGCGGATCGTGAAATTTTCGCTTTAGAGTTAAAAACAATCAAATTTTCGTTTTTTAAATACGATACAAATATTTTCGAGTCGGCGATTCCTCGTACTTGTTTTCAGTAAATTTAATTATTGACCGCTGGAAAATCGTTTCAATTACTACAGCAAATATGTATCTAAATGCTATATTTATAGTTTTTTTTTTCGCAGTACATATGTATACATATTAGTAATATGTATAATTGCGTTAGTACATCATCCCACATTTTGATATCTTCAACGGCTCTACTATAGTATATAATATAAGTATAGTAAAATGCATCACCTTGGATGCAAATTACCTGTCGTTCGCAGTTAATCTAAATATGTTTTATTGCCGTTATAACACACGAGCCCACGCACTCACACATAGATAAATGCAATAAAGGTGCGGTTTTAATCTAATACTGCATTTTCTAATACTTACATATACCCTTATTTTTTTATTATTATGTTTTTAAAACCATTTCGCTCGTAGTTTTATTGTACCTATATAATGGCGTGGTGTCTAATACAATAATATAATAGCCGGAAGGTCCGTGAAATTCTGTGCGATAAATTATCAAGTTAATAGTTATTTATTGTATTACGTAGACCATCGTCTAGGTAATAGGTGCGAACATATAATTTATAGTGGCACATTATAAATTCAAATTCAAACCATAGAGATAATCACTCTTGTAAACATTTAGAAGAAAAAAAACAACGTTTTTGTGGCACGGCGTAACAGTATATCATGAGATTTCGTGTACTTAATGTTTAATTTTTAGCCAGTCGTCGCTTATTTCGAGTGTTTTTTTTCCACGATTATAAAGACATTGTATACAAAAAACAAAGAAAAACCCTTCTACCCCGACAACATAATTGAATTCATATTAAAATTAAACTAAAATCGTACCATTTCAAGCCATCATGATTTGGTTCAGAAGCAGCTCTAAGTATCAAAAAGTAGCGGGAAAAAGATATATCCTACAAATAATTATAATTATGAAATTTTGAATGTTTTTTATACGCCAAAATAGCCGAATAAATTTAGATGAAAATAAAATATGTTCTGGTTTAACGCATTGGATTCGTTTTATCCAGAAGTTGAACCTCAAAATGGTATCTGCAGAGGGTTTTTGGTATTTTTAGAACGAAAATCTAATTAATTTTTTTTGATTTATGGGTGATTTTAGCGACATTGAAGCAAAAATTTAAATAAATTATTATTATAATTTTTTCTGGTTATCACTGATAAATAAATACTTACCCTTGAAAAGAAAAAAATTACCTGGCAATAACAGTAAACTGTAATCGATACAAGGTGCAAACGGTGAGTCACGTGGAAACATCACGGGGAGACACGTGTTTATATTTTTAAAGTTAAAGTTTTAAAATTAAAGTTCAATTCAGTATTGAACTTTAGTTTTGAATGTGGGGATATGTTTTCAGAATAAGGCAGTTCAAAATGTCGCTAGGGACGGCAAATTGTCAAATCCGCCCCTGTATTTTGATAATATATTATGCGCGTGATCCGGTCATACATACTATCGTATAACAATAACGATACTAATACCCGAGTATATAAAAATATTATACGGGCGCGTGCCCTGTAATTTCGCGGTCGCAAGATGGCGTTGCCTAACCCCCCCCCCGAGAAGACCGTATACGTACAGCGCGCGTCGAACAGTCGAACATCCGTGATGGAAAACGATCCTCGTCGCGACTCGTTAACCTGTCAAAACGTATTTATTTCAATATATAAATGTGTGTATATTTTTATTATTTTTTTTTTATTATTATTATTACCTTTCGCTCACTCTTTTGGTCGGGACGCCCGTAAATCGTAATATTATTATTATATGCACACGTGTTATATTATATTTGTACGCGAGTTTTCGAGCTCTCCGGTTCGGCCACGAGACACAAAAAAAATACAGCTGCCGGTCAAAACGTCTTTACCGAAAATAATAGTAATTCCGGTGGAGATGTCTCTAAAACGAACAATTATCGGATGGATAACATAATAATATTATAGTTGTTAATATTTTTACGGATACCTGTAAATTATTATACATTTTGTTTAGCGTATACGTATTTCTAATAGTAATTAGGGTACAAAAATTGCAATCCACAAAATTATGCACGAATTATAAAAAATTAATTTAAGGTTACAGTTTTATTCAAAATCGGATTATTATTATGATTTATGAGACATACGTCCAAGAGTAAGGGCGTATGGATAGGTCAGATAAAAATTATAAATGTTTTGAATAGAAAACACTACTATAATACAAATTTTTGATTTTAAAATTGTATTAATTTTTGAAGAAAAGTGGGTAGGCCCAGATCTACCAGATCTACCCGCTGACTACGTCACTATCTAAGAAATGTTTCTCTCGGAAATATTTTCTATACGGTTAGATTTTTATTAGAGATAATTATTCGTATCCGACTTTTACAGAGTGTCGCAATATACAAAATTATAACAATTTTCCGTTTGTTTCACGACACCTGCAGTGTTTATTAATTTTATACACATCTTTGTGTTTTTTTTTTTGACTGTTACTACTTTTTTCGGTTAATAAGCCGTCAAAATATCAGTACCTTTCAAAAGCTTAACACATGCTGATTTTTCGTCGGGTGATACGCATAATATATACTCGTATTATATCATTTGAAATATTTCTCGAGAGATAGTTTATCCACAAAAATTTAGAAAACGCAAAAAAATAATTTAGGTAAACAAATTTTTTGACTGTTCGTACTGTTTTCTCTAAACTATTACTCGTTCCAATATAATAATATGTTAGGTGTCTATCCGAGTGTTGTTCCGAGTGATCGAGTTTCAAGTGTTTCGACTGTGCTGTTCGGATTTTTTTTTTTATTATTAAATACATCCGTACATGTTCATATCGAACGCGATATCGTTGTCAGTGTCAACTAATCGAAATCTTGTGGTTTTTTTTTTTACAAAAATACGCATATTTATTCAAGGCAAACGAAATTTTTTCATACAATTCGAAATATATTCATAGTGTAATAGTATTATTTAGTTGACAACTCTCACCTACAGTGCAAGTCGCAGTTAATATGTATTGAAAATATTAAATAATACTGCGTAATTTTAAATGGCAAAAATGAAAAAAAAATCCTTGAAAAACTCGATTTTTTATATTACACGACTTAAGCAAAAATAAAAGTATTATAAAAAATACCAAACTAACACAAAAAAAAAAACAAATTTTGTCCGCAGTGATTGTATTCCAAAAATTTCTATAGTGAAAAAAATATATGATAATTACGTATTTATCAGGTGTGAAAAAAAACAATTTTCAAATTTAAACAGTACTTCTTATCGTCGTCGTAGACGTAAACTATGAACCCGCAAAGCCGAAAAATCATTTTTTTTTTTTTTCGTAAAGTAATATTATAAAATCTTTTTAAAACGTCTTTTTAAAAGTATTTTAAAAATTGTTGATGATATTTAAAACACTGCAAATTTAAAAATACTGATGGAGACATCTTGTCAATTTATTTCGCGTGATAGTTGAAAAATCTCATAAAAATAAAATTGAATAGGCCAAATGATAAAATAACTACCAAAATGATAAAAGTATATAAAAATGTATTTCTCTTAAATTATATGGAACGATTGTCAGCTGATCTTTGTAGTTATTTCAGACCGAAATGAAACGAAAAATAAATAGAAAATAGTATAAACCGTTGTCACCATAAATTTTCCCGTTTTTTGCCAAACAATTTATAAGTACCTTCAATGAAAATGAAAAAATGGCCACTTCAGGGCACCGACTATCCTCAATTTTCTACCGCGGGAATTCGTCACCCTGCACGGAGTTTATGATCCAGGCAAGATGTCTGCAGGTAAATAATTGTTTACAGAAAGAAAGGAATAGTACACACTAGAAATCTTAAAAATACCGAAAGTATTCGAATGTACTACCTATATTATATTATGTTTGAATCCTCGACGTGTATGTTACACAACGATATCGGTTTACAAACAAAAATATGTATTCCGATAGTAAAAGTTTCGAAAAAAAAAAAAAAAACCTCGAAAAAAACGGTCAGGTAATAATGATACAGTTACCCTTTACTACCCCGTAATAATGACGGCTATGTTCGTTTATTTTGGGGGTAAAAAAAAAATCTCATTCAAAAACTACGTTGCGTTCGTTTGGTTGCGTCTGATGAGAATCCGAGGCGAAAACTAAATAACACAATATCATATTATTTCCGCGGTAACGGTCGGTAATAACGAATTTATATTATTTGTATTTTTTCTTTCTTTTGATTTACCTCGTTTATATCGCGAAAAAGTTTATGAACATTTCAGTTTTTTATTTATTTATTTATTTATTTATTTTTTTTTTTTCGTTATTTATCCTCCCGGTAATAACGATATTATACTATAATCGTATACGCGTTTAGATAATAATACGCGTTATTGTACCAACTGTATTGTTTGTGCGCACGCAGACAACGCAAATATTTGGACACCGGCTGCAAGGTCGTCGGGAACGGAAGACAAATCGGTTTATAACGCGCGTGTATCGCTCATAACGTATACTATAAATAACAATACTGGAATAATATTATTAGGTGTATGAAAAAATTCACACTCGGAAAACGTTTAACCGGCTTAATATTCCCCCCTCTCCGCGTATGTACGTTTTTCAAGGCCGCGGGGTCGAGTTAACGAAAACGGCTATATAATACGATCGGTACGCATTATCAATGAGCTACCCAATTGAAACCCGAATTCAACGAGCTGATACGTATATTATTTACCTAGAGTAGTATTATATGGTCTGCGGCCGTTTCTGCAGTAACCGAAATATTTTCTTTTTCCCCCTGCCGATTCGATTTAGAATTTTAACCGGAAAATATTCTAAGAAATGCCGTTGTTATATAATATTTTGTGATATTTACGGCGTTCCGCCGAATTTCAGGACGAGCGGAGGAAAAATCTACATGGAAAAAAAAATTGCGGAAAAGTAGCGAAAATCGCGATATAAAATCGGTAAAAAAAATTGTAGATAAGTTTTCAGTCACAGAACCGATTAAATTTGATCGGAAAATTGAATAAACTTGATAAATTCATTACTAAAACTACATTTTTCGTATGATTGTTATTGTCATATTTCAGTGAAAATCATTAACTCAGTTAGAATTAGTGGTATTTTTAAGATACGAGTACAATCATTATATTGTCAACACACAGGGGGCTTATTTTAAATTTAAAATTTCGTTGTTGAAATTAAATTAGAAATATAAAACATAATATTATAAAATGTCTAACCTACCGTCCTTACGTGCGGTATAATTCAAAATAACCGTCGCTATTTATCAATTTAATGTTAAAAAATGTACTTTATAAAATAAGTTAATGAAAAAAAAAAAAAAAAAAAAAAATGTTAAATTAAATAAATTCAGAACTAGATGACTTCAGTTATAATTATTGTTAAACTCATTAATGGCCCAACCTTGATTTTTCAATTTTTCAATTTTTTTTTTTCTCATTCTCCGCCATCGTCACCGACAACGACCTCTCCCTCTTCGCGCTTATCCCGTGGCCACAGCTGTGAAAACGCATTTTTACACTTTCGGTAATTAATTATACGAAAACGTTCGCTTTTAATGTATATTTTTATTTTATCAATGCGGGTAAACAATTTATGGTGTAAGTACGTGCAATTTCGGGTCACGTATATTATTATTACAAATGTCCTTGACGGAAAAAAAACCAACAATATAAAAAAATATTAATATTTTATCGTTATGTGTACGGGATTCGGATTTCAGCGATATCAGATAATAAAGCATTATAATAATATAATTTCGCGCACAGTGTTTTTTACAGAATTTTTCCCGAAGATACAGACTATTGCACTATATCCTACATCTGATAATTAAATATACATATCTGTTTGCCTCTAATTATTTTGAGGACTTTTAGCGGCTCCCTCTGTACTAAGTTCAGCTCGAATTTGGGAATTGGAGTTGTTTTGTTAATGGATTTAAGTGATAGAACAATGGTCACTATACGACGTAAAAAGTCCTTTGGATGCTGGTCTTTGTCGCTTTCATAAAATAAATGCTTGGTCATTTCTACATTATTTACATTTCGGTAGACCTCTGTTGCTTGAATTATTCTTCCTGCATTATTTTTTCTTTCTCATACGCGTGTGATATTAAATTCGCTCGGAATTTGCTCGCACGATATTAAAATATATAATACGGTATATAATATACGTACCTGTCCTATATTATTTTTTTGTTTTGTTTTGTGTTTGCGTTTCGGGTCACGGTTCGGATGATAGTTGCACGTCGTCGTCTGCGGCGACGGCCGAAAGCGTCGGATAAGATTCTTATCGCCGACAACATGAACTCGTATAAAAAATATAAATATTATCGTACAGTTGTTTATTCTTCTTGGAAAAAGAAAAAATTATAAAAGACCCTGTGTGTGCGGATCCGATTCTTCGTCGTCGTACATATATTTCGAATAAATATAATGTTATCTCGATGTGTACAAACGCGTTCGAGAAAAACGGGGCGGAATTTTTTTCCATTCTCGAAAAAACAAAAAAAAAATTCGCTAAAAAAAAAGTGTACCAAACGCGCGGGCGTCTCGTTCCTACCTATTATATTGTAAGCGTTGTCCCGAAAAACTGTTGTATTGTTTCTACCGTGTAAAAATATTATAATATGCTTAAAAATGTTCGTCGACCGAAATAACCGAAATAACTGTCGTGTATGTTACTCGGATTTATTTGTTTTCTTAAGGGGACGCCACACTCGCAATTTATGTTCAATAAGTAACGTAATATTTTACTATGTTTCTCGTGAAACGGGAATTTTTTTCTCTTTTTCTGTTATTCCACCAACAGAACGCTCAATATGTCGTTTAAAAATAACGGCAATTCTGCGACGTTTTTAAATGATTGTATAGCGCTATAAAAAAAAAAAAATGTCTAAAAACCGCGTCATTTCATCCACCGTCACAATTATTATCTTTTAATTCTATAACTGGTGGGTTTACTCTAAAATCATAATCGAGCGAGTTTTACTCGGTCTGCGTAAGTATAATGTTTTCACTATGTTGCCCATTGTTTGGCCGAAACATTAAATACTAGAATCGCATCTTAAAGGATTCACCAATATTTCAAATTGTCACCGATTTTGTAAAATTGAAAGATTATAATCATAAGCGTAAGTAGGGAGGTGCTAGGGGGTCTTTAGCAACTCCGAGTTTAAATTTTGTACCCCCGAAAAAACCAATCAGATTTTTCATTGTAACGACAATTTTATAATAAATACGGGTTTTCTACGGACAATGCATGTGTGTATGAAAAATAATATTAAAATAGATATGATAAATTTGTATTTATAAAATTGTTAATGGAGCGTGTAGTTGATTATTATTATAAGAGTTGTGTAAAGGAAATTTCGGGGGCGTAACTCCCATGGGTCTTTGATATGCCCATAATTTTAATAACCCCAAAGTTGATGGTCTAATTGCGCCTATGGTTATAATGAAAAGACTGCCCGAATACCCATTTACTTTTTCATATCGATAAACAATATAATTTTACGTTTAACTCGGATTTTGTATTTGATTTCGAATATCTTATATAATGTATGGTAAGACCAAAAACTTAAAAAAATATTAATTTAAAACGGTATTGAATGCGGATTGACAAATTAAGTAGGCCGTTTTAACGGAGGTGTTAAACTTTTCAACTTAATTTTGCGTTACACGATAAGAGGCCCTGCCATCCCCTCTCCCCCCAAAGAAATGGTGCATCGAGACAGAAAAAAAATATAAAAATGCATAATAAAATCGAGTCGTATAACACAATACTATTGTTTTCACGGAAGACGATAAAAAACAAAAAACCGTATAGACATTTCGATTATTTTTCGGTGAGCACTGAAAAAAAAAAAAAAAACGGGATTTTAAGACTATCGCGGCACCTATACGTGTACACAACGACAACAAAACCGAATCTCGGCGCCGGCCAACGGAGCGGATAATATTATTGTGGACGTTTACCGTTATAAAAATATCATTTTTTTTTTTTTTTTTTTTTTTATATTATTATATCGTGTGTCCTCCTACGCGCGCGACCTATCGGAGGCAAATCGCATACCGCGACGACGATGACGACGGCGAGTTTGCCACTCGGATACCTATACATAATGTTATAATATTATTACTATTATTATTATACAGTCCGAAATAATATTTGTCTTGGTTTTTTTCCCCTTCGGAAAATTCGTTTTCTGCAGTTATATGTACGCATACAAATACTCTGAAACGTTATTTTAATATCCGTCTAGATTCCCATAAAACTGAATTTTCCTCGAAAAAAAAAAAACCAAAACAAATGATGGGAGCACCGTGGTTTCGGAGAAAATACGCAGAAATAAGCAATTTTGAACGCGTAAGCTTCGGACTAAAACGTTTCGAAACCGGACATTTTTTGTTTTATCAATCTCTACAGTTGACCGAATTTCACTCCAGGATCGCGTCATATATTTTTATGTTGATACGGCTGTTCATTTTTTGGATTTCTAGTCGCTTGGGTATTGTAGGGCGGTTAGTGGAAAATTCGAATAATTGCGATAAACTCCGGTTTGGAACTTTTGCGTTTTTTCTTTGTTTTCGATTTTCAAATCGTCGGGTTTTTTTCCATTTTTGAACATATTTTATAATTTTAATTTTATTTTTTCAATCATTTTTTTTGTTTTTGCAAGCATAATGTGATATGTGAAATTGTAAAATGCTTATAAAAAGCGCACGATTTATCTCATTCTAATCGGACAGGTGTAATATATAGTGAACAAAATTGACCGACCGTGTGTTGTGTTAATAATAATGATAATGATTTAACATTTACAACGCACTAGTAACAAACAAAATTATAACGTCCAATTTCCGATACAGGTTTCCATTATGCGGCCGGTTGCGAAGGGATTGTCAAGTAATGTTGATTTTTTTTTTTAATTTTCCCGTTTATTCTCACCTATTGAATTTGCAGCGCTGAAATTTGCATTTATAATATTAGAACTATAATACCTGTAATTTATAACAGTCGTGAAAACGTTATTGCGATTTGTGACCGGCCGTCGTGTTTGTCGTCCGGCAGACGAAATATTATCGAACGTTTTCGCAATTTTTCATTTTTCATTTATTACGCAAATACATGCATACTATATATATACGTACCTATACCGTGTACATTATGCGATAATTGAAAAGACGTGTATAGTGTGGCGTCGACAGTAGGACGACGTATGCAAGCAGACGATTGCTATACAGGAAAAACTGTTAAAAAAAAAAAAAAAAAAAAAAAAAAAAAAATAAAAAAAAAAAAAAANATAAAATACAACAAACCTTAGCTATATGTATAATAGGTAGTTTTGCTAGGAAATAAAAAAATACCGTTGAAACGTCTTATTATATTATATTTTTTTGACACCCCGACCGTCGACGTCATCGCCGCGGCCGCCGTTTTTTTGTTTTGTTTTTTTTTTTTACTTTCGTTCGCGTCTCTTTTATACAGGTACACTGTGTAACGTCTGTAACGACCGTACATATTTTTTTCATATTTTTTTTTTTCACTCTTAACCGTTTGATACAAATATTATTATACTTTACTTACGCCGCCGCTATCGAAAACGCGGCGTTATAATAATATATTTATAAACAAGTGACGGTGGGTTATTTTTTCTTTCGAATTTTCACGTACCCGCGATACCGCGGAATGCGTAATGCGAATAAATTTGACGGGTCTGTTTTTATTTTTTTTATTTTGTCGAGCCAACGAACTCCGCGTTCGTATATAAGTCGACTTTTATAATATAATAGTATATACGTACATATTATTATTATAACGCATACGTACGCGTAAAAAAACGATATTAAACATGGTATAAGGTGGTTCGAATTACAGACTCGCGCAAAAGTTAATCCTCCGGAAAACAGTTACGTACAGAATTTATAGAACGTTGCGAAATTTACATATTATATGATATTTAAAAAAAATGATAATACAGACGATTTGTAGGATGTAAATCGTACGGGTGTGAAGAAAAAGGTCGGATGTCAACAGACGTAAAACGTATATATCTACACCGACGTTTTGTATATTTATGCGCGCAGTCCGGTGAAAATTGCGTACTCGTAGTGAGACTTCTGCAATCGTTTGTGACTATTATTATACTATGTAATCGCGAATGTTGCTTACGTTTTAAAAGCAAATTAAACAACATACGTATATAATATAAACACTAGTAACGTTTTCCTGGAAACGATACGTTCTTATACATAATGCAGTCGTGACTCGAATCCAACCCGGAAACCGAATATGCATTATTGTGAATTAACCATTGATCAAAAGTGGGAACTTAAATTTGTTTAATGATTTACCTTATTTATCGATTTTGATGAAATATGTACGGAGTGCAAACGGATTAAATAACAAAAACCACCTTAGAAAAATAATATATATATGTATATCAAATTGTACGATTTTTCCCAAGTACAGCGGGACTTTAAGTTCCATTCATGTCTAAACCGTGCGGGAATCTTCATGTTTTAATACTGAACCTTTTTTGGTGTTTTTTTAAAAATTATTCTGGGTCACTCGGTCAAAACCATTAATCAATTAATACTATAGCAAACTTGACCTTGAGAAAAATCGGACTCAATATGATAATTGACAATCAAAAATTACCCAGGAAGAAAAAAAAGAAATTGTTCATGATTTTTTTTCCCATGAAAAGTATTGATTTACCATACCTAATTAATATCACATAGAGTACGTATTCAATTATTATAACCAGTATTATCTATGATAAAACAATGCTTTTCATGGAGGAAAAAATACTGATAAATATATTTTATATTTTGTTCTTCCCGGATTACCCTATTCGCTATAGACAGGCGTTGTTTGACTAATTTTTGGCCAAAGCACTAAATAAAGTACTAATAAATTTAGGTCTATAATTGTTACAACAAAAGTGCGAAAGCAATACATTCATTAAAAGCTTTCTGTTTATGATCCTATTTCCTTTTATTTCCCCCTTTTAAATCCGTCCTCACACCGCCATCATAAGCGAATTATATGTCCGGTAACCTAAAAATAGACATGGCAATCTATTCAACGCATGCACAATAATATTATTTAAATGGATAAGACATTATAAAGCCACGCTCGACGGACAGAACAGACTGTTTTCTTTCATATTCTTTTTTTCAATTATTACGCGTACTTACGTATTATATATTATATATTATGATATTTGATACTTGAAAACGACGCACAAGAGTGTAACCAATCCTCTATCTATACACACAGAGAAAAGGATCAAAAACATAATATTTATTTTGGTCGAAGTGTATCTATCTACTGAGGTTAGATTATTTTATACGCTAGTATAATATATTATCATAATATGTATGGTTTTGATGATAAAAGTAGAACGGTGTACACGGATAAGAATATAATATTTTAATTTTATTCATATAATACATATACTCCTCGAGGATTAAGGTAAATCTACCACTTGTGTTAAACATTAATTGTCTTTACCAGTTTATTTTAAGTACATTAAAGTATAACCGGACACTGCTGCAGTGATAGAGAAAGCAAGTCTCGAAAAGCCGAGGAAAATCCGATTTTTATAAAACATATTTATTACCAATAACTTATTAAGTTATATTAAGATATATTTTCAATCGCGTTGCGCATTTAATCCTTCGGGACTGTATATGCATTATGCATTTAGATGTACAAGGTGAAAAAAACTCGCGTATTACATGATATTCGTACTCGGTGATATATCAAATAAAATATACTATAGGTGTACCGTGTAGGTACTCGTATTGCTATTTGTTTTTTTTAAACAAAACTGTCTGCGGTGTTTCGTGATTTCTGAGTAATCAAATATAAAGTGTTAGTTTTCAAAATATTATAATAATATCACGGTGATATCGGCAAAATTCTATTTTAAAACGATGACTCGTCACTGTCACACTATTTTGTCCCCCATTTACAGTGCACCAGCATGCACCGATATCACAAAAACGATTTTGCGTATCGATTGATAATGAAATTTGTAATTAATCTGAAATCACCAAATATCGATTGTATTTATTGAAAACAACAATATTAAAAAAAGTTATTTTATTTTATGCATTATATTACAATACGTCCCATTTAACTCCTGCAAAGGTCATCCAAATATACGAAAAGATAAATAAAAAAGAGGGAGACAGCTTTGTGGGCGGAGACTCCCAGTAGACATTTTGTTTGTACCAAAACAGTGAAAATCGCCTTGTTTGAATGGCTTGCGTCTTTAACTATGGACCTTATATTAACTTTTAAAGCTATTCAAGTGACATAGACGTTCAGTCCACCAGATCTCGCCCACGGTAAATCGGACGATTTTGACAGACTACGTCGATGTAGGAACGATGAACACGTCATGCTAATCTGTCGTCTTTCGAAATTCACCAGATTCAAAGAATCTCTGTTTTGTTTGGACAAACAAATCAATTTCTAAAAGATTTAATTGATTTATCAAACATCAATACTGACCATAAAACCGACAATACCCGGGGAGTTTAAAATTAGGGAATATCATAATGTTATAAGAGACAACGGTTTTTCCCACCCTGTATAATATACAAATATTATAATATTTTAACACGTGTGCTACAAAAATGAAAAAAAAACATTTTAGAAACTCATTTATGTCCGTAATTTTTATTAATTCTATTATTGATGGACCGTGGACAAAATATATAATTAACCTCAAAATTATAATAATAAATGTGGACGACACGTGCTCGCGTATTCCGGCCGTCACTAAGGCGGTGCACTAGCCACTACCAATATTATTATAGAAACTCAAACGTATAAGTATATTTTTACATTTTCAATGTTTAGATACCGTTATATGTATACATAATACATACTAACGACTACGAGAACTAAGTGATAAGCATGCCAAAATCGAAAACGCGAAATATTTATTTAAATATTATTATTATTATTATTATCATTATTATTGTCGCGATCGCCCAGTGTGCGGAACACTTTGCAAACGCGGCACAGAAAACGCCGGCACGCAGTGTTATTAATTATTATTATTATCATCATCATCGTCATCATCGACGTTGTAATAATCGTCGGCTTAACACTTTCTCCGACAAATCCCTATATTATAATGTTAGGCACCTAGACGAGTGTACGCATACAGAAGACGTTTGCGTACAAAAAATACAAACCTTTGTAGCGTTTTAACCTCCATTATTATTATATATTATTGTCGATGACTATTTTTTTATTATCATCCGCACTTTCGATTGATTTTTTTTCCGTATACTTTTATTTAAGAGCATACATATTATAAATATGTGCTCTTTTGTCCGGAAAACTTCACATTATTAGAACACTTTAAATATATATATATATATATATTTGATATTATTTGAATCGTTATTTATTATTATTTTTCCGTGAGAACTCAAAGTGATAGAACAGTCTACGTTACATAAAAGGTCGTGACCGTTAATATTTTTCGTGTACCTACGTATACGCGGTCGATAACTTTTATCGACATTTTCTTTATAGAAATTCAAAATATAAAAATGCGTGAGATTCTTACATTTTACATTATTTTTCGGTAACTAGACCGCAGTATAATAATGGTCATGGCGGACAATTTATTTACCAACGGTTTAAATTAATAGGTTTTGTAACAAAATATCATACGTCATGTAGGAAATACTCTCACTGCTAGGAGGAGAGACGACTATAGTATGAGTCAAAAATTAAAGGGACGGTTCGGTCTATCCTACATGTGGAGGTTTTTTGAAATATGGAGCGTGTACACGTAGTGGATATTCGATATTAAAAAATAATAAAATCTCCCGATTTCTCTTTATTTGCATACTATTATCTAATACATTATATTCCCAATCAATAATTCGTGTTTTCTGCGGACCTTCTTTAATTTCGTCCGAACGACGCGCTCTGAGTCTCCCCCTGACCTGTTGCAGGTTTCCATTCCAGATAGTTGCTCTTATTCCGCGTCTCCCCTTTACTTGCGCATTATTGTACGTCCAAACCGTGACAGTCTCGGTTCAGTATCCTAAACATTGTAACTAGTTTTAATGCTGTCGTGTACTTATAACAAAAAAATCAATTTGATTGTCGATATCGTGCGCAATCAATTCACTTTTGATTTTTTTTCCCCCGAACGTTTTGCAACGCCCGATGAGAATAATTCGTTTACACGTTATATTTTATTTTAACGGTATATACATACACAAACGTTCATTACATATTTAAAATATTGAGTAATATACTATTATTATGATCATTGTAAGTTAAACTATATATATATAGGCATTAAATAATACAAAAAATATAAAGAGTAAAGATAAAGTAAAAGTAAAAATCCTTTCTAACAAATGCCTACGAGAAAAATCGACGCGAATTGATAAACTTCATTTTTTAAAGTTTACAACTTCTGTTACAACCTCTGTTAGCGGTTTATTTTTTCCCGTTTAAAATTAAAAAATTGCCCGGTCTTACGGCACATTAAGAAAATAATTATTGCTTACTTTGCCGAGTCTACATGATAATAACAGCAGTAGGCTACTCGCCCAATTAGTGATAAACACAAGGTACAAATATATGAAGAGCAAAAATAATTCCCCCCCCACGAACAACTAATTCGTGACATCTAATGATTTGTTTATTTTTGTTCGTTGTGGGTAGGTACCTAGTTAGTTGATTTATTTTTTTTTGTTTCACTTATTTCTGCTGTAACACGATTCTGTAGAGAATTTTTTTTTTTTTTTCAGAAACTCGCTATTACTATTAGTATTATTATTATTACTATAATTATTACAATTATTAGGCGTTTTAAAACGAAATAGAGTGAAGCGAAAATCGGATTAGAGCGTAAGGCTCAGCTAACTCTTAGCACGTGCGTTATGTCGTTGTCGTTGCACACGACTAATTCGGAATTTCGAACGCGGTGACGCCGGTGACTAACCGTACGGGTACCTGCTTGTCTCCCTGCATGCCCGCCTCTGTAATATAATATGTACACCGTGTTGGGCAACGGGGCCGAAAACTTACGAAAAATCCGCGTATTATCTAAATTCAAAATACATTAATTTAATTATGGTTCTTTTTTTTTTCTTTTTATCGCCGCGTACGTGCGTAGTCAGAGGCGAAAAATTATAAACGCACGTGCGTCAAACTCTCGTATAGGTACGACGCGAATGGATATTGAATAGTTGTGTAACACATTATATACGATATGAATAATAATATATTGAAATTTGTACGCGCATATTAAAAAAAAATAATAATAATAACAATAACAATAATAAGTACGCTTATGCTATACATAGGCGTACTTATACGTAGATACGTAAAATTATTGCAGTTTGACACCCGCAGTAAACAAAAGTATAATATATTTCATAGTTTCTGTATGTGTATGTGTGTGTGTGAAATGTGCACGAATCGCAGTAAGAAAAAGAAAAAAATCGTTTTCTCGGAAAATATTTCCGATACCAAGCGCACGATTATAATAGGTACCGCGATGACGACGTGTTTGAAATTCTCTTTTCCCGCGTTCTGTGTACCTTGGCGCGATTCAAACGGTTTTAAATTACAATTTAAAAATTGAAAAACACTTATATCTTGCTTGAAAATTTAAAAAAAAAAAAAAAATACCATACGTAATTGCTTTGCAGACGATGTTCTTGTCTTTGAGTTTGATAATTGCTCACTTTACTATTAAAACGGACCGCACAGAGTCGGTTTCGCTGAACGCGAATACACATCGTATTTTGGGCGTATAGGCGAATTTGGGAAAAAATTTGTGTTTATCTATTTTGGTTTAAAAATAGTTCTTATCACTAGTGTTTATTGTATTATCGTGAAATTGATTTTAAAAATAACACGTTTACGCGAAACAAAACAAAAATATATTACCGTTTAAAGTTATTTCTGAACTTTAACTTGTGATAAACATTTTAACAATAACTTATTTATTTAAAGTGTTAGACATTGATTTCCAATTAACTCGAATGAGGCGGTATAGTTATTCAAGATTAAAAATTAGCCATTTTTTTACAATTAATAACATATATCGTAATACTTATAAATATTTCACTAAACCGGTATGTTATTCTGTAGATAAAATGTGTGCTCTTTAAATTTCGTCAAAAGTTGTTATTTTTTTTTTAGCGTTTTAAACCATAATTATTCCGATGCGATAAAATGGTTTTTCGACACAAAGTTTTCGTGTACAAAAACCCTTACGCTGACATCCTCTTGAGAGGACGTCGTAATACGGCTGCTTTGTACTATCTCTGTCTTTCAAACACACGACATGGCGAATTTCCGTTCAGCCGGTCAAATTTTGAGTTGTTACAGTTTTAATATTATACAATGTTTCGACCCGTTTTCGAACTTAAAGATTAGGTACACATTGCCTGTGTACGTAGGCTTTTTTTCGATATTGAAATTTTCTAACTAGATGCGAGTTTTAGGTTGTAGATTTATGGAATATCGCAATTTAAAAACGCCAATATATATTAATATGTCTTTTGAAAATTATTGAAATTTCCTAATCGACCAACGTCAACGTACACAAACACAAATAACGTTCTTAAGTTTGATATTGTTGTAGGTCGATTTGCTCATACGAATTTTTCGCTATGCCGTATGTTTGTGAGCAAGAGATACACAGGACATAGCTGCACACGTCAGCTGAACAAATCGAAAGAGTCGTACTTATTGGTGTATCAAAAATCGTATACACACACGACACACACGTGGATTTACGGATTTTATTAACGAGTTTTCGCGCGTGTGTGTGTATGTGTGATGGACATTTATTATTACGAACAATACGAACATCGCGCGACGACCTATATAATGTGTACTGCGGTAGTTTTGTATTATTACCCAGACAGAGAAAGAGAGTTTATAATTGGATTGGGAAAAAAAACGCGTGAAGAATTATCGTGCGTTTCCAGCAAACTACACGTTACATGTATTTATAACTATACTTACCTATATTCCTAATCGAAACTTGTTTGAAAAATACTATCATTTAGGTATACGAGATTTCGAAAAAATAAAAAAACAACAGTCTATACTGGCCTATAGTAATAATACCGTGTTTTGCACTATCAAACCATGTTAATAAATATAAAAACCGATAATAATAGTAGAAAATTGTATTTTATTGTTCATTGATTATCAGACACTTGTGTTGTAACCGACATACCTTTCTTTTCGGATTCCACGATGCCGTTATCGTATTCTAGTAAGCGCGATTGAGTATTAGTACTCTATAGCGGCGTGGACCTGAATATTTGAGGGAGACGTTAAAACTTGGAAATTGTTTTTTTAATTTTTCAAGTGGTAAAAATTACCATGTTACGAAATTTTCGGGAGAAAGACTGCGGTCATCCTCATAAACCATTATTTAGGCCGGTTGGATGTTAATAAGCGCGATTAGTCAAAATCCCCGATCCGGCACTTAGGCGCGATCCGTATTTTTAGATTTTAATTTTAATACATATTCGATTTTCGATAACAATAATATTATTGATACTATAACGATAACGTGAGAAACGAGTCCCCTAGTATTAAGAATAATATTATAAAGTTTCATTGTTACGCGGGCGAAATACTCTTATATACCTCCATAAATATATTATGTACATTTACATTTGAAGTCGATGAAAGTAATATATTTGCACACATTGAAATAACATTAAGTTTCCGATCGATAATATGTAATAATACGTATAAAAATTCCGTATTTAAACGAGGCCGCAGTTGTTTTGAATTTACAAAACGGTCGAAGAACATCTAAATTCTAGACGCTCACAAAACGAATGCCGAAAAAAAAAAAATTAATTTCTTAGGCTATTTATTTATTCTTTATATTGCTCAACTGTATAGTGTCATAAATTTCAAAGGTATACACATATAGAGGTCCGCGGATCGATAATTGGGATTAGAGGAACTTCGTTTAGTTTGACGGGGTAAATTGTGTCGGCTGAATATCAGAAAAGTCAAACGTAACGTATTTATTTTTTTTTGTAAGCATTTTAAGTTCAAATTTTGACAAAAATCTTAAAAATCGCGGTATTTTAAAATATCTGTAACCGAACTTATCGGACTATGATTAAAATTGCATTTCGTCAGATCATTTATCGTACAAATATACGTAAATTAAATAACTCTATTATAATATATGTATCCCATGTTCACAACTTCCCACTTACAAC
Source organism: Cinara cedri (assembly GCA_902439185.1). NCBI lineage: Eukaryota > Metazoa > Arthropoda > Insecta > Hemiptera > Aphididae > Cinara > Cinara cedri. Next base: position 477,130 of record CABPRJ010000031.1, read on the forward strand.
AGTTGCACACAGTATCATCTCTTTTTCTTTTTTTTTAGTTTACTTTCTCGAAAGTTATACACTATCGAGTTTAGACATTATTGTATAAAAATAAAGCCTAAAACGTTTCTATTGGAAAAATGTAAAAGATTAATTTAAAGAGAAAAATTTAATTTTTATATAATAAATACACGATCGGTTCGAGTTGAACACCACCCCGAGGTAACTCGGTGCAAGTACAAAAATAAAATAAAAATATCCAGAGATTTTTGATAATTTCTTATGGATTTAATTGAGAACCTGCAGATATACGGTAACCCGATAAAATTAACTAATTGTATTAATTTTTTTCTCGTAATTTCAAATTAAAATATTTAAAATCGATCCGAGTATAACCCCGTCGTTTGACGTTTGACGTATCGATTTCTTCGCTCGTAAGCCGGTCGCGACGAGTGTCCCCGTGGACTCGGCGACGATTTTCCGTTCCGCGTGCACAGTGTACGCGCGATGACCATCAAAGTATCACTACGCTTTTCGCGTGGTCGTCTTTCACTAGTGTGATGTGCGTATTTTCCACTTTAATATAAACCTAAAGAATTTCTACAAACGTACATTTATGCATCTTCTTTTACTTCTTCTTATAGATTTCAGTCTCTAACACCAGCCCTCCGACCAAATCTCCCCCCATCTCGCTCCATGCTCCGTTACTCCGTAGTCTACTATAACGGGTTCCGCTGCTTTTACATCCTTTTCTACCCGGTCTTTTCTCACCTTAAACGGCCTCCTAATAATCGCCTGGTGTTCCCCAATAACCGTTTCAATAAAAATGAGAGTCCTCTTTTCGACCCAGTCCATCGCGTTCGTCTTCTGTTCGTAATACTTCCATTAGGAATTATATCGCGCTGGTCGTTGAACCGAAAATCCTTCTGTTCTCCACCGTTGTGACGTTTTTCTCCGTTCTCCCATGCTGAAGTCAATATATATCACGGTCAGTAAATTCGTCTTGGGATTTGCCGTGTTCGTTTGTATTATAAACGAATAAAATGATGTTATTTGTTCCTAATATGCTGGTAGGCCGATGTGTACAGCTTAGTATTAGAGTTAGAAGGAGAAAGAGAAGAAGTTGTAGTAGATAGTAGAAAAAATACCTCAATGGACTTCTATAATATCCATTACCCGATGATGATCACGTGAAAACTCGTATTATTATTATTGTTATTATACATTGTGTTGTTACGTATATACCAACGTTGTAATGTAATAACACTAATAATAACGCTCGCTTACCCACGATATATTATAATGAACAAAATCAAATTATCGCCCATCGTGATTTCCGTCGGGTACACCGGCGTCGAAGACGGTGCTGCTGCTCCGGAGACCGCGGGCTCTGCAGGAATACAAACATATAATACAAACATAATACGAGTAATACGACACAAAAGGGAAACCGCTCCGGTAAGCCGACTGAAATTTGTATAATAATACGTTGCCTAATTATTTTAAAACCGAAAACGTAGTGTCCAATCAGTGACGTACTCAAAGAGGGAGAGGGTGATGCGAGTGTCATATCACCTCCCCCCCCACCAAAGAGATTTGTTGCTCAAGCTGCAGATTTTGAACTTTACATTCAACTTTTTATTCAATAACTTATACGGTTTTAATTTTCAACTTATACATCCATTTAGGCCCATCGTTGACGTATCACGCACTTCGCTCCGTCTGTCTTTGTCTAACGCTCTTCTACCCCCTTGGCATTTTCCGCTCATACAGTATTGTTTGATTCTTGGCGATTTCATTACAGCCGTCGTTGCAGCGTGTATTTGGATGTTGTTACATATATTCGCCAGACCCGAAACGCCCGATCGAGACGGGGCCAATAGTACTTAGACCAGAGTAAATTTAATGCCACCCCTATGCAAACAGAAAAAACGACACAACCGGTTCCAAGGGGTTCTACACACCTACGGACGTTTCGTCGGCAACGCCACTACATAGAATATTATATTTAAACCGTTCGCGTAATATATGAAAGATGTAATTATATACCTACACGCATTATTATGTGCGAATAACGTTGTGTAACCCACGGCTATTTCCTCGTTACGCAATTTCCAAACGAATTTCCACCATTATTCGCCGGCCGATACGCGCGCGCGTCACATACCGCTACAGTATACAGAGCGATTGCTTGCGATCAGCAGTGTACGAAAATGTCGACGGGTTTTGATTTTGGATATTTCTGTCGTACGCGCGACTATATCCGTCCGGAAATGTATTACCCTTATTACCGCACGGACACGTCGCGTGTTAACTATACACATTTGAAACTAATTATTTTTTTAAATTGTTTGGAGTTTATGGAAAAATGTCTTAAACAAAGTACCCGCCCAGTGTCGTAATTCGGGTCTTGGAAGGGGAAGGGAGATGGGCAACTTTTCAAAAATTATTTAATATAAACAAGAGCTATCACGTACATTTCTGAACTCTGGATCCAGTGAGTTGCACACGATATTTTTAATTTTCCAACTTTGAGATCTTTGTTTGATTTCCGTCAGAACAATTATTATTACTGCCTTGAAACCGGATTATAGATAAACACCACCGAATATAAATTGAATAATTTCACCGTGGGGAAAAATCAGTAACTCTGTCCCCCGCATAATATTCCGCCACTGCATTTGCATCTACCTATAGTACTATTATGGATGTAAAAGTTTCGAAGGGTTTTCACCATAGCCGGAAAAGTGTTTACAGTTAACCGTGAAAATTTGCGACTTTTCCTCATTCGGAATCTATATAGTGACCAAAGAAAACGATTTAAAATCGACAAGCCCGCAAACGAATTTAAAAAATCACTCTGTATTTACGCGGGCGATATTAGACGGTTCGCGTTGTATTTTCCGCGTACGAATTCCGAAATATAACACGAATCCTTCGGCGGCAGGCATATACAGAGCGGCGTTAATTAATAACGTTTATATAATATTATATGGGAACGTTTTTTAGAGGTCAGAGAGGAATAATTATAAATTATAATATGTATATTATTTCATTGTTTGACGGACGAAGTTGTATATGATAGTGTAATAAATTACGAGTGCGTATACGAGCGCGCGGTATAGGTACAATAATATACGTATATAATAATATTATAAAGTGAAAATAAAATAAAAAATTAAAAAATCGAAACTACTACAACACTACTATACTACTCGTATACATAATATTTATAATGTCGGCGCGTAGTCATGCGAGTCGTGAAACAAAACAAAAAACTAAACTGCAAATTGAAGTCGCAAAAGTTCTAAACGCGCCGTGGCATCGTATATTATTACACTCTATATCGTATATTATATTATTACGGGTAAAAAGTATTGACGTTTTCAGCGCGTTCGGACACGTTTTTTTTTTTTTTTTTCTACAAATACGCAATTTTTTTATCGCTAAGAAAATATTCGTTCCTATATTGTACTGTACGCGACGGACTACGTAAAATATTGGCAATACAGAACGGTTTTCTCACGCGTTTACACCGTCACAATATATTTTACGCCTTTTTATGGTGAAAATATTTCACTGTGCACGCAGCGGCGGCGAGACGCCAGACGTCGTAGTCGTCGTCGTATATTGTAATAAGTAGTATTATGAAACCGTTCTATATTATAATAACAATGTATACGCACTCCCGTGTTACGACGATGACTACCTAATTTGCAAAAGAAAAAAAATATCGTCTCGTTGAGTTCGTAAAACGTGTTGTTATTATTTCCCCACAACTTCTCTCATTCCCCCCCCCACCTCGTTTCCACGTTATAAATTATCCCTCGTCATAATACAATAATATATACCTAATAAAAACGTATAATATGTTAATTTTCGAACTCGGATTGTATTACCTCCGATAGATGCACACGTGGAACGCGAGCGCGTGTAACTCAATAACGCGACGGGGTCGGGTCGCTATATAAGTTCCGACGACGAACACGGGGTACCGAGATTGCAATAATATAGGTACAAGTTGCCGGCAAATAATATTCGGGTTTTATAGTGCTCCATCGTGTGTGTATACAAATATTTTCACAACGAAAAATGATACACGAAATCCCACAATCACGAACGAAATGGACCTTTACGTCATCTTTAGCTTTTCGATTCTGAGCGCAGCGACGTACGTATCGGTTATAAGACTTTTCCACCAGAAATCTTACTCCGCAGTTTTCAAGTGTCGCGTTCTTCCCGAAAGTAAATTTTATCTAGTCTATGCAATGGTGAGGTCATTTTTTGATTTTTTTTTGTAGTTTTCTACATTTGATCGTAAAAATCGTAAAGACCTGTGATTTTCATAGAATACTTATATTAGCCTTTTATATTTGTTCGAACAGAAATACTTGAAAACTTTAAACGAGGTTCATCATAAGTCGTACTCGACGATAAAAAAGTTAGGGATCAGTATTTTTTTTTTATTACCTTTTTAAATTCAAATTTTAACGAAAATCCTAAAAATCACAACATTTTAAAACGTGTTTAACCATACTTCTCATAGAATCGTAGTTTTCTTTTATATGTGTGTATCATTTAACAACTTCATCTCCTTCACGAATGATTTTTTGTGTAACATTTTGTGTAGTTGGTGTATTTCGGAAGCCAATGAATGATTTTTGTTTGTAGTTTTCTTAATAGTTGGGCAAAAACCGTCGGAAAATGAAAAAGTGTTCGCAACAAATGAATTCTGTTATTCTATTGGTTTCGTATTAAAAATTGTATTTTAATTAGAAATTATCGTTAACATGTGGTGGATTCAAAACCCGGATGTTATTTAGTGGGCTCCCTGTAGTATTATGGAGACGGTAGAAAAAAAAGATACATATATTTTTTAAAACCATTAAAATAATGCCTATACAATAATATTCATTAACGTCCGTAGAAAGACTTCTCGTATATACTTACAAATTGACCGCTTAACACGGCTATTATTATTATTTTTTAGTGTTGTCGCCGCCGCCCACGGCGAACCCGTACAACAATAATAATTATAGTCAATGGCGTAAAACTATAGGTGAATGACGTTTATATTATTTTCTATGGTTTTTTTCCTCTATAGATTTACTATTATATTATAATTATAATTTTTTATTTTTCCTCCGACCCACGTCAAATTTTCCTGTCGCGCGAGACGTGATCCTGTCCGGCCATCATATTATCTGTAGCGACCATCATCTACATACTAACTATATAGTATATAAAAAATGTTTTGTTTTTAGATTCTCAGCGAAGCGTGGAATATGACTTTTTCTGACTAGAATTATTGCTCCAATTTTCAAATTCAAGCGAAATCTGGTCTTCTCAGTTCGTTGGAAAACCCGTTTTATGATTTTTTCTTTTTCTTCTTGTTCTTTCGCTCTTGATAAGACCTTTTTGACTATCACCTACCCAATTATCTCTCTTGAGTATAATGTATATAGCTGATTCATGTCACCTTATATCACTTCATCCCACCATCGCTTCTCATCCCTTAGTTTCTTTGCTCTCTTGTCGCGTTACACTGCCAAGCCATTTTATTTCTTTGATTCGTTATAAAATCTATAGCTTACGGTACCCCTGTTTCTTTTGCTGGGGCATATCTTTCTCTGTTGGTTTCTTTCCTGTCAGAAATATTTAAGTCCACATATTTTTCTCTGGGTGTTTTATTCGAAATCCATTTTCTTGATTATTATAAGTTGCCACACTTATCAATACTTTTTTTCAGCAATTTTCGATGATGGATCACCGTCGCACTTGAATACTCTCTTCTGTTTCTTTCAAAGTTATCCCCACAATCTGCATATGGTCATAGTCATCCTAATCTATCGCATACTTCTCACTTTGTCCGCATAATATTCTGTCTAGTGTTCTTTATATTACCAACTTGTTACTTTTAATTACTTTCAGTTGTACACCTATAGTGTATTTACAGTATAACTTATCTGCACTACGTATGTTTACAAGTATTTTCAGTTATTGAAAAATATTTTACTTCTGCACTGCTCGTGCGTTTTCTGTTTGTACCAGAAGTTCCAAAACTGTTTTCCCTATTGACTATCGGTTACTAATTTATTCTATTTTTTGTAGATCCCCTGATATCATTTTTTACCTATATGTACATCTCATTATTCCTAATTTTTTATTTTTTTTTTTTTTCGATGAAATTGTCCTCTTTTAATAAATCTCTGGGTTTCTATATAGATCCTTTTGGGAATCTCTGGTTTATACGAATACTACTAATTTTGTTAAATATTGTATACCTGATCATTTATTACGTGTACATGATTAGGCATCGAATAACAATTTTCAATTGTACATTTATCGATAAACGTTTACTGTCGCTTTCCGTTTACAGAATTGTTTATTTTTTCGGCGTTTTCCGCCCTCTTCTATAATACGCGTTATCGGCGCTCGGTAAACAATATGCGCGGGTACGCTCGCACACGGCACACGTCGGGCCAACAACGAACCGTATTATATACGTATGTATAGTGGTGTTCAATGCCAAATCGATTTCGTATAATACATCCCGCAGTCACGGTGTGTGATTATAATATACACCGCGGAGTGCGCCTATATTTTTATTTTTATAAATGCCAAGTATATAAACGCATACCCGTTGTGTCTCTCTCTCATTCTCTCCCTCTCTCTCTCTCTCTCTCTCTTTTTCTCTATGTTTAACCGTACGACATCGACGACGACGAATATTCTACAACCGCAACATCGCGTATGGTCGTACGCGGAGTCCGTTGTGGCAATGCGTTTACGTAATCTCGCGTCCGAGGAGTCGAAATTTTTATCATACAAGTTAGTATATATATATATACTATATACTATATACTATATATATATACCTACAATACTGTGCTGTATACCCGTGGACCGAGAACGATAAAGAAATATAACACCGCGCGTATAAAGTGTGTTATACACTAGTGTACGTTATGATAATGATATCAATAACAGTATCACGTGATTGAGTATAAAAATCCAGAGTAACGGTGCATTTTTTTTTTTTTTTTTTTTAAGAAAGTTTTTTATACGCCCACCAAATGGACGCACAGTAGTGCAAGTACTTGCTTACTGTGTGTGTGTCCGCTATAGAAACTAAATGGTAAATGCGATTGAATTGACGTATAGATTTCATAACGAAATATTAAATTGTGTATGAGAAATACTCTTTCAGAGGAGGGAGGGATAACTGGGGAATGTCAACAAGTTATAGGGAAGGTTTGGTCTATCGGCTGATAGATATTTTGTTTTAAGACGTTGTGGACACACAATCGATATTCACTAAAAAAAATTATTATGGTGGGTAGGCCGATGTATAGTAAACGAGAAGTTTAAATAGTGTTGTCTACCTCGTATAGCTCGCAAAGTAATTCAGGGATCAACATAAACAAAAACTTTTGCTGTCGGTTTTTAAAGTTTGATAAAAAAAACTGTTAGGAATATAGGTATTTTTTTCAAATAATGTACCGCCAAACGAAAAATCTTCATCTTTTAAGGTATACTGCGTGAAAATATCGGATTTTTACTACTGGAAATGGTGTTTTCCGAGAGAGCAAAAAACGCATCTCGGCTAAATTAATAGCTACTTCTTGATACACTATTGGCGTCTAAAAACCTTACTTATACCGGCATTCGTTCGAAAAACTAGAAACAACAATGTTTGCCACGATGATTTTATAGGTAATAATATTATTGGACTCTTTCGGAACGGGAGACGAAAAAATGATATAATATAATAATTTGATTTCGTTATATCGCATATATTATTACTATTATTAAAAACATGTTTGGTTATTTGAATGAAAACTTATCGCGTGCACAGTCATTAAGTAATCATCGGATCGCTGTGGATGTAAAAATTCGAACACACACACACACACACACACATTGTGCACAGCCACTGCACGAGCGCATTCTTCCGCAGCGGGTTATTAAAACCGACCGTCGTCGTCATTTCCTCATGAGAGAAAAACAAAATAATATAGTAATAAACTAATTTTTGTTACTTTTTAATTTGGTTCTTAAAGGTTTTTATGTACTCGTATTATACGCCATAGACAGATCTGTATAATTATTGTATACGTGCAATGCGTGCGCACCGCGTTTGTATATTTTAACATATTTATTTATTTCATGCGGTTTTCGTAATACGAGCATATTAGGTATTAGAGTATACATATAAGAACGGGGGGGATGGGTAGAGAGGGAGGATTTAAATTTATCGTTTAAAGTGACGTTTTAAACTCGTAATAATTTAGAAGCGCAGTGTTGTTTAATGCAAATTATCGAAATCGAATCAATTCGTGAACACAAGCATAACATTTATTTCTTCTAAAAACTGGTTTTTTTTCGTTCGTTTAGCAGCGTATTTACTTCTCTTATCAGTTTCATAATCAAGCTGCACAATAGGTGGAAAAATCGTAAACAATTTTGTCGCAGTTAGAGTTGAAGTATTTATTTCGAAAAAAATACCTACCGAAAACCGATAAATAATAATTCTACCCACTACCCAGTTACGTTATGTTTTTAAGGCTTTAAATGATATAATAGTTCAGTTTTTCAGTATGCCGCGTTAAGTTAGATACATATAGTTAGAATTCAGAATTAAAACCGCCCGATTAGGTTTTAATTTAGTAACAAAAATTACTTTTCAACTTTAAATTCTAACTCAATGTAGCTATAGTTATAGGACTCTGCGTTTTTGGTTAAATGTAAACAATTTCTAGAAAGAAACGCCCGGCATTCGAAATCGTTTGAAAACTCTTTTTAAAATTTACCTATGCAACTTAAACTCGTACTTAAACCGTCGCAAATTGAAAATGTTCCTTTAGTTTGGAATTATAGAGTGGTCGGAAATTTTGATTTTTAAAATGGAAATTGTATACCGACATAAGCACGTATAATTAGGTACTCACTCGATTAACATAGTGTCTGAATAGAGTAAAACTGCAGATGATCCTTGACATTTTTTTAAATATTCAAACCATATATAGGTATATAGTACAGGCATTAATTTGTAGTTCGAAAAAAATCGAGTATAATATATAAATGTAATTAATTTTGACGCGATTTCAATTAAGTACACGATAATATATAATTAGAGAGATTGTTTTTTTTTTTTTTTTTTTTTACTCTACGCAGAATAATATGATGTATGCGTATTTGTATTGTACGTATATGTAAATATTATAACACTTTCATACATATTATTATGCATTTGCAAAATCGTGAGACACTCGTTTGTACTTGTTTGCGATTGAATAATGTGCATTAATAATGATACATTCGAAATCATTATTCTGTACATTTACAGGCAGAAAACTACGGTGTTTCAGAGTAAGTACATTATATCGTAATAATTGTTACGACCCCCAAAATGTAGCAGTTATAATGAAGGGCAAAATATTGTATTCGAGTTGTTAACAATTAAAATAATTTGATGTTTTCACGTTTCCCATACCCTCTCCCCCGATAGACACGTATAATATTATACCGAGTAATTATTTTTTCGTTTAACACTCATTATTTTATAAAGTATTGACTAGTTTTGAATTTTTTTTTTTTTAACTTAAAAAACAAATAGTTATAAAATGTGACTTTATCATTTATTGTGTCACCCTTATTTTGGGGGGGGGAGGAGTGAAACAACTATCTATTTTAGATTTTCAAATGGCGAAAAATAATGTAAATGTAAAATTGTAGAACTGCTTGTTTTTTAAATTTTATATAAAACAGATTCCGAAAAAGTAAATAATTTCCGAGATAATGAGTGTTTAACGGTATACGTGTACAACCGAGAAGTAAAATATAATACGAGATGTGGCTATTAAATAACGAGACTGCTCGCCTAGAGAGCGCCCTAGATGGGTAGTGAAAAAAACGAGTAATGCGTTGGGTATCTATATATCTTATCTATGCACGTACCAAAACACATTTTTGTCACTATTATAGTATTTATGCAGTAGTGGTTTGAAACGAACGTGTTTTTTTCTCGTGCCGAAAACCATGTGTGACGAAAAACATGAGCAACGGATAAACGTAAAATTTTCTCGTTAAACTAAAAAAAAACTCCAACTGAGTGCTATAAGTTGTTAAAAGAGGCCTATAGTGAGAATTTTCTATCTCGGGCGCGTGTTTTTGAGTGGCACAAATTATTTTTTGAAGGTCGAGAATGCACCGGAATCCAATTCAGTTGTAATCCAAATTCAAAACCGTTTTCTTCGATATCAACGGCATCGTGATGACTGAATGGGTTCCAGAGGGTCAAACTGTGAACCAACATTACTATTTGACAGTTTTGGCAACATTGCACGAATGAGTTCGTAAGAAACGGTCGATATTGTGGAAAAACAAATTGTGGATCTTGCACCAGGATAAAGCGTGAAGCGTTATTTGGCCGCTTAAGGCACTCGAACACGCGTTTTACTCACCCGACTTGGCACCCTGCGCCTTTGACTTGATTCCGAAGATAAAGTCTGCCTTAAAAGGAATCCGGTTTGAGTCGATGGAAGAAGTGAAACAAAAATCGGCGGAACTCCTGAATTGTCTTACGAAAACAGACTTCCAGCACTGCCTCGAGCAATGGAAGAAACGAATGAAACGATGTGTGGTGAGGGGAGGGGAGTATATTGAAGGGGAGCATTTGAATGTAGAATAACTTTTATAATACTCGTAAAACACTTTTTCGTAACCAGTCTCGTTATTTAATAGCCACACCTCGTATATAATAACGTCTCCCATTTGTTTCGTTCGATCGATTTCTGCAGTAGCGGGCTATAGCTTTTTGGGGGTTTAAAGCGTGTGGGGCGCGGATCCCATGCCTCGCGGCCGAAAGGCGTCCGCTTCGACGTGAATCATCATTAAAAAGACGTCCGGTCCGCGAAAACCGTTCGAAATAGAATAGCCACGACGCGGTACAATAATAAGACACGTTTAGTGGCGTTTTGCGCCGTTTCGAGCTCCGTCTATTGCGACGAGAGACGCTCCGTCGGACGTTTGTTACACTAACCGTGCGCAGTTTTTCAGTACAGCGGATGCAGCGTGATAACGGCGCGTTGCCGAACGACGCATAAATCTCGCGCGCGCACAATGTAAACATAATATAACATAATATTATCTGTTATATACGCGTTAATAAAACATTAGTGTAACGCTCTAGCGTTTCGGAACCGCGCGGTCTATACAGGTACGGTAATATCTTGTACGCGTAGACATATATATGTGTGTATGTGTATGTGTGTGTGTGTGTATAGTATTGTGATTACAACAGATCGGACGATCAACGTGCATCGCCGCCGATGTCCCGTGCACAATATTATTATGTACGACGGAGATGGGACTACAGAAAAAAAACCGGTACACACGATGCCTGGAAAACAACGTGAGTAATATATCATTTCCCGCCGACGACGGCGAGGCCGGGCGGACTGCGGCGGCACATAATACGATTAGACGGAGAAAGTGGGGGCCGGGGCGGGGAGGGGGAGGAAATCGGAATAGATGAAAATTTCTGATTTGCATACGCGCACGTATAATGTATTATAATATCGCAGCACGTATACGCCGCCGAGCGGACGATTGTATACCGGACGTTTCGGGGGGGGGGGGGGGGCGGCGCAATTTACTCGTTAAGTTTTTATTTTTGTGTTTTTTACACCGTGTGTGTATCGCGCGCGACAGACGTATTAAACGTATTTATACGCAGACTCCCGGTACCGTATTTACAGACCGTATTCGATTTCGAACCGAGCCGAAACGCGTAGCCGAATCGATTACGGGCGGTTTTACGAAAAATAATAATATATCCACGACCCGTCGGCGTCCGAACCCGACAATGCTTCGGTCGTTACACAGTATTGCGGCGGGAGCTGATCGGGAACGTACGTGTTTCGGTGCGTACACTTACGCGCGATAAATCATAGTCGATACGTGTAGCGGTTTTTACACCGTGTGTTCATTAAACGCGTATTGTACAATATGATCAACAACGGAAAGAAAAACGTGCCCCTCCCATTCCCCCCTCCCTCTATCGGGCACTGAATCACAACAAAAAGCTACAGTAGCGTCAGATCCTTCAGCATATTCGATGTAACCGTTTTCGCCGATTAAATATCACCGTTACGTTACTAAATTTAAAATCGATTCATAATTGTCTATGATGTTTTATGGTCAAAACCGTTCACGATACTACCTGATTTGCGTATACAGGCGCACCTGTAATTATATCGGTGTGGTGTACGGAACAGACGAGCCGTCAAGTCCATTACGAAAAAACTCCCGAATTTCCCAGTGGGCTGATTCGGGCTTCCTTGCAGTAGTTAGTGTCATAAGCCTAAAACCTAGTCGATGAAAAACCGCGACGGGTTACGTATTTATATGTGTGCATACCACTTGGTTCGGACTCGGATACGGTCTGTAAATACGCTCACCGACACCGCACACTTTACACGCGTGATCGTATAGTATTCTAAAAAGACGAGGCGGTAAAAAAAAAAAAAAGATGTAATCATAATATTATTACTAATCCGCCGCCACCGCACGCGTTTTGGTTGCACCGTATTATATGACTTATGCGCATGCTGTATATTATTATATCGAAATATATAATATAGTCGGTGTTTGTGTCGACAACGAAATTAAAAAATTTACTGAGATTCACACAATCCGCACACGTGCGTAGGTATACAGTAAGTTAAAAAAATTCAATAATATTATTCCTGTGTCCGCTGCAGTGACGTGCTCAAGAATTATTGTTGTTGGGAGGAGATTTAGTAAATAATAATCACGATTCATGAATTATTAATCGCTGAATTTTCTTCGGTTCAAGAAAGCTAATATTTGTATATTCAAACTTTTCCCCTTGTAATATTTAACTCAAATATAATATACGAGATATAATTTTAAAATGAAATTAATAAATTAATAATCATATTTCATTGACCAAAAAACAATATTATTCGTTTAAATCGACCAAAAAAAATTAATTTTTTTTGAAAATCGGTTACTTATAAAGAACTATGACTCAAGGAGAGCCAAACTATTATTAGTAAATTCGACTTCGTTTTTTGAAATTCCTTGCTTCAGCTATAAACTCTTTTTATCTCTTTCTTGACACTGTACTTGTGTAGCATACGCACTTACTACATTTAATACTTTTTTATTATTTTCACATTGTTTTCACTGCATTATCTTTCTTAGTATAGATGCATCGCTCTACTTCTAAATTTCTATCTACTATTATTCCCACGGCATTCCTTTTTTTAGTCATATCTAAATATATTATTTTATAACCCTCTCTAACCACGAAATAATAAGTTATACAATTTGCATAACATTTAACTTCGTTATTTCACTCCTGGCACGCCAATTTTTCGACACATGTAAACGTCCTTCCAATTTACGGCTTCACTAAATTATGGGATGAAATATTTGTCGGTACTCTTTTTTCCGCAATGAAAACCCAAAATATAAGTTACATATCTCTTGTTACGTATAATACTGTTGATAGTTCTGCACGCAGTTCGTAACTTTATATAGGTACATTACATATAAGTGTATTCGGTGAAAATTTCAGTTATTATTCAATTCGAATTTTTATTGAATTGGAAAAAAAAGACAACGTCTAAACAAATTTCCCACCGAATTACGCCATTGAACGAGAAAAATTAAAAAAAAAAAAACCAAACAAACTGTCGTCCACGATGGAAATACAATATTATTATAATAAATCTTGACCATTCATATTCATATTACAATATTCCGCAACACGGGTAACGTCGACATCGCTGCAGGAAATTAGCATAATTAATCGAGTGTCGTAAAATCACACGGCCCGATGGCGGCCACGTGATGTGTTTTATGAGAAAGAAAAAAAAAAAAGATAATAAATAAAAACGTATTACCTATGTATTACTTTCGCGTATCGAATTCGTTATGATTATGATTATTAATTTTTTTTATTATTATTATTATTCTCTCAAACTCGTATTATAATATAAAACTGGAAACTACTAGTCTTAAGTCAAGGTCGGGTAGGTTTTTTTTTGTTTGTTTTTTATTACAATTTTATACCTATGCCTACAGGAGATGATGCTGCACAGTGGTGCGTATGCATGTTAAGCGAACAACGACAGTTTTTTTAATCGATCGAAACATCGCCGTCGTTTGTGATGTTTCGGCCGAGACTCGATAGTTTTAAAAAGTGTTGCACGCGTTTTTTATAATAATATTATTTTAAAACCAGTCGAATAATACTGGAATCGTATCAAAATATAATGTTAATATCGACCAAAACGTTTTCGAACGACTTTTATAAAAACGAGAAAGGAATACGAAAAATAATTAAGAAAATACAAAAAGAACTTAATTAATTTATATTTTTATGGTAGTTAAGGCACTAAAAACGATCCTGTAATAATCGATAGAGTATTGAAAATTTGAAAGAGTATGTATTAAACAAGTTCAAAATATCGAAAACCGTAAGCGTAAAAGGATAATAAAGCATTCCAATAAATTATATTTATAACAAATTGCGTCGAGTATAATACTGGAAATAAATACAAGAAAGTATTTATGTATGGAGTGTAGTAGAATTATTTTACATCTGTGAGGACTGGCCAAAGGTACAGCAGAGAAAAAGAAATCTGAAAGTGTTTGAAAACTGTGGCGTTATCACTGATCGTTAAGAATCCGTGACGAAAGAGCAACGAAGTAATTATTTTCAATAGTATACAAGAAAAAAGGCAGAAACTATAGAGTATTTTAAGTAATTTTTAAGTAAGTATTTTAGAGTAATTTAATCCAGTACAGAGCATAATCTTAGACAATATCGAAAGCTAGCTCGGCTAAGATTGGAATACATGCAAATACTAAAAGATAACTATTATATAGAACAAAAAGAAACAAAATTAATACTTATAATTTGAAATGCGGTGCTATGTCTAGTCGGAATAGAATACCTATTTGAACAAGGAAGTGTTATAACACGTTGCAAAGAAGATTGTGAGCTTATACATAGGTACTGACTAAATCAATAATATTATTATTTGTAAGAAAATAGTAGAAAAATAAGGAGAACCAAAAATGATGAAAAGTTTTAGAGAGTCTACGGGTTGTTAACAGCCAGGAAAATTTGGAAAGTAGAATATATAGTAGTAACTATTAGTTTATAGTTATCGTTAATTATCGCTATAATTATCTAATCGTTCTTTCGTTTTCGCGTCAGTTTATTTGATCTAATTAACGTTATGAATAGATTATTGTATTATTTAATTTATATGTAAATTATAACAACATTCTGATATCACGTACTATAATGTCATTTTTTTTTGTTTGTTTCAGGTGAGTTATTTGTAAACCTTAATGCATATTATGGTACGCTAATCGTGTAAAAGAAGAAAAGGGAAAAATCTGGTCATACTTCGCACCGCGGGTGTAGGTGAAAAGTTGTAAGCGGAAAGTAGGAAAAATAGGAGTCCATATATGGGATAATTTAGTTTATATAAATCGTTGCAAAACAAAAATAAAAAACTACAATGAAAATCGAAAAATAATCTTTACATAGATGCACACTGACTAGACGAAATTTAAATTTTTTTGCAAAATCCGTCCCCGGAGTCGATGGCCAAAGAATGTTTCTGGTCGAAAAATCGATTTACAGGTACAAGCAAACCTAACCTCTCCCGGCCAAAAAAAAAATAATCCGCCATTATACTATAGTGAAACCAATATGCATTTCCATCGCTTTGCTCGGAATCCCCCCCAAAAAAAAAAAACAAAAACTAGTATACTTATAATACAACGAAATAAAAATATGTATTGTCGGAGAGCGCGGAACGAGGCTGGGCGTGATTATTACCCGAAAGGTATAAAATGAAAAAAAAAAAACCGAAAAATAATAACAACAACAACGCAAGACGGCCAACAAGTGGGTGGAGATACGAGCCTACTAAATTACGGGTTACCATCGAGGATTTTTTTTTTTTTGTACATTATGTACAAGAATGTCCCGCGCGCGCGCGCGCGTAAACCGGCAGGACGAAAATAATAATAAAGTATATACACTTAAAAAATACGTGTTCTCGTGTTGTGTTTACGAAAATTCGTCGTGTACGCATTCGGTATACTTAATACACGCACGCGACCCTACATCAAATATTATAATAAGTAGCTTTCCCCCACCCGCACCCCTCAACACCCATACGTATATTATAATCGCGTTTTAAATCAAACTCGCCGGATCGTCGTGATGTGTCACCGAACGGACCTAAAAAAATATATTATCGTTTTTTTTTTCTCACTCCGCTTTTTCTCGAATTCTATAACGATAATAATCCGAGTTTTTCACGGTTCTTAACACTTTTACGGGCCGGTTTGCTCGCACGGTAAAAGGATTAAAATATTATACTAAACTCGTATATAATAACGCGGCACACACGACACGGAGAGACGCCGAAATTGAAAACCCTTAATAATATGTGGTTTTTTCGAGAACATAAATATTATTTAAATAATATTATTCGATCAAGAAAATTAACGGAACCAACGGTGTTATTGGGGAAAAACAATAACAAAAAATTAGTCAATGATGCGGTGACGAATACGTCTGTGTCGCTGTTTGAATACTGCATAATGTTCGGATCTATTACTACACCACCGCGAAGCGTCACGGGAGGACAAAATATCACCGACTAAATCAATTATTATTGTATTAGAACAAAGTGATTACCAAACAGTAAGCTCGATCCGACGAAAACTTAAATGGTTCATTATAATACAAAAAAATTAAAAAGTCCAATAAAAAATGTTTTATCGATTCGTGGAAAATAATTTTACAAATAATTCATAACGAAATAATTTATTATGTACTTTTTTATATCGAATCGAAAAACGTCTAATCTGATCTGATTTACTACCTGATTTACTAGTCTAAGTGTGTGTGTGTGCGTAAGTGTAAGTGAGTGTGAGAACGATTTTATTTATGATTTGTTTTATACCTGGTGGTTTTTTTTTTTAAACCGCGATCCAGCGTTTTACGATATTTTTCAAAATGTTAGAGGGGCCAAATACAAATAATAATACTCTGCTCGGAATCGTTTTTTGTTAGCAATTATTATTGTTGATCAATTCTAGATAAGATATTATCATTATTTCTGAAAGTATGTTAACTCTTATCGGGGTTTTTTTAGACAATTTTAGAAACAAACAACTTTATAAAATGTCGTATTGACGTTATTTTTCAGGGTCAAACCATTGCCCACTTTTGATTTTCTCAAATAGCTATAACTGTTTTAAAAATTCCACAAACAGATGCGATTTTAAAATTTCCGTCAACTCGTTGACGAGATATTCCACATTTAAACTTAGTTACACTATTCAAACGTTACCCCCGCTCCCGCCACACAAATGATGATCTGCGGAAGAACGGGAATTAAAAATGTCAATATCGAAATGTATTTAAACTTAAACTTTAACCTGTTTACGGAAATTTTAATACAGGTTGTTATTTGAATTTCATCCTCCCACTCCCCGTAAACGGCAAACTAGAGTGACAAAAATTAACGGTAATGTAAATTAATTTGTAATACATTTCAGAGCTGCTTGAAAGAAACACCGATGACACGACGAACGATAATGTTTTTGACTTTAAATTTGATAACGGGTCAGCTATTATCACTCTAATATTTAAAACTAACAGCGCAGAACGTGTCTCCGCGGATATAATGTTCTCTTAATGCACGAACTCGGAATATCGTTTCCGTCGTTATCGTCGCAGGATCGGAATATTGCATTATAATTCTATAGCCGATTCGGTATTACCTACACTGGTAATAATAATTATTGCATGTAGGTATTATAATAATAGTACTGCGGCGTGTATATATCATGTACGAGCATATAACGTATACATTTTGCAAAAAGGATGCCAATATAATTTCGTAACAAACGACCGGTTTTCGGCGGCCACGGCGTCGCGTATTTAGATGGATACGATACGGCGGGGGCGAGAGAGGGAGGGGGTGGAAAACGGGAAGGAGAATTTAAAAATAAATATGTAAAAAAAATAAATAAAAAACAAACCGCATTCCGACCGGTCTCTTTGGATATTGTACATACATATTATATAGGTGCCTATGGTAGGTGTACTATGTACATATATATATATATATAATATAATATATTATACACTCGGGATCTCGTATCAGTCAAACATTTAGTTTTGTTTTTTTTTTTTCATTATTATTATTTAAACGGAGGGAGATAATATAATATCGATATTATTGACAATGATGTATACGAAACGAAACAATGAATTAAATAACGACCCGTGCGTCGAGTCGAAGAGGTTCAACGAATATAAATATATCGGTAAAAATGTACGATAATAATATGTTGGGCGAAGTCCAAAAATATATTTTCGTCGAAAATTCCACACAAAAAAAAAAAAAAAAAAAAACCACTTACTTATAATACATCGTGCGCGAAAAACAATATTGTCAATTTCCGAACAAATAATTATCCGAAATCGCAGCGTACGAAAAACATTCAGAAACATTTCGGTTCGGACCCGACTGCGGAAAAAAATAACCAATTGTACAAAATTCGAAACGTTTTTCACGTAAAACGTCGCTGCAATATTCGAAAAACTTATGTATACGGGAAATTCCATTGGTTTTAGTGTATTCGACAAAAATCGGTTAGGATTTCGACGTCTGCGGGTTCGCGATTTTTGAAAATCGAACCCTAACAATTAGTAGATCACGGACTTTCGCTAACAATACCAAGGCACCGGAATTTTTTTATATCTCCAAACGAATTTCGATTGCACCGACTGCAATAATTATTTATATATTCGTTTGTGTCACGAGAGTTCGGGTGATTTTTTTTTCTCCTTTGCCGGTTTCGTAATGAAATTCCTCTATAAGTTTTATTTGTAGGACAAAAAAAAAATACTGGTATATAAAAAGTAATAATCTCCAATGCAACATGACAGTTAAATATTAAGAAATTAATATCTTATTAATAACTCAATCGTTATAAACATTTTACCGTACGATTTAAAATAATAATTCTGAGACGTATATATTATATTTTCGATAAATCGACAATTTTCACGATTGTTTCGACG
Source organism: Cinara cedri (assembly GCA_902439185.1). Lineage (NCBI taxonomy): Eukaryota > Metazoa > Arthropoda > Insecta > Hemiptera > Aphididae > Cinara > Cinara cedri. The sequence goes on from CABPRJ010000031.1 coordinate 496,271, forward strand.
CTAATCGACGCATTTTTACAAGGATAATATCATATTATTGGACAATCGGAGTGTGTCTAAAAATGCAAATAGCATTGCTATTGAGTAAACGGTTGATTTTTAATTTTTTCTTTTTTTTTTTTTCAAATTTAACACCGTTACCGCGGGTATGCCGAAATAATTACATAATATAAACTAGACGCGCTTATATAACTAACAGTATATAACTATACAGTTTATTGCTATAATACTGCTATATAAAAAACTTGTGATTTCGATTGAAGCGGGCGGCTGTCGTTTAATTCGACCATAATATTCGGGCACAGCCATTTTTCGCCAAAAAAAAACCGGGTTCCCAATAATTCAGCGTAGCCCTTTTCCGCCAAAAACGAAAATGGTACGGTTTCCGTTTCAGTCAAAATCTATTTTGTAAAGAGACGTTTCCGCCAAATATTGTTTTGAAATTGTGCATACCTAAAATGTAAGCACTAATACTTTATAGTAATAACGATATAAGTCAATAATTATAATAATAGTAAAAGTTTAAAAAATCACGCAATTAAATGAAACCGTTTTAACAAAAGTGTATACCTACTACATTAGGTATTCTTTGGCTCTTCGCAATATTTGTTATATTATTATTAAATTATCGGTTAAATGATATTGACTTGTTACAATAGGTTACATTAAACTAAATGAACCTAGATGTTTTACAAATAAAAATTAAAACCATTGGTTTCTAAAACTATTTCAACGGAAACGGGAATCGTAAATTTTTGGTTTTTAGCAAAAAAGGACTGTGGCGAAAACGGGAATCGCCCGAGTATTTGTATATTGTATTTATAAGTGATAAACCCAGAGTTCGGGACTCGTAGCGCTTAAAATGCTTCATAATCGTTTGAAAAAAACTTTATTATACTAGCCCTGAAATAACCACGTGGTAAATATTTTAAAAAGCCAAAAAAATCGGATAGAAAAAAAAATTATTTTTTCTGTTTCATATTTGAACTGGTTGTAACATGACATACATTTCCACAGCACCCATATATACAATATGGCTAATTAGTCCCTTCAGGGAGTCTTCCTTCAAGTGCGAAAAAAAAACGATTCACCAAGTTATGTGTAGTGTGTGTATTTTGACGGAGTTTTTAAGCTTAGTTTTTTACTGGTTTTTAATTCTCTATACTTTTCCCGAGTTATTATCGAACGTAAAATCGGTAAAAAAAACCTATTTATTTTCTTACAGATTTTTTTCAAGCGAAATTTAAAAAATCGTACGAGTGTGATTTTTCAAACCATATAATTGTACATATAAAATTATGTATAATAGGTTTAATCGATACTAAGTTAATATTTCACTTAGAGTACGCGTTTCGCGTGACGGTAACGGTAATAATTGCTATCTATTATTGTTAGTTGTTACTATAATAATGTATTATTGTAATTTTACACAGAAACAACGGCAGTTATTATCGACAAGTTATCGTGACGTATAACGTATATTATGATGCCAGCTTCGAATCAAAAACAAAGTATTGTTACTTCACGCCTTATCAGACAAATCTGTTTAATTCATCGGTCTTTTCTATATTATATGCATTATATACATTATCTATGTACATACAACAGTATTAATAATCGTACGAAAATAAAGAGATATACGAAACATTCCTCTATATAACTAATACGCGTGGATTCGGGATTCGGTGTATTGTGTGCTTGAATACTATACGTATAATATATAGTTACCAGAACGGTAAAATGCGGTTACGGAATACGGTCGTAGTTTGCGTTAACAATCTAATCAACTCCGTGTTTTGATAAGCTCGTCGTTGATAATTACGATTACGTGAATTTTTAATGTATACCGTAACCATTGTGTTGGTAACCTGCTTGTATTCTTTTCGGGCAAACTCGAATACAATATATAATATAGCGTGGTCCATCCGTCTCTTTATTACATATTTATTGTATTATCTATTATGGTAATAATCCGAATAATCGGTATTGTCTCTAGTGCATTAAATTAATCTTGATATGTGCATGCGGGTGCGGTGCGGATGATAACTTTCTTTTTTTAATAATATAAATAACAAAAAATACACAAGTAGTTTTAGATTTTCTAGTGCAGGTGCACGGCGATAACATTTATAACGCACCTGCGCCCTCTCAAAATATCCCGTTTACAAATAAAAATGCACGTAACACTGTTATATAATAGGTGGGAAGTTAGTATAACGTAGGATATATCAGCTGTATAATGCATCGATAAATTTTGTTAATAATTCAAAACATCAAAACGATTTTTAGCAAAGTTCGATCAATTACGTTTTAAAAAGTACCTCGATGTTTACGATGTTTTTTTGTTCATCGAACACGCTCACAACAAAAATTACTATTAAGGATAACTTTTTTTCTCCACCACTAAGTACAACTCATGGTGAATCTCGTATTTTTTTTGATGGCTTTTCGGGTTTTTAACTTGAAGACTCTTACTCCGATCAAAAACTTTATCAGAACTTTTTTGTAGAGTTTTGAATTTAATTGATACTTTAAAGAGGTTAAGATACTCAACCATTTTCGGAATAATGGAAAACAATCGAACATATCCAATCAGGAATCAGGTGCCACACACACCCGAATTTTGAACTCTTCGTATTACTATTTGGTTTTTAGTATTTCATGATTTTTTCGAAAACTATTACAGCCTCAATCAAAACTACGAACAAAATCAGTAAATAACTAATCAACTAGACGTAATTTGCAAACCCTAAAGTTCATGGAGCGAGACTTCTGGTAGAAAGTTGTTCAGAAAAAAAAATACATCATGTTACACCCGAAATCTGTCATAACGAAGAATATAACCTAATCTTACGATCGATTATTTCATTTCAAATGATATAAATGTGTTGCATGTAGAAGGCGATAACAAATATTTGACTATGTTAATTTGAATGCTTGTAAAATTATAACAGTACAAAAAAAACCGCGATTCACGAGTGTGCCACGTTGTAGGCGTGATGTAATTTAACGCGTTTAAATGCGTGATTCGGGTGCATGTGCATTGTGCACGGGCCTGCACGTCGTCTTCCGCACAGTCAAAATTTACGCCATTGCGGCAGATTACGGATGTTCTTTGTGTAGGTTTTTTTTTTCAAAAATCATTTTCCGTGTAAATTTCCACGTGTCGGTATGACTTACTTATGACTTACGCGCACTTGCAGTATATTATACAATCTCCTCTCTCGTGACGTGTGTAAACTCCGTATCGGGTCACCACTCACCGGGGTAACGGAACGTCGCCGCTCGCCGTGCAGTGGCGTGTAAGCGATTTTTAATCGTCCGCCGCACGCCCACCGCACACTTGCTATCGGGTGCACGCGTTTAATGTGAACACTATAATATACAATAATATCGTATACAGTGTGTAGTGTATTTGCGTGTACCTACATAATATACAGCGTGTACTCATTGCTACGTGTACATCTCGTCCGTCCGCGCGAGTGTGCGTGTACGTATATGATGCAGACTCAATGGAATGTTCCGGCGACGGGTGTTGAGGGCATACTATTATTATTATTATATAGCCGCTGCCATCGGGTGAGTCATACCGCGGGACATGTCGGCGGCGACGGCGGTGACCACGGATGCTGTACAATATTATGTATGTACGTACGATCATCGCTTCTCGGATAGAAAAGGTGCAGCAGCAGCAGCGGTGCATACGAGAAAAAGAAACACGAGACGATCGGGTGCTGTACGGAATCGTCCGCACACGAAATATCAATAACGATCTGCAGTGGCGTGTCCGAAACGCTGAAAAATTCGCACACATATTGCTGCAAATACTCGCGACAAATCGATAACCGTTCATAAAATCCCGATGTTTCGTTTCAGTTTCCTCCGAAACGCGACGGTGATACGATTTTTTTCGTCGCCAATGTGTACATGCCCATTTTATTTTCCCAGTGTAAAGTTTACCACACTTTGTAGTTTTATTTGTCCTGAAATTAAAAAAATCAATCCAGCTCCGCGTCTTCCGACAGTTGAGCTGTCGTATTTTTTTAACTCGCAACTTTTGAATACGCTAATTGCGTTGACTTGCACTCCGCCCATCCCCTAAATAAAAGTCCAAAAAACTGGTTTTACCGTATCGCCAACCCCGTCAACGTCAAATTTTACACGCGCTCGCGTATTATCGGTTATTTTATTGTCGTTTTATCGGGATTTCCCTCCCACCTCATATATTTCAATGTATTTTTTATTTAATATTTACGGGTGTGTATTAATCAGTATACGACATCGACCACATCATTTTTTTTTTTTTTTAAACCAGGAGCGGTCACCCTAGGCGGTCTTGTATTATTTTTGTTATTATATAATATTGAATCTCGCGTGACGATGAAACGGTCTCTTATATATATTTATAATTTATATGCTTACCACGCACAAAAGGCGCGGGCAATTAAAAAGAAAAAAAGAAACACGACGATGACGAAAAATTCGTTTCCCCCTCCCCCCTCTTTAACGTTCAACCCCGGGACGAAAAAAACGAACCCTCGAGCGCGCGTTAATCGGTAGTACAATATAATAACAATAATAATAATAATAATACTCGTATAACATTAATGGTTAAATACGATTTTCGTTAGGTTAGGTTCGGTTTTTAATTTACTATCCTAGGCCGCGCGTACGAGAAACCGGTTGTATGTGCGCCGCAATCCAAGACTGCACTCGACGCACTGCGACGGGGTTGTTGTTAGTACACCTCGTATATATACTCGTTTACGTCGCGTCCTATACGGTAATAAAATATTATAAATATTATTAAACCCTCCTCGGAGAGAGCCACCTGCGGCCCGAGGAGCCTGCCCCGAGTCCGTTCGACAGGTGCTCTCTGGGCCCGACCAACACGTGCCGCTCCACCCCCTCACCCCTCCCCCGCTTTTCTCCTGCGGTTCATCTCCCCGCGGTCTTCGTCGTTGTCGATAGAACGATACGATTATAATGCGCCGTGTCTTTTTCTTTTATTTTTTTTTTCCGTCTCGTGTACGACATGGCAGCGGCGATCGTATTACATTATATAGACACAAGTGTATATAGACGAGTCTCGACGCACAACAATATATTATTATTGTTTTTGAGTTGCCCTCGAAATGCCGCTGCGAGAACACTGTGATTATGGTAAAGGATTTTCAAAGTACAAAACAAAAAACTACATAAGCAGCAGAGGAGCGCGCCACTATATGGTCGAATGTTCAAATCTCGGCCGACATGCTGCCGTTACGTTATTTTGCGTTTTGTTTTTTCTAATTGTAAGAAACTGAACACCAAAAGTTTTATCGATATGGATAATCAATAGTTCTCGAGATTTTTTTTAACACGCAATAACAGCCGGCGTGGTCAGGAGTTGAAAGTTCAAATCTCCTAAAGGCACAACCTCGACAACAGTTCTATAGTTCTATTTGAATATAGATATTTTTACCAAGTAACTCACTTTCTTCACTCTATAAGTGTACTTAAAATCCGGTAAATCCTTTGAAAATATCAAATCTGAAAATAAAAATTATTGGGAAGGGGGTTGAAAGTTAAAACTACCAAAAAGTATATCCTTGAAACTTATGTCGTGCATAGACAAAATGCCATCCCTTTACCATCATTTAAAGAGTTTATAGTGGTGCATATACAATTTTAAAAAAAACCATCTCCCCCTCGCAATATGGTGAAATTCATTTCGAAATTTAATCGAAAACTTATTACTTGAATACGTCTAAAAAAAAAATAACTCAATTCCCGAGTTAGAACTCTTTTAGTCCCGAAGTTACAAAAGTTTGAATACATGAACTAGTCGCTTGTAGTTTTTATGAATTTCTGCACGTCGTTTTGTATTTAGTTACCTAGAAAAAAAAAATAAACGTATATACAGGGTGTTGATAAATCGCCTGCAGGAATAATTCTGTAAAATAACGAGGTATACGAGTACGTATATTTACAGTGATTCGGCTATAAAAGAATAATCGGTTTTTTCGCCTATAATAATACACCGTATTATCGTTCGCTCGAGACCGCTTAATTCGCACACGAAAAACAGTTACGATAATTGTTATTATTTATATTTTGTATACAAAAAAAAAAATTATGAAAAAAAAAATCACGCGTAGTGCTACGACCTTCTCACCTATTATATTTATTATTATGACGTGATTATCCGCAGCTGCAGTCGATGGATATAATATTATATATGTAGGTACTGTGCAAGAGGAAAGATTAGAAAAAACGACACGAGTCTCCGCGCGATATAATATAATAATTATTTCACTGTGAATAGCGTGCCGGAGACAATAATGGCGGTGTATTATTATGTTGTTGTTGGTCCTTTTTTTTTTTTTTCGTTTGTTCGTAAATCTCTAAAAGTGATATAATTAAATACACGCAGCGTTATTGTGCTATGGACGAAAACAACAGTATTATTATTATATTAATCTATTATGAGGACGATAACAGAGAGTTCGGGAAAAATTGTTATTCGTAAAATGTAAAGAAACAAATAAAAAAAAAAATCCAAAAACCAACAACAAAAATTTTCCTTTAGCTTCCAATATTCTACTCGGCCATTAAAATTACGATTAACGTATTTATTTGTTTCGGTGAAACGGAGTAAAAATTACGATAACATTATCATAACGATTTCCATCTCAATTGTTATGTACAATAATGACAACAATTATTCTTTATGGATTTTTTTTCGAAAAATGCGATTATGTCGATGGCGTGTTGTTAATACGCTACAGGTCGATTATGCTTATTATCATCACCGATATCAAACTGCAGTTAGTTCTTGTTATATTCGAAAACAATTATTTTTCGGGAAATTGTGTTACACACAACTCTATACTAATATACACGAAAAGGATGCCGGTTTGAAAATATTATAAAACGATTATTGTTAAATGATTCTATGTATAACGACTAGAAAAAAAACTAGACTATTTCAAACGGCTATAAAAAGTTTAAAATTCGCTTGACGGTTTTTGATAACCGTACTACGCCCAGAAAACAGAAGTATTCGGTGAAAATTTCACGTCTCCGCGGTTATTCCTGACCGAGTTACAACAACGAAAACATTGCGTACGTTTTTCCCGGTTTTTCACAATTACTTATAGCGAACAACGAAGAAAATTAAAATATTAACTCCCCGTTGCACCGACTATGACCAAAATGTTCCCGTCGCTCCTAAAGTTGACGATCGGAGCAAGTTTTCCGGTAGAAACGTCGTTTTCATACGGCGAAAAAATACTTCATATATAGAATCTCAGAATCTAAAATCGAAACGTACACTGCCGTATATCCGTAGGAAACCACCGTTTAAATAGAATCACCCTGTATAGTCGAAAATCTTTTCTTCGTGAAGCGCTTAATCATACAATATATATTATTCTCATTATACGCTGTTATTGTATTCGCTGTTTATTATAATAATCGGTATCGCTATAATACGTATGTATTATACGTCCCGTGTATAATTAAATAATATAACGCGACTATTGTTATCTGTTCGCGTGGCGTAATTTCAAATTAATTTATCTGGTGATGATCAACATAATAATATATATATATATATATATATACCAATATATAACAACGGACGCGTCATCGTCGTGATGTTTATAAGTGTATTGAATGTAGAAATATAATAATGCAGTCGTCAATAGTCGACGAAATCACGAAAATAATATAATATTACGGATAGATGTTTTGGAATAATAAATATTTCCCCCGCCCCTTTTTTTTAAAATGTGAATTCGAGTTTAGACCCCACCGAAAAAAAAAATAAGCGAACAGGTGAATACATGAATTGTAACAACCAAAATAAAAATAAAAAAGCTGTCCGCGGAGGAGAGAGTACATAATCTGGACGCTCAAAGGAGGGCGAAATGGAAAAGACCATTGGACAACCATTAGATGAGAGACGGAGAGATGAACCGAGAGATCTCCGAAGACTTTATAAGCGAGTAATCCGAAAGAATAATTGACAAACAATAGAGAAGAATGGAATAGGTTGTGTGAAACAGCGATGAGGCCACTGCAATTTTGGTCCAATTAACGGGCAACATAGCAAACATTATATTACTTAGAACGTACATTTTAGCGTTTAAGTTGGAGTTTAAACACAAACATCAACATTTCAAAAAGAGTGTATTTTCGTGGGATGTACGTAAATTTTATTTTCTGAATGATTTTCGTACAAAAAAGTTACAGATATTTAAAAAAAAACGAGCATTTTCTGTATGAGCAGAGCCCTTTGAAATATTCTCCTTTTATAAATTTGGTTATATTTAAACTTCAATTTACGCTGCGATTTACGTTCGAAGAAACGTAATTTTTACTGTGTCGCCCGTCAGTTAGACGCTGGGACACAGTAAATGCGGATGTGGCGTCCTTTTAAACGACATTTGAAGTTTAAGACAGACGGACAAATTCGAATTTACCGTGCATTTGGAATATTATATTGTACTCTAAACCGTTCTTTGTACGCTAAGCTACGAATAATTTCAACGCACCGAAAATTTGAATGATAATATAACGAACGAGTCTCGTATACGTTTCTACGGGATTGTAACACTATAAAAAACACACACATTTATAATGAAACGACGATACGATCCTTGACATTGTACTTACTGTATGGGCGGCGGCAGCGGCGGTGGCGGCGGCAGTAGTTTATATTCGTATTAAAAAATCGAATCGAGCGGAGGCAAAGTGGCGTGTGTCCGTGACCGAATAATACCGTGCCCGACCTATTATTTCGGACTCCGGATAAAATATTATATTATAATCCTCTTTTTGTCGGGATCGCGGTAGTTTTTCTTTTTACCCCGTATATACCTATAATTGACCGACGCGTTTGTGCACTCTCCTACAGTATATGTACGACTATACATACGACTGACCGTAATATAATAATTAAGTCCGGACGCATATGGTAACACTTCAAATAAACCAGAAAAGTGCCGAAAATCGTAAAATTATTGCCCGTCCAAAAAAACGCCCCGTTAATCGACTTTGTAACTCGTATAATATAATATTTCGTTTCCGGATCGTGATTTACGATATGATATAAAACCGATTTACTTATATTGAAAACGGAATACCTATAATATCATATTAGATTAACTTTTCGTCCGTTTCAAATAACGAATATGCCGTAAATAGATAAAACACATTGTATAAAACTATAAATATCAGTTAAAACTCCGAGTAATTTACTCGAATTGTCCGTTGAAATCGTCAACGGTTCCTAGATCTATCTGTTTCGCTCCGATTTTCCCGCGCAGGACTACCTCGCGAAAGATGCAAAATCCTGCGATACTAAAAAAAAAAAAAAACAAACAAACAAACGACAATCCTACACCGGGCGGTATTATTTTTGTTGATTTCTGACTACCGACTTACAGGTTTTCCGCGCCTCGTTCAAAATCGTTTTGTTTTTATAGCGACGATTTATGAATTAAATCATTATATTATTATGTACACGTTATGCTTTCCCCGTATTTCCCCTCCCGTACAACAATGGCCTACCCCGCGACACGACGGTGCGTATTTATGTCCTGCAGCTTCGGTCGTTATAATATGATTGAACGCACAACAATACTCGTGTACCATTACAAAATATAATTTTTCGACGACGACGTTTGTAATGTACACACGTATACTGCGCTCGGTTAACGTCCCGGGGAAAGTCGTGCTGTCGCGTCATACGTACTTATATTATTATTATTATTATATCGGCTGCAGGTAGTAAAAACCGCTGCGGCGAGTCGTATACCTAGTAGTATTATAGTTGTCAATACGCGTATACCGCGGTGACGTCTTAATATTATTATCGTTGTTATTATATTGTTATTATACGATTTCACCGAGTCGGCGAAAAGAGGGGGGAAAAAAATGAGAAAAAGAACCGGGCTTTTTATAATTATTATTGTAGCCGCACGACCCCGAACCTGAACCCGATAATTGCCAGTCGCGCGGTGACACATTGCCGTCACGTCGCGGTGTCCGATTCCCGTCACGTCACACGCGAAACCCTCCGCTAGACGACCGTAGAGGTAGTTACCCTTTCCCACCACCGCGGTAGTGTATAACATGGGTATAGGTAAACTCTACCCGTTCACGATATCAGGCACATCTGTCACACGGCTACAAACTGTTGAGGTTCTTTTTTTCCTCCCGTTTTCGATCCGTAATCGTATACGATCTAACATACGTATTATTCGATAACCAGACAGGTTATCTCGTGTTATATCAGAGCCATATACCGCGGTATATTACGCGATGATAACGACATTTTGTCGCTTCTTTAGGGCGTCGGTGCGGTGGTTATTCGTATAAGACTCGACGAACAATATATTTTTTTACTTGTTCGCTTCTATCGGAGAAAATGTATACTTTTTTTTATCGGTTATCCTCCCCGTGAAAACCCGCCGGAAAATTTGCATACGAGAGCGGACGAACGGGTCCGCTGGCGCTTCCGTATCTTCCCACGTCGCCGGCTCCCATTTTACAGCAAATAAACCGGTTTTATAAGGTATTAAAAATCTTCCCATTTCGCCGACACATAAATCGATTATATTACTATTTTGAATTGAAATATTATTGTTGGAATGAGATTATTACTAAAGAAATGCCAGCGCCGCAATCGCGGCATGAGCGTCAGTAAATATATAAATTTAGTATTAAAATACAAAAACAGTTGAATTGAATCAACGATTATATAGATGTTCAAAAGAAATATTCTTATTTTTTTCATAATTTAAGTTTAGTACAGTTTTGCAGTTTTGTACAGTGACAATTTAAGAAAACTAGTGTAATCCCTGTAAAAACGATAACGAAAACGAGTTTTTTGACATGAGCTATAGTAGGATGGAATCATGAGTAAACCTACTTCGATAAACGTACGTCACAGATAAATATTAACAAAATAAAATGTTGTTGGCAAAATGGGAGTCGGCGACGTGGGAATGAACCAGCGCCTCGCACCCGACCCGTCTCGCTTTTATCCGGCTTTACCTGTTCTCCTTAAACGGGTATCGGACAGTAAGTCAGTGGAAAAATCATTGTCATTAACGTGGCCGTTTTAAATTATAATTTCAAATCGTACAAAAGTCGTAGACAATAATTCGGAAAACCACGGTCAATCTATAAAACTTTATAAATTTGAAGGATACAGGGAAAAAACAGAAAAGTCAACTGATAACCAGAGAAATGTCTCGTGGCTATATAATATGACATTATTGTTCTATGGTTACCATCATCAAAGTTTTAGCGTTTAATTTAGTCCGAACTTTTTACTTTGTAAACAAAAATCGTTACGTTTTGAAATTGAAAACACATTTTTCTCGGATTGACAAAAATAAGTGACTTTTCCGGTTTTTTCCCCGCGCCCTTCGTTCGAATAACGATAAAATAGGAGGGTATCCGTTATTTATGCCGACGATTTTTTCGTTTTTCAAACGGAATACCCTCGCGCGGATAACGTGTAAAATATTGACCGAGGCCAATAATAACGATGTTAGCGTAATGATAATAATACCGCCGTTACTTAGTATTATAATGATATGACCGCGGCGGTTAAACAATCACGAATCCGATATAAAACGCAAAACGGGAGATTGGCGAGCGTATACGATAGCAACTATACTCGAGGTACTGCCGCATCTATCGCAATCGTAAATATATACACCTGTTAGTAGTGTTTTTTTTTTTTTGCGGTTATAAAATTCGTCGTCGCAGTCGCATTACGAAACGTTCCGTTACGATCGTCGGGCGGCTTAGGTTGTAATAATATCGTATACTATATATAGGTACGCGTTACGATAATAACAACAACAATAATAGGTAATAATATTATATACGAACGCACTTCCGACGTGGAAAGTCAAAACTGCCGTCCTCGGCGCTCTTGCGGAACGCCATGTCCTCGCGCGTGCAGTCGCGCGCGGTCCCGCGTGAATTTCTTCCCGTTTCCTATGTGCGCGCGCGCTATCGTCGCGGTACGCGCGGAAACGGATCGACATCGGGGCAAAACCTAGGCATTTTCGCGATTATAATGGGCGTATCCGCATCGTAGAACATAATTACGTATATATACGTCGTGTATTTTATACGTATAATACGTATATATATATATCTCGGGAAACGTCATATTATCGTTATAGCGGCAGGATTACGCGATATTTTTTTTATCCCCCGCGAAAACAATTGACGCGATATGTTTACCGTGTTTTAGCTGTGACGGCGACGATAATAGATTAAAAAAAAATTTATATATACGCGTTTTAATAGAATAGGATCAATAATATAACGCTACATATACAATAATATGTAATAGTATTGTGACATAATATAGTTGTGAAATCGATACGAGTATTCTGTGATCTCCCTCTCACTCCTCGTCCCGACGTTGAGAATTCGCGTTTACGGGAACGCTGCAGCAGAGAAATCATAGGATACGGGAAAGTGAACACGACCAAAGTCGCACAAATCGCTAATATATAGACTGCCGGAATGATTTTCAGGACGAAATAATGGCTGGAGTCGAAAACCCGCACTTGTCGAAAAACCCTGCGAAATATGAACAGAGTTAGGAAAATGTGCGGTTGACGCACGGGGTGTGGTAAACGACGAAGAAGCCAATTGAGAACTCCTAACATGATAAACGCATAATACAATGTATATATCGTCAATATATACTCGTGATTCGACTGATATCGAATGCCATATCCGTAATCATGTAATATCGTAGTAACCGTTTCGACTATCAATCGTGTCCCAAATAGGACGAACGTATTCCCGACAAGAGGCGTCTTATTGTAATAATAATCGCCGCAGGATAATCGAATACGAAAAATACGAAGTTGGACAGAACGAAGAACAAACGGTGAATTAAATGAAACCGGAAAGATGTTCGGTACGATTAAAATTAGAAGATGCGATCTGATTTGACGTGCTCCGAGTCATGAAAACGATGATTGTTATTATTATTGTTATTATTGCTATACAATGAAAGATATTTAAAAGGACGTGCGCCACAGTAAATTTTCGTTCAGCTGGGACGACTTTGGGCCATTTATGTTTGTTTTAATATCAGAGTGAATTCGCCTACTCTCGTATCACCAAACTTAAAGATAAAAATATTATCCGTGCAGTGTTAGCATGGTTTGTCCGATATTTGTATTTCCAAGCGAGATTAAAGCATTGTTATACTATTGTGATATTTCACGTACTCGTATCTTAAAAATTACACAAATACATCTTTAAGTTTGATAACGGGGCAATTCTTTATAATACTAAAACCGACGGCACAATTTCGCTAGATAATACGTTTTCAAGACGATAGAATCGTGCCCTTTGAATGGCAAAAGAAACCGCGAGTACGACTAAGAACACCGTAAAATATTAAATATTTCCGAAATCGGGCAAAAAATCTACGGAGTATCGAAGAGACTGCGGGGAGCAGAGAAGATATTACGTACATTTTACTTCAAAACCGACATTCGAGTCGAATACCGCGGAAAGAAAAGAACATACACCGAAAACTATAAAATTATATTATCGACGAATATTAACCGACTATCGGTTTTTTCGTCGAGTACATACTTGTTGTATACGTATTATGAGCGTCCGGGTGTAACGTTTTAATTCTTTCTTCTTTCGTTCGCGGGGCCGTTTCACACTGTCATCGTAATAATGTATCGGTACGCATATAATAAGAGCGGCTCGTTAATAAAACGACCGATGCGATCGAGACGAAATGGCTACGCAGCAACGAACCGGTGGCACGGCGGCGGTTTGTGTAGTAAATGGACTTACGACTTACTTTTTTTTTTTTTAGTTTGTGTAGTGGTTTTTAATTGAATCGGACGATGGTTAATGAACCCATTACTACAATGTATAAACAGCATAATATAATACTCTTTGGGTTGTCGTGTGTCCGCGAGTAAATTACTACTGTATTATACTTACATAAATTATTATACATTACTTGCGCGGTATCGTACTCACCGTGTAAGGAACTCACACTGACAGACGACAAAATCGACGGACATCATTTACATCGTATCACACATTTTATTGTCGCAGTTACGACGTCGTTTTAGGGTGGGGTGGAAACCATAACTCAAGCATAACTTTCCACGGCGTCGAACTTTTAGCCTTTTAGTCTCAATTATCGGCATTTCGGTCTTCGATATGGATCATCGACAGATGATGAAGGGAAAAAATGCCAAAATAACGATAAAACCAAAACACTTAAACTTTGCCGTGCTCGTTAAAAACGCAAACAAATTAACTGATATTACAACTTTTAAAATTCTTTACGGCCTCAGCAGTATTGTAGGTATAGCTAGTGTGCCACGTGCCATACTTCACACTCGGACAACCGTGTTTATATTGAATTTCAGCACGGCTGATTTCTTGGTAGCACAACTAACGAGTGCAAAGTAAGATTTGCAAGTGGTTACCCTAAGCCTTAGGGCCTAAGGACAAGCAATAAAATGTAATTTTGTTATATTTTCTTCACGTTTTACAATATTTCGGGTATTATTTATCAACGACATCCCAAAAACAGATTTAAAAAGGTGGGTAAGTGAGGTATTGTTATGTGATACTGTTAAATTCGAGTGGACCCCAGTTTATATTTGACTTTAGGGTATCCGACTTCCGGACGTCTAATAGCACCATTGCCTATTCCGTCTGTTGGAAAAATAAATGCCGCCTCCACGTGCAATGCTTCTTCTCGTCTCCAATCGTTTAATTGGTTTGCTGCAGTTCGCATGACGAACATGCTTCTGTTTTGTAGCTCGATTCTTTTGGCTCCTTGTAATTGTCCTTAATATCGTGTCTATCGTGTTTAGTGTTTCATGAACTCCATCGTCTTTGGTCTTCCTCTTACAATACGACTTTATATGGCGCATTTCCTCGATCTACTATAACCAGTAAGTCACCCTAGCATTTCGTCCCTTCCGACTTGAATACTATGCGATATTTATCGGTTTTCCTTTTTTACTGTCCGGTACTTCGTTTGTAACTCTGCATTTTAATCCGTTTTATTTCGTATTCATATCTCGTTTGGAAGCGACCGTCCGACTATACTCAGGCCGATAACTTTTAACGCATAATATAGTACCTATACTGCGAGTTATTAGTTCTTTTTTCCGAAATCCGATCGCAATGGTTGTTGTTAACCATCACAGAGATGTCGAAAGAAATTTTTTTTTTGAAAAGAATGTCGTTGACCCGTCGTCGACGTGCGTATATTATACGTGTGTACACATTGTGTGCATGTGTGTACGAGAGAGAGAAAGAGAGAGAGAGGAATACATGTGTACGTGCGCAAACGAACAGCGCGGGGTTTTTTTTTTTTTTTTAATATTTTCGTCATCCGACGGCGACAAGTGCTCGCGAACTTCGCGGGCGCACACGCGATGCAAGTATACGTTATATACGTGTATTATAATAACACTAATAATAATAATATAAACGTGTTTATTACAGTCCGTATAGGTATATATATACACGGTAAGAGAGCAGGTCCGGTGCAGTTTTCGCCCGAGGGCCACAGACATATAGATACCGCGTTTTATATCCATAGATATTATATATAAGGTATACACCACATTTTATATATTATCACGGGTATGTGTGTGTGTGTGTGTGATGTGACGTGATGTGATGTGCGTGTGGTATCCGTAAGGTCGCGTATAGATCAAGCGTTTTGGTCGCAACGTCAAAAAAAAAACCGCAGCCGCGCATTCGACGGTGTCCGGTACGCGTGTTTACAAACCTTACCGGAGTTGGATCCCAGCCGAAACGTACAACCGACGAGTTGATTACTCAGAGTAGTATTACAATATATAGAAACAACACGAAATATAACCTCGCGGCTTGTCGACGCAAACTCGATTTTTCCTTCCTCTCCCCTCTCCCCGTGAAAATTGTTGTAAACCTATGAAACCGTTGCGGGTTCGGATAAAGCAGACTAGGAGAAACGGAGAAACTTAACCTAGCCGTTTCGGTCCGAAAACCCGATAGTGTTCCGAGGAAGTCGATGTCTTACGTACAGACGTTATTTAACAAACTGGCGATAAAAAGTGAAGTTTCAATTAATGGGCCTTATCGTCCGCTTACGTATTGTGATAACTGCTGTACATTCGTATCAGTGTGATATTGTGAACGATCGCGGTCTTGGTCACCGTGATTTCTATACCAAAAGCATTACTGTGATACGCCAATTATTAGCGATATATATTATTCTGTACAGTGCGATCCGCGATGATAAACCTCATGCCCAATGTCAACCTAACCGATAAAGTCGACATCTCCGGCACGCAGTGGCGCAGCCGTTGAGGGGTTTAATTATATTGTTTAGATCGCTTAGCAGTATTTTATCGTTCTTTAAAACTGCAGAAGTACCGGATTCAACGACCATGAGGTATTTTTTTTTTCTCGGAAAACGCTTTTTTCGTCAGTTGAAATGCTCCATGCTCCAAATTCTTCGCCTTGAAACATATGGATTTTCACCCGGTTGTACTTTAGTTTGAGACGTTTATCTAGACTCCGACGGATTTCTAAACAAAAATTGTGAAAAAAAAAACCCCCCAAACAATACCGATAATACGTCGGATTTATTCTTGTCGATTTATCCGCAACGGATACGGCGTTCTTGCGACGACGCTTATAAATAAATACGTGTCGTTATTCGGAATAATTCGCCCCGCGGAACGGGCGAAAATGACGAAAATCTAGAAGCGACAAAATTTTTGAAAACTGTTATAATTTCGCCTACGAAATTACGCCGTTCCAGTTTTCGTCTTCGAAATGTTAACTTTACCGAATTTTTTTCCGGTTAGTTTAGGGAAAATTATACGGCCGCGGCGGATTGCGTGGAGGGGCGGAAATCGCCCGGCCATCGTGCGCGGAGGGCGTCCTTGGGGCGGCGTACCCGCATCAAAGGGGTTGATCGCGGTCGGCGGCTGCGCGCGCGGCGGCTCATCGGAAATTCCCGGGCGCCGGTGAACCGTGTGCGCGCACCGTCGCGCCGTCGTCGTCGTCGTCGGTCGGCCGGGTACCGTCGCGCGGCGGTGGAGGGGCGGCTACGGAGTGGGAAGGCCGCGTTCACACACGCACACGCGCAACACGTCGACGCGCCCGCGCTCGTACACATAGCCGGCGGCGGGCGGCGAGCGGCTTCGGGATTTTTAATGGTTCGTCTGGCCAGTCGGATCAGTGTGTTACCGCGAACTGGTTGCGCGAGAACGTGCGTTGTCGTCGTCGTTGTTGCCGCGTTTTCTCGTCGTCGTCGTTTATTGTCGGGAGTAATCGTGTGCGTGCGTATTAACCTGAGTAAATCGGATGAGTTTCACTCGCGTTGAAATTTTCTATATCGTAAATTCGCGATTTTAATCGAAAAAAAATTCATTATAATATTTCCGTGAAGTTTCGTGTGCGGTTCGGGCGCGCGTGTGCGGTATATATACAAAAACTCGGTGCAGCTCTGTTTTGTCGGTGCGGTACGCTTTATCGCCTCTATCACTCTCTCTCTCTCTCTCTGGACTTTGCTCGTGATTTGCGCGCGGGGACGCCCGCGATATTGATGTGCCGGGCCCGCTGCGGCGATGTTCGGTTCCATCATCAATCGTTTCCAGACGTTCTCGCCGGTCACGTCGCCGGTGACGTCTCCGAAAATGTCCCGGCGCAAGTACAAGAGCCCGGCGCACCGGCGTAGTCTCAAGGACGAGTACAGGGACGTGCAGTCCGAACCCGAAGACGCGTGCTGCGGCGGCTCTTCGTCGGCACAGGTCTCGGGCGGCGGCGTTTACAGGCGCGGGCTGCAGCTCCTGTCGCACGACGACAGCAGCAGCTGTAACGCGTCGTCGTCGTCGTCATCGTCGTCCGCGGCGGCGACGACGAAAAACAACCGCGGCGGCCGGACCAACAACAGCAACAGCAGCAGCAAGCAGCTCCCGTTGAGCAAATCAAAATCGACGGCCCGGTTGGACATATCCGCCCCGGTCGCCGCCGCCGCGCTCGGCGACTATCACCGCCACCACGGGTCCAAGTCGATGGGCAGGCTGGACGGTCTAAAACAGGTTAATATTATTACCGTGTCGTTAAATGTTTAAGTTATTTTCCGTTTCATTCACACAGGGTGAAAAAGATGATATCTCGTTATCTCGTAGTAGTGTTTTTATTTGTGGACTTTCGAAATCGTAAGCCTCTAAAACGTATTTTCGGGGGGTGAAACCGTCAACTTTTGATTGTCCGCAAAATGCGACCGACGCGCTGTTTGCCAACCGTGTGTATTAAAAACTCCATAAATTGACAAATTTTTAGTTTAACTAGGTACGTTTAGATTAATTTTCGATTTTCAATGTTGACCGTCTCGTATGATAGTATTTTCGAATGCCGTCGTCCTCGTGTCGCTCAATGTTTTGTCGCGTTTTACTCAGAGTTTCCCCCCCCCCTCTGTTCGCTGTTCTAAAATAAATTACCCTGTGTATAGCGCTAATTTGACTCGCTAAAAACTTACGAAAAATTCCCCTAAAACAACCCTTGTAGCCGACGGCGTATCCGGGATTTTTCAACAGGGTGGCGGGGTTGAAGATAGTTAATTTATATTATATATTTATAATAACGCGAGTGAAATATAATCTAAAATCGATCGTACACCTCTTTCTGTTTCACCCGTTTCGCGTTACGTAATTGTGTAACACGAATTACGATTGTTGGTGTTCTATATCAAAGCCGATAGGGGAAGCGAAGACAGAGGACGAATTGCCCTTTCCCCGTCATTCTATACCGCATCGTTCGTTGTTGTACAGCTGCGTAAAGTCGCGGATTAAGGGAGAGCCAATAACTGTTTTTACATGTATAGTAAACACCTAATATACGACGTTTAAAAAAAAAAAATCCATGGCATTCGTGTGTAGCAGGTGATCTACTATAATTATAATACGTGTCAATAGATAATTTACTATCAATAATTGTGATAAATAATATATAAAAATGTATAGATGATCTTTATTGCTTTTTTTTTTACCGCAGACCTTCGCGATAACGTATCTCGTTTATACGAGAAGACACAAATATTTGATAAGAGTATTCGTAAATCACCTGTAGCTATCACCTGCACGAACGCCCGAATAATATATTATATTTTTAAAAAAATGTCTACTTTTAATTTTCAATATAACCTTCTCTCTGTTAGTTCTTCGAGAGCCTTGACCGTCACCGCGACTATTCATGCATCCATTATCGTTATCCTGTATATATTCTTCCCGCCGTCATAATCGATATTTCCCATCTTCTCCGGGTCTGACTCGTAAATGATATTTACGAGTCCGTTTAGTACGGATTAAAAGTGTTACAAGTACAAATACGGATATTGTTTTAAAACGTATTCGGAATAGACATACGTATTCGATTGTACTCCGACACTTCAGACATTTTTGAGAAGTATTCATAAATACTTTCAAACATTATTTTTAACGTTTTATCGGGTGTATTATTCAACAGTCGTTAATATTCGGGTTATATTTTTCTCGGATAATACTGGTTTAGGTATACCGGTACAAGTTGAATTTTTAAATCCATTTGACTTTCGATCACAACGCGTTCCGATTTAATATCGATTAATATGCGTGCGAAAAACAATTTCAAACTCGCTACGCTCGAAATCTAAAATATAAAAAAATTAAATATACGTTCGAATAAAACATTAAAATTCGCTAGGAATACCGCGTTTTAATATTTTCGTATGCATAATAGCATTCGGGATACTGAAAAAGTATGTTGGAATATTTTATTTTTTTTTGAAATTTAAACGCCGTTTTTCTCGAACGAAATCTGCCGACACCGATTACAATATTTCCTGCTTGTTTTTCTTTTGAAAAGTTATATTAGAGCCATTATAATTTCATGAATCCCGTTCCGAATACGCATGTATACATATATTATACTATTATACGAATCGCATTCGTCTATAAGACACGCGTATATTTCCGGCAGGCGGTGAAATGGAAAATCGCGATTTATCCGTTTACCCGTATTACGTAAATGCGCATTATCAATAATATGTCTAGAACTCTAACGTCTCCCACTCTTTCTCTCTCTCTTTTTCTCTATCGTTTTGCGTGCGGTCATCAAAATATTATCATTTCATTATGTCCGCGTGTTGTTTACACACGAATCGTCAATATTATTACCGTAATACAATATTGTCGGATAACGCGTATGTACGAAACGAAAGCTATTCGTATAATCCGATCTAATCGCGCCGCGAATACCTCTGCAATTTTTACATTATTTTTTTGAAAGTGATTATATTCACTATATAATAATATCGCCGTCGTTCTTGTACGACTATTATCCGTATTTGCGTACACATCGCGAATTGTGTAATCCGCGGTGTGGACGACGACATATATAGGGAAATTTATACAAGACACTCCGGCGGCTGCGACGGCGGTGTCGGAGTTATACAACGACGACAATGACTTTGTCGCGATCGACGACAACGAGAAACGTCAAACGACAATAAAAAAAAAAAAAACCTAAACAAAAATCGTTAAATAACTTTCCGTAGACGGCGGTTATTTTTACGGTGTTCGCTGTACCTACGTACCTGTATACAGCTACCTATAGTGACGGTCACGTATATCGTCGTAAGTGCCTACCTATAATAATATACGAGATACGTGTCGTGTTGTTGTTTTTGTTGTTTACGTAAAAATATTACGACGTTTGTGTGCGCCGAGACTGACGCGGGATACCCTTCTGTCCGGAAACAATCACTACTTCTTCTTCTTCTTGCGCTGCTGTTCCTGTTCCTGCAACCCCGCACTGTATAATATTATACGTGTATAGTGCACGCAGACTCGTTAGGATAGCGTTTGTTGTACTGCCCGTATTATTTCAAACATTGCCCGACGATCGATGCTGGGTATGGATTCGTTTTTTTTTTTTTTTCCATTTTTATTTTTGTTTTCCATTATCTATTATTATTGTTCCCGTGGGGAAACAAAAGGTAACCCCGAACGACGACGAGGGAAACGATAGGTATATATATCTAGTGTACGAGCGCGCACGTCGAGAAGTCGGTTTTTTTGTTTTTTATACACATAAAACATAATATGGTGCGACAAGAAGAAGAGGGGAGAAAACCACAACACACCGAAAACCGCGTAATTTGTCCGCCGTCTCCTGCACCGCCGCCACTGCAGCATCACTCGGTATCTGTGTGATGTACAGGGCGGTTCTCTTATCGTTATCGTCGGCCGATATAATATGCGCGAAGACTGTTTCGAAGGGGATATTTTGTGCTCCCCCCGACATTTCGGAATCGTTGAACTTTTTCTCGCGTCGGTTTTTTTCGGAAATTGTTATTCTTGCCACGACTGTGAGTGTGAGTGGCACATGTATAGACATGTATAGACATGTGCCACAAACGAGAGAATTTAGTATTTTATCTTTCGCCCGCTACAAAAACCGTACACTTTGCTGCTGTGAATCTGGATCTATAGCCAAGCCCTATTCATATACCGGACACAATCAGCTTGTTTCAGTTCGCGATGATAATAATATCAGTTAACTGCAGGTGTATAATTGAATCATCATCCTAATCGTCGAAATCCTACACCGGTCCAACAATAGTGCGAATGCACGTGTCTGTGTTTGGAGCATGAAAAAAAAAAAAAAAAAAAAAAATTATAACAAAACATTCCGTGGGGTCCCTGATGATGATAAAAACATTATCGATATCGGGTGTTTAGAAAAAAAATAAAAATCACCGGTACCGCATCGTTTTATAATAACCGTGGTTGATAGCCAAGAAAAAAAAAACGTAATAAAGCGAACGGGCCGCAGTACGTCCTCTATAATAATCGTGTGGCAAACCGGACCCCTTATCGTCTGGGAAACGTCTGCGATTACGCTGCAATGATATAATATATACGTATATACAAACGATACTGCGGTTACCGTTTGCCGGCAATATAATAATTATCGTTTTTTTTTATAGTCGTCACCCGATCGTTTACGAGGACGATGTGCGATTTACCCGCAATGTGATAAAATTCCTCCGCGGACCCTACGAGATTCGCTGCGATTTAAATAACCGAATTGGCATTGTTTATAAGGGTTTGGAAGTATTAATGATGGGACATTATATTCGGAGATGCCTGGAATATTTTGAGTACGAAAAGAATTTGTTTCGTTGATTCAATTATGTATATTGAAGTGCTAAAAATTAACTTTTTTTAACGCTTACTTCCGAGCCCCGAGTACCCCGGAACAAATAAATCCAACGAACCTTAACGTGGTGAAATCGGGAACGATTTTCAAATTTTTAAAACCGTTCTAGACAATGCGAGTACCTCAACAGGCCTCCCAACGAGCCGGCATATTTTGTCCGAGATAACTGCAAATATAATCCGAAGACGGCAATTTCGAAATACGTTTTATTCCGTACATATTATTATTGTCCGTTTAAAGTACGTATTATTATACGAATAACGATTTTATTATTATGCGAATGTCGATGCGAGGTACGTCAAGGACGACAACGCGATGACGTAGTCGGACCGCTCGAGCCGAGAATAACCGGGACTGGGAACACATGGATATCGCGAAATCTCGTCGAAGTTTTGTTGCGCGTGTATCGTTGCGCAAGATAATTATTTTAAAAAAAAAAGGCGTTGATGCTGTGGAAACTCGATGAAGCTAAAAAAAATCGTTCGGAATTCGAGTGTTCCCCATTCGATCCAGACAATTATCCGTTTTAGCAGAGGAACAAACGAAAAAGTGGCCGCACATAGAAGACATTTGGAAAGATTTAATATTCGATTTCTGAGATTCGATATACGTGAAAACTATATAGGTATAAAATTGAATTTTCCGAAAGACGTACAATACATATGTATTGTGTAGGCCACCGTGGTGGTTTCGGCATTTTCATATTTTCTGCGGTGGAAAAAAAAGTGAAACCCTAATGAAACGAGACGGGGAAAGAAAAAAAATAGGAAAAGATAATTGAAAAAACAATGCCGCCACATTCTTCGACGCGAGCAGCGATAAAATAATAACACACGAGTTTTATCGCGAACAAAAAAAAATACCGTCTACTTCGATATTGCGTTTCCCTTTATTGCCGCACGTGTCTAAACTTGGTCGTAACTTGAACGTGGAAAAAAACCACACGAATGTTAAGCTACTCCAAGGTTCCTCCACTCGGGTTCCATCGCGAAATTTTTCCCCCGGAAGAAAAGCGCTGAACAATTTTCTTATGAGATCCCAATTTGGATTCTGAACAGAACCAACGTGATTTTCACTTGTTCTATATCACTAAAAGAAAAAACATCGATTAGAGCGCTGCTGTGGGTAGCATTTGTCCGGCAGTCAGTGCATGATTCAGGAGGTTATTTTTTGAAATTTGTGTAATGTTTCTGATACTGATATGACCATGAATACTTATGAGATTTTTCTCGGAAAACTGTATTATTCGTACTATACCTAGTAAAAAATGTTCCGAATTTTTCAAGCAGTATCCTGAAAAACGCGAATTTTTCAGCAGTTCGTCCTCCAGGTTCTTTTTTCATCGTCGTTTGATTTTCGTCGATTTCTGGGTCACCTTCCTGGGTAACGGGCGTACAATGTACACGAACTAAAAATAACCACGTATATTTCCCAACTACTCGCTATTTGGCCTGTACACCGGTATGAGCATTATCGACTCCGAAGATATTTCTACGTGACGACGGTTTTTTTTTTTTTGTTATTTTATAATATTCGCGTCGCCTCGAGGTTGCGTGGGCTAATTTTTGTTGTTTTACTCCAAATAAAAAATTATAGTAAACACACGCGATATATAAGTATATAAGCCGTTTCCGACGCAATTTTCAGTTTATCGGCTGCACATATTACAAAAGCGGTTATATATGCGCGTCTATATATTATAATGATGTCGTATATATATAGCGATGACGTGCGAAAAATGTGCTTTTACGATACGCGTCTTACGCGCGTGTTATTATTATTACTGGTTGTTTTTTTTTCCACACAAAGAAAAAAAAATGTACTAAAACGATAGGACGTATCGTCGTCATCGTCTTCGTGGATGCTGCAGGTCTCCTCTTATCGCGTGTAATAAATCGCGCGCGCGCGTCGGGGCACGTGCTCGCGACGCGCCTCTGCCGGAATTCGCGGCCCCGTATAATCGTCTGCTGCCTCACCGGAACATATTATACCCGCCTGTAATATTATTATTATTATTATTATTAGGTACACGACGAGGCGACGGCGACGGTGATACGTACGTGTGTATACACAATGGCACAAAAAAAAAAAAAAAAAAAACGTTAAAAAAATGCGCGCGTTAACGTCTTTGACCGTAACACGCGTTATTATTATTATAATATATACAAAATGACACATATTATACAATCTGTGTGTGTGTGTGTGTGTATGTACGTATATAAAAACGGCGACGCTGTCGAATTTTCGGCCGATTTGACCCGTCGTCGTTGTTGTCGCGGACGCCCACGCGTGCGCCGCAATCGTTGTGCCGATACGGCCGACAAACGGGTCAATCGGACACGACGGGCGGTGACCGCGAAAAACTTTGTCGCCGACGACAATATAATAAGAAAGGAAGACTAAACAAAAAAAAACGGGTAGGAGGCTATGTACATAATAAAATACTGCTGCAGCGCTCCGTAAGTGTATTGTAATGTAATATAACGGCGAAAAAAAGCCACTCCTCGGCGCGTAAAATATTGTTTCCGCGTATATCGCGGTTTTTTTTTTGTTCTTTTCGGGGCCGTCCCGTCATTGTGTTTCCGTCGCCGTGTGCGCAATATTAATTCTTATATGTTTTACGTGTTATTTACTCGCATACTTGTAATATCCGCGCGTCGTCGTACAGATTATAAAGATACATAGATACCGTTTGACGATACTTTTTTTTTTTGTCCGCGATTTGTGACTATTACACCGCGCGGGTTACATTGGCGCGCGATCAAATCACGGACGAACGGCAATGTCGAACCGCAGTGTTATCACGTCGTGGTCGCCGCACGGCCGCCTGTTGTCATTGGTCGCCGATCGTTCGAATACTGTTCGTTTGTATTTGTTTGTATTTCGATCCGAAATCAACTCGACTACGAATAACGGCCGCGGTGTTCTTCGCAGACACACGTTTATTATTTTACGCGTTTCCGGTCGACGACACTATAATTGTTACAACGCTGCTGTGTTTACACACTGAACGTCGACTCGGGTTTTCTAACCCAATAAGATCCAAACTCGGTCGGGGGAGACGTGTGAAGGTGCGAGGTGAAGGAGACGGTCGCCTAACGTTACATTAGATGAGTTATAACTGTGCGAACGGAAACCGGCGGGGAGAAATGTGGCCGGGAATTATCGTTGAGGAGATAATATTATACGAGGGCTCTCGGAAAAGTCGAAAAAATGTGCCCGCACACTTGCGTGGGATCAAGGCAAAGGTCACGAAGTTGAAGATATCGTAAATAATATTGCGTTTTGCGATTTCCGGTACACCGAGACACTTCGACAAATTAGAAGAATACTAGTAACACACTCCGTGTGGATTCGTAACCGCGGCGTTGTTATAATATTCCTAGGAACAAAAACATAATATTATATACAGAGTGAACGGCAAACGAACGAGCTAATCGTATTAATATAGTCAATACTATTATGCGTTTCCGAACCCACCGAATCGAATAATAATTACAATAATAACATCATCGCATCGTAATAACTGGAACGAACAACCCCAAACGGTGCGGACACTACTGTGGATTTCGGTCGCGGGCAAATGTCGAATAAATGGCCGTCGCGAGAGCGTTTGTCGACCCGTTGAAAAAAAAAAAAAAGAAAAAAAACTCGTACACAGGTGCGGTCGTTTCCGCAACCGCTACAACGTACGCTCGATCCGGACGGCAGCGGCGGGTCGTTGTCACGCTCGCGGTAACCGTTTAATTCGTGCGGATGATCGCGAAACGACCGGCGCAGCAGCAGCAGCAGCAGCAGCTATTACAATATTATTATTATTATTATTATTATACATTCCTGTATAGAGCCGTTACACGTTGGTCGTGTTTGAATAATATGATATTTCGTAATTCCCGTATATTTCGTCACACGCGGACACCGTTGTATACAGCGTATAATATAATGTGATAACAATATAATATGATCATTATTATTATTATTATTATTGTTACGTGTGTCGTCTGCGACGACGACGACGACGGTCCCGCAGAGAAATCACTTTTTAATATGCGCATAATGTATAATGTTATTTATTAATGCGCATTGCGTTACCATTATAAAATGCGCGGCCCGCACCAATTGTGTACTCGTAAAACACATGCCGCGCAACGATTTGCGTACGGCCAAAGTCAAACAATAACGGATGTCACCGTTCTTTTTGTATACACGCCTAGTAGTAGTAGTATACAGTGTTGTAGTGTTACGTGTATAAAATCGGGCGAAAATTCAAAGCGAACAACTATTATACGTTAACAGTACGCAGCCGTTACGGGTTAGGACGATGATCGAACACGCGCGTGAAAATAAACGTGAAAAAACCACCGAGATAATTTATGACGCGGGAGTGGCGAATAATATTAACACTGCGTATACGAGCTGACATACGAAGAAAAAAACAAATAAAAATATCGATAACGGCCAAACGATAGAAAAGAAAACATACTGTAATTACTCAAGCCGATCGCGTTTTCTGAGCCCATTAAAAGTTTCCGTTTTGTCGTTTGATGTGCAAAAGTTTGAAATTGTATGACGTTTCAGAAAACACGTGAAAAACCGGTACAGGATTACCATAATAAATAGACTGTATATTATACATTATAAATTAAGCGGCATTCGATAAAATCGATCTTAAAATAAGAGCACAAGAAATTTGATAAGAATACGAACGACCAGTGGTGGTTATAAAACAAAATATAACCGAACACGATAGAATTTTGAAACGTCGAAGAGAAAAACAAGTACAGACGCAAAAAAAAAATAAGCTAAGATCATAGTAAAAACCATGTTGTGGTCAGAATTTAAAACGATATTTTTTTTGAAAATATAAATTTAATTTCCATAAACCTATCCTACTATAAAAAGGTTGAAACTGCTGATGATGTGCCACTGTTGTAGGAAAGAAGTTGGCCAGCGAGGTATATTATAAGTCGTATATATTGTTGCCAACAGAGAAATCAATAGAAATTTTACAATCAATTTACAGTTTATCCCGTTTATTGAAAAAACTACAAAGAGAATCGAAAAATGATCGCCTCAATGCGTCAACTAGTCGAAAAACGCTTCAAAAAAGTTCCTATAAAGTTTTTGATTGGAACGTAATTTCTGGTGGAATAAAGGTTTACGGCACAAAAATAAACACATCGTGTAGTAAAACATTCTTTTCACAATTTAAAAACGGACGCTCGAGCCGGAGAAAAACGCCGAACCTGTGACTCGAGGATTGATAGAGAGAGAATGCTACCGTATATATATTTAAAATTGTATAAACACCATCGGGGGTTTGATCGACGTGAGAACCGTAATTTACTCCGGCTGCAAAGGAGACCACGGTGTTCATATAATTATCGAAAACGACAAAAGTTATATTATTATTGTTATTAGCCCTCTGTCAGCTGCCGATGATCGATAGGATTCGGGTTTTTCTGCGTCGTATACCATCTAATCTACTGGTGTCGTACAGCTGGTGCACATCCCGGAACGTTCTTTTGTATATAAGTATAATATTTCTTTTTATGTTTATCGTTCGATTACGAGTGTTTTTTTTTTCTTCTCTTTTCGCGTTCGTATCCCAAGTCACGTGTTTCGACCTTACCCTCTCCGAGTAGCAACAGCAGCAACAACAACCATGTATACAATATTATATAAAAACCGATGCACTATAAACGAAACGTCAAAAAACTAGTTTTCTCGAGGGGTGGAGTTGGACACAAAAAAAAAATACCTCTTCGCCGCAGTCGTTGGCAGTGGCGTAAAACTTCGAAACTCCTTTTTCGTCATCTCTCGTGTACGGCTGTTACTGCAGCAGTTGTGGTTGTAGTGATGATGGTTCTTTATACCCGGGAGGGCGGTTAAAAAGATTTTTTTTTTTATATTTATAATATATGAATATTAGTGCCCCGGGCTCGTATATTTC
Source organism: Cinara cedri (assembly GCA_902439185.1). Taxonomy (NCBI): domain Eukaryota; kingdom Metazoa; phylum Arthropoda; class Insecta; order Hemiptera; family Aphididae; genus Cinara; species Cinara cedri. The sequence continues at coordinate 524,511 of CABPRJ010000031.1, forward strand.
TCTCGGATTAATATCAGAGGGAAGAGCATATCGAAGAAGAAGAACGAAAATCACACCCAATAAACGCCATTGTAGACGCGAAAGCCTTATCTGTGAGTGTTATAAATCGGGACGTTCGTTGATTTACGAGGGATGTACAATAATATTTTCGAAATAGTTAAACGTCGGGTTCGCGCGAGATACTATATCTCTGCCGACGAAGATATTATTTAAAATCTCCCGAATAGAGAGGGGGTCAAATAAAGAACAGTTGCTCACGGCGAACGACTGCAATAGATATCTATACGGAAGACGATCATGGAACGAAAAAAACAAATGGATATAGGATACGTTTACGGAACAAATCGTTTTACATATAAAGGAAATGAATTGTGCAAGGAGCAAAAGGAAGTCGTTATGGATGGAGAATGATGAGGACACGATATTACGTCATTTTCCCGATGTAAATCATTCAACCAGTATACGGATTGAACAAAATAAAAATAAAAAACAATGTTAATTTTAAGCGTTTTAATGGCATTACGTATTATATGGGACACCGCGTGAAAACGAGACGCGCTCGCGATCGGGAAAATCGCACGTGGATTTTTTTTTTTTCAAATTTGTATTCAGACAAAACGGGCCGTGAGAAAAACACCTCGCCCGGTTGGTAATAATTACTATATTTTTTAAACGCAAACCGATTTATTGCACACTCGGCGACGGTGCGTTTAAAATGAGAATTAAACGATTGCTGTATACGCGATTACTGGATACGGGTGTGTGGGGAGTGAAAAAAAAAACCTTAAGTATTACTTGGGAACCGATTTTTAATGCTCGACCGTGTATAATAATATAATATTTTAATTTGGTCGATTGCTACAGTATACACGCGTATATTATATACGAGTGCAACAGGTTTTTCGAAACCGATGTCGTCGCCGCCGCCGTGTCCGTGTGACGCGTTTGTNTTTTTTTTTTTTTTTTTTTTTTTTTTTTCATTTACACTAAACCGGAAACGAAAGGAAACACATTCGGAATGTATATACATTACTATCGCGGTAGGTACTGCAGTTGTGCCGTTCGTCTGGAAATCGTAATACTACATTAAATTATATATTATAGTGTTTAGACGAAAAAAAAAAACAAACGGACATCGGTTCGGCCAGTATTATACGTATTATATACAATAGAACCGCCCGATTCGAACGTTATGGGGAAAGGGCGGGTGTGTGCGAAGAGATGGATCGTGTAAAGCGAACTGCTGTAACCACGTCGACGCTTGTTAACCGTTTTCGGTAGAACGCGGACGAGAAATAACAAAACAACGTAATGGCGTAATCACTCGGATTATAATACTCGTAACGATAATTTATAATATTATTACGACTGCGCAGTGTGTTTGAAGTTGAAAAAAAAAGGACTTCCCACCGAGCTGAGCAACACGTGTACTTAAATGCTCTGCACGTGTATCGTAACCGCTGTCGTGTAAATCATATTGTTTGGTTGCGTGCGCTATTAAAAATGTGCTCCGCGTGGAAAACATCTGTGGTCGTGTTGCAGCGATTTCGGCCGTTGCGTCGTTACGTTAATAATATCATACAGGACAGTAAACGGGACTTTTTTTTTTTTTTTATTACTATTCTATTTAAAATTATCACTTTTTTTTTTGTTTTTACCACTGCCGCCGACGACTTCAAAATCCTATATTATACGCGTGCGCCCGCGATATTATTGAAACGTAAACGGACTCCCGCGACGAGGATTTAAATTCGGGAGAGTCGACGCGAGTTTTTGTTTACTATATATAGTTTGGGTCGAGTTGTACTATACGGAAATAACTATTACGCCGATTCGGAGTGAAATTCCGAAATATAAATTACTGTCGCGTATACGACCGAGTCGAGTTCCGAATTTTCAGGAGAATAATAACTCGAATCGAAAGTCGCTTTTTAAACGACTTGAGGAGGTTCTCTGTCCAACCTCGAACGATGAGATTATGTCGGCGCCCGTAGAAATCGAATCTGCATAATTCAACAATTATCGTTTAATCGAAACGACCTAGTAATTTTTTAATGTTCTTTTTGCGTCAACTAGTCGAGTTAAAAGTTATCGAAAAAGTAACTTTATTAATTTCTCGACTGTATAGTTATTGGCCCGACTTTGTCCTTAAACGCCTAAACAAATCGGCGAAATCACCCCGAAAATAAACGATTCGTATTATTCGAAATTAGTTTCGTGTATCACTCTCACTCTCGTTCTCTCTGCAGTATCGCGAAACAAATTTCGAGCCTACTCTATCCATGCGGTAAAAAAAAAAAACATTTATCCGGCAAAGTAGTAAATCCGTACCTTATAGCCGGTTATTTGTAATTTTATCGGTAAGTATACGCTAACAAATAATATGTGATAGCAACGCCATAACGCGCGTCGCATTGGAAATCGTGTGGTGGTGATACCTATAGTATAGAGCGCGATACACGGTCCTCGGGAAGAACGGATAGAACAGAGACGGGGAGTAGATACAAAAAAAAATAGTTATAAAAATCGTTTATCGGATCGACAAATCGCGCGAGCGGTAGAGAGCGTCGGCGGCGGCGAAATCATAAGGCCTTTTTTTTTTTTTAATTTTTTTTTTATTCCCAACTCGTCTATATATAATATGTACACACCTAGCATAATGTTCTCTATATAGTTATGTATAATAATATTATTACGGTTCTATTCTCTCTTTCTCTCCTTCTCTCTCTCTTTCTCCGCCCGATACCCACCACGACTTAGCCGGAGGCCCGGGGAAGCGCGATGACGGTCGTCAGCTCCAGTGAAAGTATAGGCGGGCGTACACGTATATAGGTAATAATATTTATTTTTTTTTTCGTTTTATACGCACCGGCGTTTTCGGTCTCCTCCTAATGAAATTCCGCCCGAGGCGTGAAAACTCGCGCGAACAACGTAAAAAAAAAAAAACCACATAAGATTATTATTGATTTTTTTTTTTTATTTTTCCATAACAAAGATATATTGTTATTTATTATTAATTTACCGGCTGCGAGTACCTGCGTTATTATATATCTATCTATACATGTATATATTATACACTATACCTAACCTATACAATAAAATGCGCGCGCTCGCGCGACCAACACAGAACATCACGCGAGCTCAAGGTCAACCACGGCGATCTCTGGTTTTATATTAATATACGTACTTATTATTATTATATTGTTCCACATCACACACACACACACACACATCGTACATCGTATTATTTATTATTACGTGATATTTTTCGGCCGATGATTGACGGGAAGGTATAGGTATTTTTTCTCCTCCCCGGTTGCTTCAATAATAATCAGAAATCTAATTAATCGCGCGCCAGTTAAATATATATTATTATGACGACGCGACGCGCATTATGTCCGTAAATATGGTATAAAAAAAAAAAAACGTTTTGTAGACGTGTCGGCTTATCGCCGAGAAAATCGCGTATCCCGTTGTCCGTTTAACTTTTTAAACTTTTCCGATATTCGATCCGATAGGCTTCGGCGTCGGATATCCGATAACCGCGAGTCGATATTGAAATTAACCGATATATAGGTTGAAAATCAGATAATTTACTCGCGTATCATATTATATAGTTTGGCTCTATAATAATCGCCAAAATGTAAACAAACGGCCTCGCTTGTTACCTGCAGTTGAGGACCTCGGAAATATAGTGGTCTCAGTGAACGACGTCGGCGAGGTAATAAACTGGACCGTTATTGAATGCTTATTATTACTATCGACGGCCCTCAATAATTGTTTCGAAAGTCGCCGAGAGGTACAAGTATAAGGGTGAAAGTACGGCATCTGTATGCGAATTTAAATGATACATTAATAATGCATAACTTAACATATTATAATAAGTTATTTACGTTTATGATATTTATGTCGGTTACATCGGCCACGGCCGAGGTGGTGGAGATGTCGAAACGTTTGAGGACCGTTTTTCTACTATACCCTCCGACCGTGTCCATACCAGTCCAGCATATCATCTTCACAGCCCGTGATTATCTCGATTATCTACGATTGTATACCCGTTCTTGGTTTTCGCGGACTAAGATAGAATATATGGACCGGACACGACGGGGTAACGAGAGTCTTCCCGTCTGGACCGCGAATGTTTCCTTACTGCACTCCTAATAACCTTGCACGTTTTACCTTGCACGTTTTAGCGCTACCGGTTAATTCGATATCACGTTTTTAACCACGGTGACATTATTATTTCCACTAGAATCGTTCGAATAATATTATAGACGGCGCTGTAAATCGTTGGCTATACATCGCGATCCATAACGCTCATTAGGGGTCTCGTACTTGCAGCAAGTTGGCGCTACTGATAGACTTTTCGGCTCGGTTCCCCAGTCCGTTCTCGGTCTGAGTCGCTTTTTGAAAACACTTATTCGTGTAATCGCAAAGGCCGCGACTCTATATAAATGGAAAAGGTAGGAAATGAAAAACGTGTATATGCGATCGTCGTAATCATGTGTATAGGAACGTATACACCATAGGTATATAAATAAGACGATAATATCGTGTGACGTGCGTGTAATATTCTCGACTCGACCCGCATATGTACAAGTACGTGTATACGCACACACACACACTTTTATTGCTATTATTTCGACGTGTTTTTTTTTTATTATTATTATTCTTTTTTTTTTTATCGGACGCGGTAATTAATCGCGAGAAACCGTACGCCATAATTCCCATCATCGGAAATCGTGATCGCAATATAAGACATCATCAGCTGCAGTGCTGCCGTTGCTGCAGCCAGCGAAATATAAATTCGCACGAGAAAAGAAGAAACACGCGGGCTAAACGCTCGCGGGCGTAATCTTACGGGTAGTGCGATTAATTTTGTATTGACAACTACGACGGCAATATAGGAAATACAAATTTAAAAAATAAAAATCGCCTTCCGATCGAATTCGCGACGAACACGCTGTGCGCACATCACGTCACACGGTGCGCCCTACAATCGACGATTTCCTTTATTTTTCCCTTCTTTTTTTTTTTCGTGTTTTTTTTCCGTTGCTACACGGGTAAACGGTCTGTCGATGTTTCCGTAGCCCTCGGCGGAGATGTAACCGATAATCGCGAACGTGTGTATGTGTGTGTGTATACGCGTGCGTGTACTTGTCATTCGTGTCGTCGTCAATATAAACCGCTGCCGACGCGATGCCATAAAGGAAAACGCGGGCAAGTCGTCTGAAAGTCTGCTTCTGTATTTGCCACCGTCCGTGTCATCAGCAGCAGCAGCAGCGTCGTCGCCGCGACTGCTGCGGTCCGCTGTCTACGCACCGCCGTTTCTATCGAAACACTTCGAAAAAGGACTCGCCGGCAGCGTGTGTTCGTATATTATTATTGTACGTCGCGATAATATTTATGTACGATTATCGCATTACACGTCACTTTCTCTCCTTTACCGTCACGCGCGGTCCGTATAATATAACCGCGAAAAGAGAGGAAAAAAGAAAAAAAAAAGGCCGATACTGCAGGAGATGATGGGCGTGCCACCGTTTTATAGAAGGCGAATCAGCCGCGGAGGATATAATAATATTATAGAGTGACGGTTTGATTTATGTCCGCGTACGCGACGACAAACCGCGCGTCGCTAACGAAAAACGATTCTGAACTGACAAATAATTATTAGCAGTATTTTTCCCCATGTCGCCCACCCGGAAATCGATAAAAATCATAATTCGATGGTGTTTTGTTAAAAGGGCGTATATACCACCAAAAATCGAAACATGCGTTTTTGGTATCGAAAAAAACAAAAAAAATTACAAACATAAACTGGTAAAAATGCGTATTTAAATACAGAAAATTAAATTGGTAATGTACACTAAAATATATCCAAGCGCCCTATTAAAATATAATAAAATCAACACTGAATTATTAAAAGGGCGTATACGGTAACCACATTAAATGCATAATGCATGTATACTTTGTGTACAACGTATTGTGTGTACGAGAAATTTTATTGGTTTCCATGATAAACATCATTAAAAACTATTTTTCTGTTTTTTTGCAAAACAGTTTTTTCTGCTTCCTAAAAAAAAGTGAAATTTGATAGACACCCTTTTAACAAAACACCGTCTGCCAGACCATCTGTCAGAGCGTCTGTTAAACAAACCGTCAGTTTTCGAACTAAACTATAAAGTTTCTGACCGGAATAATATTTCTGTTAGGAAAGCGGTTTACAGGCACAACAATAAAAAAAAAAAAAACGCACCGTGTAACGAGAATTCGCTCAGAATCTAAAAGCGGTTTTTTTCCTATTTGTAAATATTCGGCTTGTGATTTAGCGTAAAATTTTTGTCGAACGCCGTCTGTCCGTCTTTTAGATTGTAATGTCGCGGTGTTTGTTAGCTATCCGCGCCCTCTATAATAAATCCCAACATCGCTGGCTGCAGTTTATTCTCCTTTACTGCCGACCGTCGGCGGATTTCGTGCTTTTTGTACCCAATGTTTGTTCGCGTTCGCCTTGGCTCTGGTTCTCTCGAGGGTTTTCCGGGCGTCCAATCGGTCCAATCTTTCTGATGGACTCCACACGCCGTAGCTAGCCCGCCAAACTCATTCTACTGCTGTGTCGCAACAACTTCTTTGTTTATTATATACGAGTTTTCTAATTCGTCGCGTCTTCATATTTCGAATTCTCCGGGCCGTTATTTACCGTCGACAATGATAATAATATCTAATAATATTTGCAGTCCCGCGCAATATCGTAGACGGATAATGATAATAATAATAATATTATGATGTCGTCTGGCAGATAATTGAGTAATCCGTACGGAATCCACGGCGGTATAGCTATAGGTATAACTGATATTATAGACGTGAAAGTTCTATACGATATTCCGAAAAGCCGTCGTCGTCGTCGAGTGAGAGTAGTTATATTATAGAGTCGGTGTTAATAATATTTGTTGTAGCATGCAGTAGATATATTATTATTATTATTATCATATACGAGTAGGTACGTATAAATTTCAAATACTACACGGTGTATACACACACGCGCGCGCGCGGTGCACTGCACGCATATCATATCCGATAAAACTCGTTTTTAACCGCTGACGACGACTCTTTATTATTTTTCTCGGGGAGTGGGCACAAGCCGCAGCCGATGGCGTGTACCCCGTATACGCCTAATAATATTATAATACGCGTAATACTATAAAATACCGTCGCCGCCGTGGAGTTTCGTTTTTCGAAAAACGTAAAACGTACAGAAAACAAAAAATAAATATATTATAACGCTTCTGCGCGTGTATACTGCGACGTGTGTCGACGTTTGATGAAATTCAATTTTCATCGATTTTATTTGAAAATAAAACGAGTGTTTTGGGATATTTGTCGTTCAACAATAATATGTGTCTGTCTCTCGGTCGTACGGTAAATTACGAAAATGATAACACTACTGTTACGATAAAACCTAGACAACATTTACGTATCTCAGCTACCAACACACGTGATGACAATATTATAAAATTGATGCGTCGCGAAGAAAAAATACATTATTATGGCGAAACCGGAAAACTGCTCTTGAACGGCACTGACTAGATTTACGGGGGAAAAAAAAAAATGCTCTAAGAAAGTTCCGAACAAGTTTTTAATATGATTTCCGGTAGAAAAGCATTTACACAAACATGCGGCAACAAAAAAAAAAAAAAAACCAATACGTATTAAATACGCAGGCTCTGCTCAGAATTTTAAAACGGCGGACGGGCGGCCCGTAGTTTTCGCCCTCCAAAATCATTCTCGTTTCTTTTCGCGGTGATGTGTTCGGCCGGCGAACTCTGCTCTCTGCCTTCTTCGGCCGACGATGGCTTTTCTCACGGTCCGGACTCTGACGCGTATACACTTGTCGGTAAGGGTAACACAATGAGGGGGCTGAGGCTTCGCCTGCCCCCAAGCCCTTAAATTTTTGTTAAAAAACTTTACCACAAAAACGGAACACACTATCGACTACTACAGACACGCACTGTCGACCGTATCCGTTTCCAAAAACACTGACGTCTACAGACATCGTACTAGTAAATGTATCCTACATCTCGTAAGCGCAAATAGTAGATATCGTTGCCGCGGTTTCAGTAGAGATGCCAAATTAAAAATCGACACTTTTTGAATTGTGTCGTTAATGCGATATAATATATCATATGTATATTATACAGTTATATTTCCCGTATCCTACACAACCCCCCCCCCCCGACGAGCTATGGCCGGCAGCTCGTATACGACATAAAATACGTTTGTTGCTGTAAAGTTTTCTGAAAAGTATATGGCTTAGCCGCACCCACCCCGCCCCCCCCAAACCAAATGCCCGGAGCCACGCTTGTCGATCGCGGCCATCTCGACGGTTCTACGACGCGGCCGTGTAACGTTACGTACCACTGTTTACGTACGCTCGTCTCGCTCGATCCGTAACACGTTCCATTTCGTTTTTCCCGATACCCAAATCCCCGCGCCGAGCGTGTCATATTTTACTTGCGGTGTACCGGAATCGGAATCGGCCGTCCGTCCGTACAACGATAACAACAGTAATATTATAATATGGCCGCTGTCAGACCGTCGTTATTAATGAACGGTGTACGTTCGAACGTACGTATTTATTGTTATTATTATTTTTTTTTTTCTCAAATATCATTATAATATTATAACGCTTACGCGCGCGCGTTATGCCGTACAGCAGTAGTGATAGTAGACAATATTATTATTATTATTATTATTATTATTGTCGTCGTCGTCGTCGTACGCCGCCGGTCGACGGCGGCGGCTGCTGCGGGGCAAAAGAACGGAGTAGAAAAAAAAAAAATCGTGCGCGCGTTATCGTAATAATAACGATATTATTATAATAGTTATGTGCTAACAGAACAGCGCGTAAACGATCCGGTATAATATAATACGGCCGTATAATATAATACTATAATGCGTACTATACGAAAATACCTCGCCCACGCGATTTATTGTCTCCGCGTACCCTCGCCGAGCTGGTAAGTGGGACAGAGGGGTGGGGGGTACTTCCATCCTCCTCCTCCTCCCCCGTGCTCATACGCGTATTTTACCGTTTAACGATAATAATAACACGGTAATGTACACCTACTACAACTGTATACGATAAAAACATTTACGGCGTGTGATCGACATAACGCGCGGACACTCGTTATGATCGCCGAGAATTCGTTTTTTTCTCGGACGTCTGATTAATAAACCATGTAGCTCTAAAATTTTGCGCAACTTTTTTTTTCCGCCCTTATTCGACGCTGCTCGCTTGACGGCACGCGGAAATTTCAACACCGATAGTTATTGCCGATACTAATTTATACTAATACGCCGTCGATTTACGCGGGGTCCGTAGCGTAAGTAGCCATTTGAAAATCAAAAGTAGCTGTACAGTTGGGGTTTACCTCTGAAAACAAGGGCGACAAAAAATAACCGCAATGCGTCATTTCATGAAGCTTTTTATTGTTCAAATTATCCGAAAAAACGAATTCCCCAAAAAGTTAATATACTTGCCGAGATAATGAATTGTGTGAATGTGTTGTGTTCATCGACCCATGTATCGGCTCGAGTGGCCGAGGCGGAATTTCAGTATGTGTAATATTTTTTACGACAATCGGACACGCGCCTGCGAAATGATACGACTGCGTAACAACGTAATAATATACATGCGCCCGGGCACAACAATATTTTAATTTCGTCGGACCATTTTTCATTGCTCTTGAACGAAAAAATATAATGTCGGGTAGGTTTTTTTTCACACGCAGGTAAAACGTTCGAATTTCGATAAGCTCCGATATTAACCCCGAATTTCAGAATGTTCATCAGAATATGTCGTCTGCGGTTTCGAGTAATTCGAGACACGTGCGGTGCAAGGTGCGGTCCGTCACATAGTTTACAAAGTCTACGACGCATGAATTGCTGATTGCACAAAGGAGACCAACTTATCTATACCCGAGATACGAAAAACTGGCACGCGTTCTGGATTCGTGTCCTTTCTGCGCCGGACGCTAATATGACTTTGGCGGCCGATGTTTCCGTAACAGTTTGACGGACTAACTCTACGTGAGGAATAGATAAATACAAATCGGGCGATAACTGAATTTCGTCAAAAAGCGAACGTTGCGATTTTTCGTTTCGTACAGACCCGCAACACGACGTTCGAACGGAGTTTGACAATAAAATGCTAGTTTTTTTTTTTTTGCTGCTCTCCCCCCCCCCCCCCCCCCGTCCGGAAAACCCGCGCCGCTTCGGAACTTCTGTCCGCAGTTCTCGCGCAATATCCTTGGCACGGATACCTACGACTTTGCATGTATAGGTGGTACCTACTGCAGGTATAATACGCGCGCCGACCTCGGCATTTTTTACCACTCCGCGACAATAATTGTAATAAAATATAAATAATCGTCGTCGTGTTCTCAGAACGTAATATTACACATACATGTATATTATAATATTTATTATCATATCGGTCCGTTTGCAAGCAATTATATTCTGCAACGTCGCGCTAGACCCGCAATATGATAATTTTTTATTTATTTTTTTTTCCCTCTGTTGGTGCATATTTTCTACGGAATACCGCGTATAACTATATAATACTCGCTCGACGCAATGTGTAATGCAAATTACACGCGATTTTTTCGTACAGATAAATGCCCCGGTAATTATTATTTTTTTTTCGAAAACATATAATTTTTTATAGATTTTTAATCCGAACGTCGTCGTTCGGCATTGGATTCGCGTGCCGCTCCAGTGTGTGTATACGAGACAATTGCTGCGAAAAAAAAAAATAATAATATATTAATACGTTCTTAAAACCGGTTTTTTAATTCATAAATTCGTACTAAATTATAAGAAAGTGCTCGTATGTATGTATATGTGAGTATTTTTTTTTTTAAGGACAACATATTTTACAACCTTATTAACTAGTATAATATACCAGCTATAACGTATATAATACTATTTTTAAAAAAAAAAATAATAATAATAATAGCCGATTTGTGGAGTAATATTTTTTTTTATCCTTGTATATTTGTAATATTGCCGTTTGAAATCGATACTATTATTTTTATCGTAGACTTACCTGTATAATAATAGATATGGATCGCGCATTAGTATAATAATATTATACACTTATACTGCTATTGAATACGATATAATGATATTATGTGCGATCGAGACAGACTCGTAGTTGACTTTTTCAATGAGATTATATATATATATACACACGATGATTGTATAACACTCCTTGATAATAATCGAGATAAGAATTGAATAGTGCACACAAGGATAAAATTATATCACAGATATCTGTGTACTACAATATAAGTATACACGTTCATCATAAACACGATTATAGATACCATGGTTGCCCGTCGACCAATCGTGATCGTCATAAAATGGCAGTAGAATTATATCCCCTGAATCAACTGGTTTCTAGACTGCTAGCGCTTGTGTGACGGTGTGAGAGAGCATCAAGTTGATAAAACCCGCACGTTTGATATTAATATATAGTAAAATGTATATCCGCGACGTGTCAAGTTTCTCGTGGACCACTGGCGGATTTAATTCGACAGAAACTCTATCATACTAACACATTTGTAATATCCAACGCGGGAGTGGCCTGAAAATGCTGTCTGTTATATTCTATTCTTATCACAATATTATTGCCAAGGAGTATTGTAAAATTATATAATTTAATACCGTTGATAAATTAAATTATTTGTTTCTTCTCTTTCTTACAAAATATGCTGCCTTGTAGATACACATATCTGTTAATAAATGCTTTCAATGTCATTACATCAATTCTTTTGGTTTGTAATATGATAATTTAAGATTCTGAGCGACGTGAAGAACTTATTGTTTTTACTATGTTTTTTTTTTTTTTTTTCATGTAATTACCAACGTATTTGTTTATGTATTATAATGACAACGAAGTGCTGCATAGAAACTTTCTTTCAACATTTTAAATTTAGTTGGTGTATTGAGAAAGTTATTTTTTGATTTTCCATATAGTTTTCTTTATAAATGAAAAAGATCTGTTCATATTTTGTAAAACTTCTGTTGATTTCTAGGGAAAATTCGACTAATAACAGAGTACTATTCATAATCGTTTTTCTTGAACAATGGTTTATCTTTGCGTACAGATACAAATTAAATCTAGTATTCTATATATATTTCCTTTCAATTTCCTTCCTAAAACACCGATCAGCGGTATCAGCAATTATTTTTTTTTTTTTTTTCATGTAATTACCAACGTATTTGTTTATGTATTATAATGACAACGAAGTGCTGCAAGAGGAGACGCAGCGATAATCTCGCGATTTTTATTCTCGTTTTTTTTTTTTTTTTTTTTTATAGTAAAACCGATTCAGAGAAAAAAATATATGTATTCTTCCGTCGAAAAGCGCTTAAGTCGCCACGGCCCACCTACTTATTCGCTACGAATATTCGCCTGATCGTATAGGAGATAATGATGCTAATGCGATAATAATATTCCCCGAGTACGTGTCAAAACTCAAAACATTATATTATTATTGTTATTATAATATTATGTACGTATATTGGCTTCTTCGATGATTTCGAAATCGGTGATGGGAAACGGTAGAATATAAATATCGTATATGATATGATAATACAATCTTTCAATCTATTTTAGAATTCCTGATAAAGAAGTGAGTGGGTAAGCTAAATTTTTAAGACATTTTTTTAATTTTTCATCTCAGAAAAAACTAACAACGAGCTCATTATTATGCACAAAAATGCTAATTTATCGAGTCTCGTATTTTATTTAGATAAATAATTGAACTAATTTAAATCTTCTTAAACCGTAATTTATACATTTATTATGTTAAAACCGATATAGGTAAAATGTTTAATTAATATTAGTAGGTACACTATTAGGAACCTAACATAACCTAACCCCCTCGACTGCGGCACGTCGGGATTGGACATTTTACAACAGAGCCCGACCGACGGCGACAACGCGAAATTTTGTCGATTTCAATACGAATAATAAGCCGAATTTCGGACTCTCCGCGTTCTCTCCATCTTCTCCCACTCCCCCCCCCCCGGATAACCTAACCAGCGGACGTTGACCAAAGTCCGTCCAAACACCGGCGGTGGCCGTACGATACGATAATACTTTGTCACCATTATATTATGCCCGTAGCCGTTTATTATTTGCATAAAAATCCTATCGGAATATTATTAAATCTCGGCGCGCATTATCATCGGCCGCACCGCGGCAATATTTTTATAACGTAGATAATTTTTTCCATTTTTTTTTTTTTACCATCACGCGCACGCACCCGTCGTTTTAAGTACTCGTGATGTGTGCTCGCGCGCATAGGTAGTGCGTAGTGTATAGGCACCAAACACACTCGACGAGGGGAGGTAAAAATATATTATTACAGGTACGTGTGGCGGCGGCGGCCGACCGGTTTCGCTGGTTATAGTGGTTACTGGTTCGGGTATATATACACAACCGTTTTTTTTTTTTTTTTTTTTTTTTTCTTTCCTCGTTATATACACACAACGTGTCTATGCGTACAGTTTAGCG
>CABPRJ010000031.1:538213-747881 GCA_902439185.1 Cinara cedri
TTTTTTTTTTTTTTTTTTTTTTTTTAACATAACCTACATACCGCGGGTGCACGGGCGACTATATATTATTATTATATTATACATATAGATACTCGCGGCCTTGCGCGTTTTTTTTTTTGTTTTCTTTCCTCGTTATATACACACAACGTGTCTATGCGTACAGTTTAGCGTGTCTAATATTATAATATTATTTCCATTTTTATAATAATCGCGAGCCGAAAACGATACTCGCGGCTTCCTCCTGTACGGCCGCCGCCGCCGCCGCATTCGCGTGCCGTTCCCGCGCGCGTGTATACAGAGTGTACCGCACCGTAAAGTGATATGCGTATGCGCGTGATTACGCCGTATCGGATTTATCCGGTGCTCCGGTGCGAAAATAACGACCGTTGCGCTGTGGCGGTGTAGCACGCAGTTGGCCGTGCGCGGCCCGCGGTGATTCTCGCCCGGTCGAATGAAAAGCGGCGCGTCGCCGTTTGTTTTTCCCGCGACGGCACAATAACACGTACGGCGGTCGGACGCGCGAAGTGATCCACGGAGTGTCGTGTTTTTCGGTATGTCTGTAACCGCGCCCGGTTCGCGTGTGTCGGCAATCGTCCGCCGTTGTCTTGTGTACGGGCAGCGGTATGCGGCGTTATCGGGCGGGAATCTATGCGCGATAATAGGCGAGGCCGAGAAGCAGTACAGTAATATCCCGACGGGGGAGTGTATGGGGGGGGGGGAGGTTGCGTTTCGAAACGAAAAACCGCCGTGCCCGTGTTCGTTTCATCGCGGTTTTTTCCCAGTCGGATTTCGTACTCTGCACACACATTACAGTCGAGTTTTATAGTATAAATTTATATATGCGTAGTAACGCGAGACATGTTTTATTCGCGTATCGTGTGCAGGCGTTTCTTATGTTTTGCGGTTTGTCACACCCTGTATGCATTTACCGCACGGAGGTGCACACGCGAATTTCGCGCGCGCGCGCGCGCGTACGATCGCCCCGATGACATTTGACCCGAACGACGCGGCGTCCCACATTAATTTCGTTTTGTATATATTATATTATTTTAGAACATTTGTATACATATATGCTCTTATTATTTTTTTTTTTTTTTTTTTTTTTTTTTTTTTTGTTGTTTTGTTTTAATTTTTAATTAACGCGCGCGCTGCTCTTCTTCGCGGCGCGGCTTTTTATCCGTCGCACGTAATTAATAATAAAAATTTAAAAAACAACAAATCCGCCCGCCGAGCGGGAGCGGTGGCGGCCGCGGCGGTTTTCACTTTACGCGCAGCACCGCCTCGGAGCGTAATATATTATTATTATAATAATAATAATTTTCGTTTGAAATACTATTCTAGATTACCGGCGACGTAAAGTTTTTCGAGAGGAAAAAAGTATCCAAAAACCCGTCCGCGGGTTACGATTCGGTACGATGAGTATTTTTTGTACGGCACAACAATTCGAGTTTCGGACATTTTGTCTAGACATTCGAGTCTAATCTTTCCCGCGCGTGAAAATCGATCGTACCTATATGATATAATATCATTTGTTTCTTTAAAAAAAAAAAAAAGGTGCTAATTCAGATCGAGATTTTCCGCGAGAGTATTGGACAACACGATAACGATATAGTTTACTACCGCGATAGCATTACTCCACGGCAGTCAACTATTACAAGAGACGACCAGGTGCGCGTGATGACTGTACAGGACGAATTTCGATAGAATTTGTCGCTTAAATTATAACATATACCTCGGTAAAATAGAACGACAGTGCGGTGTCCGCACCGTGATAGATACACAATCACAGGGCAGGCAGGAACAGACTACTGTCACGTCGCGTGAACTCGCGGAAAAATAGTGCGGAGCATCCTTTTACACAATATTTGAATGTATCACGCACATCTGCGCACTGCTATCCACGTCACCGCCGTCACGTCTCGTAGCCGAACTCACTATCGACTGCCAGTGTATACTGTACAACAGTTAGCCCGTGACAGTGCAACGGCAACTTTCGCGATAGTTCAACAGTCGTACTGTCGCCCCCGAATCCTGCCGTTACGGACAACGCTACAACGGGCCCGCGATTTGTTCGATTCAATGTTCACTATCGCGGTGGCGGCTACGTGTATCGACGCATGCACAGCGTTTACAATAAATCGTCACACGCGCGTTCCGGAAAGTATACCGCGAATTTCGTGTAACGCGCGTTATACAGTGTGCACGATATTATCGTGTTGCGTTCCCGTTTAATTTTCGTTATTTCCCCTGCCCTCCCACAACGGTTTTCGCGGACAAAACGGCTTGAACGCGTGCACGGTACGATGCGGGCACAAATGCACGCGATCGCGCGGCGGCCGGGCGCCCGGTGTCGATTAATATTTTCGCGCGCCGTGAAACGATAATGAAAATCTTTTGGCCCGCCCGCGATAATACGGAGTGCGCGTAATGACGACCGGCCGCGCGCCACAAACGTATTCGTGCGTGTAATATCCCCGCGGATAATAATATTCATGTTTTGCGCGGCGGGGGCGCGCGGTCCGAAATTCGGGATACGTATCGCGTATCCGTCGTCCGGGCCGTAATGCGTTTGTCCGTCCGCGACGTCTCGTTCGGGTCTGTACGGTACGCGAATTGTTTGTTTGCGCGTGTAACGACATTGCTGTTACTGTTTGTAAACGCACTCGGATAGAGGGGAAATAACGCCGACGTGATTCTCCTACCCCTCCCCCGTCCGCAACCCTCGCCCCGATAATGTGATGCGGCGAACGAAAAATTCGCGTACGAGGTTATGAAGTCTGGCTGTGGACTCTTGCGTGAATTTCGATTTTTCCTTCCCCCTGGAACTCAGGGATCAGGAACTCCTGATCGTGACCCCGTAAGCGCGTCGCAGTGTTCTCCTTTCCGCGACTTTATTCCCGCGCGTAACGGACACCGCTCGGGTGCCTGGCACCTCTTTTCGACGTTTCGATCACCGCGAGGTTATGCGACCTATTCGTCGGTGAAACACAAATATTTTATAGCGATTTTCTGTAAGAGTACCGAGAGGACCTGATAAACCGGAAAAGCTCTCGGTCATCATCGCCACGTCACCGAATAACTCGCCTACGAGGATTAAGGTTATATAGGTTAGGTTAGGATAATTATTCAAAGTCGGAGGGACCAGCAATACGATTTGACGTCAAACTATCGAGAGCGGGAACAATGAACATTATATACGCTTATTACCTTTAGCCTTTGGATCATCAGGTACTCGATAGAACTAATAAAACACGCGAGATGACGAGACACAATTATATTAACCGATAGTATACTATAATAACCCTCGATAAGTAACGGCGGGCATCAACTAGGTAGTAAAATTAATTATTTTGTTCGTCAACTAAATTAACTTGACCGGTCGAAATTTTCATTGTATACACTTGAATTTTTACGGTTAATTCTCGTAAACGTCCAGACGTGCGGTCTAGCCGACGAGTCGAAAACTAATGCGTTTTTTTCGACATTCGAATTGACTGTGTAACAATATTACAATTGTTCGTTTATATCGACTAATATTTTAATGTCGATTTTTGTATAGTGGAACAAAAAAAAATTAACTTTTTTTTTAAATGAATTTTACTCAACGCGCGTATTTTACCTTTCTATTTTTAACTTGATCAGTTCAGTTTGTTTTCTATTAATTTTTAACCGAAAACCTTATCGCGTATTTAATTCGATCAGAGTCAATTTGAAAATCGACTTGTCCGTCTTTGAAGGATGCGGTATCTGTGGTATGATGCCATGCCGGGTCGCCACGCAATTGCTCACCGTTATTTATCATATACATCGCCGCAAATTAAAAATATTAAAACAATATAATCATCGTATTCGGCTTATCATTTTTCCGACGACTCTCCCGTGCGGCCATCATACTCGTGCATATGTATTGTATACATGTATATAATACATAGATGGTAATCTCGCGCATAAAATTATTGTCAGCGTCATCGTCGTCCGCAGATAGAAACGATGTTAAAACCTTAATAATTATAATAATAATAATAATAATATTATTATTATTATTATAACGCCGTGATGTGTTACGACGTTGTTTGCGCGCGAAATTCGACGACGACGATTGTTTCGCTCGCGCATTTCGACGATAAAAAACCAGTTTGTGTGCGTGCGTGTGTATGTGTGTGTGTGTGTGTGTGTGTATGTTTTTTTTTAATTAAAAAATTATAACGTACCTGTATATTATAATGGATTCAAAGCGAGGGCGGCAGTGGGGGAACGATATTATAATATTATTAGTATGCGTAAAACGACTCTAAATCACACACACGCACACCGTCGCAAACGCATTCGGTCCGAACTGTGTCTGTGTACACACGTATATTATTTATTTAAAAAACATTTTTTTTTTTTTTTTACAACTCTCCTCGCGCCAGCACCCATCACGTATATTTATATATATATATATATATAGATAGAATAACATCACAAACGCATGGATTTATAGGTGTATACACATTGTTCGTTTTTATGTAAATTACTTTGGCGATATTTTTTTTGACTACGACGACGACGGCGCGACGTTTGTAGATACGTATATATAATAATAATAATAAACGAATATAAAAATATATATTGTCGTTGTGTCTTTTTATCATAAGATTATAATGTAAAGGTATAGGTATAGGTATATGAAAAAAATATTTGACGGCAGCAATCGTCGCACGTCGTCGACGCATGGACGACGGGAAAATCGAAATTACATATTATATACATAAGTAGTTAATGGTTTTAAAAAATAAAAATCGTCGTAAAAAAAAAATAATAATAATAATAAAAAACTACCTATACAATATATAACCTAATCGCGTCGTCGTTATTTAATTACCGACGAAATTCGGACATGTATATATTATATTTGATTATGTTAATCCGTATCATATGTATATAGTGATAAAAAAAAAAAAATGTAGAAAAACGCGTACACCGAATACCGTATACAGAGTGTAACAGGACTATTTGACATTTTTACATTGTAGTTACGTGTAAAAATGTCAAATAGTCCCGTCGGCTGTTACACCCTATATTATTATATACGATATATAGGTACCTACTAAATTACGACGGAAACGCAGTCGCCGCGTATATACTCTGCGATATAATAATATATATAGTCGGATATATTGTGTTGTATAGATACTTTCTAAAAAAAAAAAAAAATTTAATAATAAAAAGCGCATATCCGCGCCTACCTAATAATATTATAATATATTAGACGCTCACAGTAGTCTTGCGCCGGTGTCTATTATGTTTTTTTCCCGGTTTTTTTTTTTCTTTTCTTCCAGTCGACTTCTTTATGCCGGCCGGTCAAATGACCCTGCAGACGCCCGTATCGGCCGAGTCCTACAATATATACTGCACTATAGCAATGCCCGTTGACGATTGGACAATATAATAAACCGGTGATATCCCGTGTCCCGATATCCCGATGTCGAGTACCACTCGGCTACCCCCCGCGGGACGCAATCCCCGTATCCATCTGCACGTTGTATTATCAATGGGCTTGCTATTGATACGTACAACTGTTATTTACTACGACAGCGCGGTGGTGAATGGGCGTCCCGTGAAGCGGCCGCTCTGTGACCGAATCGGGTGGTCGTGTGGGAGATAAACTGCGACGAATTTTTCACCTTTTTCTAAACATTGACATTACGTGTATGAATGGCGACGAAAAAAAAAAGTATCGTACAAACTGCGATAATATCGAAAAAGTATATTATAACGGCGTGTTTTAAAAACTATCGTACCCTATTCGGTTACGTTTTGTTTTATTCTATCGCGATTTACGCACCACCGACGTTCAGAATGAGGTCGGCGAATTTGTCGCAGTTTACCGCCTCTCGTATGTCAACGAAAAAGGCCGAAGTACGGTCGATGTACAGAGACAGTAGGTACACAGCTTCCGATCGTTTCAATCTCGGGTTGTGCGCTCGTTTTTCGCGATTTTACCGAAACCGCTTCGCAGTGAGAAAAAAGTTCACACACATCGTTGAATTACTAGTTTACTACTACAATACTACTACTATTTACTACTACTATTACTACTGTGCATATTATACTCAAACGTAACCGTGTTCGCCTCTCTAATATACAGGTATATATGTTTTACGCGTGTGTGTGTGTGTGTGCGCGCGCGCGCAATGTATTTAGGGGCCACACGACGATTCGACCTCGATTCCTCGACGGCCGTCGGATAATATTATTATTATAATAATTACTATTCTAATTGATCGCGGTGCAAAAAATGGAAAAAAAAAATCGGGTTATCGTGGTGTTTGTGAACGCGCGCGCGCTCAAATCATAATAATTTATTATAATATTATTATTACCTATATCGCGGCGGCGCCATCATCGAATGCGTGCGAAAATCGACTCCGACCGAAAAATCGGTCAAACCTAAAACGCCCAAGACGTGCGCAGTGGCGGCCCACGATAATACTCGTAATATTATAATAATCACGGACCGAAAAAAAAAAAACGTGGTCGTCATAATATTTCCGCTTTTAATCCGTGCACAGTTTTTCACCCCTCTATAATACGGAATTTAGTGTACCGCGACAGGAGAGCGCACTCGAGTTTTGGACCGTTCGTAATTTGTTTTCTATTTCCTGGTTCCCCTATTGTGTGTGACGGTTGCTCTAGGGGAAAAGCCCGACATTAACGATCTGCACATGATGGTCTAACCCAAATCAATTTTTTTTCTCGAGGTTATTTCACAATGAGCAAAATTATGTCGACGGTGGTGCCGTAGCCAAACACTGCGGGATGCGCCACTGTCCAGTATGACTTATAAACTTCGAAACGTCCGGTACACGGCGTTTATTTCGGATGTGTTTCCCTCGCATATTTATTTTATGCCTATAGATCCGCCGTACACGCGATGACGTTGTTGTGCACTGCACCGGCGCGGACGAGTGTGCGAGCGTGTACTCCGGCAGTATATCCGGAAGGTCAGGCCCACACCGGACGTCCGTTTCTGCGGCGACATGGCTGCCGGTGTGATGCTATAGGCGTACGCGCAGCGGAGCTCAAATCCTGAGCCCTTCGTCATCTCCGGTTCCGCGCGCTAAACCGTATAGCGGCAAAACGTCGTCGTCGATATTGCATTTTTTTTTTTTTTGTGTGTCTTTCGGATATTTTGGTAAAAAAAAAAACCTTTTCGCCGCGGTATACGCCTGTATAATAGCATTATAATGTACCTACTCTTCCGGGGATTTTTCCGCGTGCGATTTTTTTCGTATATATTTCCACGCGATGCGAAATAAAATATCACAATAATTATTATGATGATTCGGTATACCTATCGTAGGGCGACCGGGAGGTAAAAAAAAAAAAAAACATAATTTTTTTTTTCCCCCCGCATTATTGTTATATTTTTCGCCTCCGCGGTCGGCAACAGCGGCGCGCGGGCGGCGGGCGGGTTCACCGTTGTCGCGCTGTGGTCGTCGCGCGTACGTGACCACCGACGCGGCCCGTTAGTTTTTGCGCCGCCGCGCCGAAGTCGGCGGCCACGACAATTGAACTTCTTTTGCTTGCACGCCGTACGGGTACGGTCGACGACGGGGGCAGTCGGTCGTAAGGGCGGACGGGCGGACACACACGTGTACCGGGTCAGTCGTTCCGTAGTAGTAAGGCCGTCCGCGGACAATCCGCGTACACGGCACACACGACAACAATACGGCCGATAAACCATTGTAACCGCACTGAGTAGCCGGGGCCCGGGTTTAAATGCGCATAAAAGCGTGCGTGACGGGACAGTCCGGGTGGGTCATACCGAGTTGCAAAAGACTGCGTCGTGGTTGGTTTTGTTTTGTAGTTTTTTTCTACTATATTTTTATTGCCACGTAGACGCGCGTCGTCTTCGGGCATAACGCACGCGACAACGTTGTTATTATAATAATTGCTGTTATCGTTATCGGATATTTGTTCGAGGAAACCGTACGCGCGCCGGCGCACTGCACTGCACACGGGTAACGCAGACCGGTGTAATACCGGGCGGACGCGTAATATTTTCGCCGTTATCGTAACGCGATCAACGGACTCTATAATAACGTTATTAGTACGGTTGTCAGTGGATATTAGCGCGCGAGTCTGTGCGTCGTGTATTATTATTATACAACGATGGGCTCTTTCATAATGTTATTTGTGTGTTTGTGTGTTGGATATTAGCGCGCGAGTCTGTGCGTCGTGTATTATTATTATACAACGTGCGCGCCTCCATAATAATATCTGTGTGTGTGTGTGTGTGTGTGTGTGTGTGTGCACAATATTATAATAGATGTGTACACGATCGTAAAATATTATACGGACGGTCGTGACAGTGCGCTGTGCACCGCTTAAGCGCATAATATTATTATTGTTACAAACGCCCGCGGTGCGTCGCGTAGCGTAGTGCAGTGATCGCACCGACCCTCTCGGGTGTAGAACGCCGTTTCCATTACGCGCGGACAGCCGAAAACGAACATCGCGCGGACGTCCGCGTTTTTTCGTTTGCGTGCGCCGCGCGGTCCGCCGGCGATCCTGTACGTTATATGACATGAATGTTACGATCGTTGTGATTGAGCACGTCAGTGGCGGAATTACGGTGGGGGGGGAGAGAAGTCCCAGAGAAACACTGACGTAATTTCAATAAATTCCGTCCAAAGAAGAGGCATCTGTTAATAGCTACAATACCTTTTAAATACATATGACTTTTCAGCACTCCCCTCGGAAAAATGTTGAAAATCCGCTACTATATTTTTTTTTTTTTTTTTACTTCCAGTACACCTATACTACGGTAATACGGTTTTATTGCGACGGCGATTTATACGTAATAGTAAAAGAAAAAAAAAACGGCTTCAGGGTACACTACCGTCTATTGACAAAACTTCGCCGCGTGTGTTATCG
The DNA here is from genome assembly GCA_902439185.1 of Cinara cedri. Classification (NCBI taxonomy): domain Eukaryota; kingdom Metazoa; phylum Arthropoda; class Insecta; order Hemiptera; family Aphididae; genus Cinara; species Cinara cedri. The sequence continues at coordinate 547,136 of CABPRJ010000031.1, forward strand.
TTATTGTTTTTTTAGAACATTAATGAAATATTGTTTGGGCCTTACCTATTAACACCTGAGGAATAAGTTTTGCGTGTCGCGCAACCGGGACATTGTGTATCAATGGGTTTTTTTTTTTTTTTTGTTATCAATACACAAATAAGAACGCCGGGGGCGAAAAAAACGATCGATATCTATACCTGATTAAAGTGATTAGACACATTTATATTATTATTCTTTTTTTCTTTTTTTAACACTAACGAACCACGCATATACCTACTGCAGTGTCTGTGCCGCGCATTCGTAACAGCAGAATACCCGCGCGGTTGCGCCAGCGTTAATTATTTATTATTAAATTATATCTCCGCACGGGACCGCCGTCGTAATAACATCATGTATTATTATATTATTATGTCGTGTATATTTTTATTTTATTTTTTTTTACCGTGAGGACAAAAAAAAAAACCACGTCAAACGATTGTAATGGTTTTTTGTTGTTGTTTTATACGTGCCGAGATCCGCGTATGTGCGGTGTAAACACGAAGCGAGAAAAAAAAACAAAACGTTTTAATATTTGATACGTTATGTAATTGTTTTGTTTCGATGAAAAAAAAAAGCTGTGCGTACAGTATACCTGTATAGAAGCAGGTATGTGAAATTCAAGAACACATTCAAGTTTTGTTTGTAAGAGAATTTTTGAAATTACAGAAATGATTTCTCTGTGTAAGAGACACTGAGGACCGGGTTCGGATTACGTGCAGGTCGTAGTCTGAGAGAGGAGCAAAAACAATGTAATCTTGGCGGCAACGTTAGCGAGAGGGAAGTGGAAGTTTTGTAGGTGTCATAACACCCCCTGTTGACACGACATGGCATCGGCAAACGACGAAAAATGTGTACAAATTCGACAGAAGCTCTAAAAATAAACGCAATGAGACGCGTTCCCGAGCATATTTACATAATGTTTCACGATTATTTCTATTGAATACTTTACCGATTGTTATTATATTCATAACATTTCCTTCCCCCTGGAAAATTCCCGGCTAATTCGCATTTTTATCGTGATCATTACAATAATACAAATCGGGCGTAGGTGTCTATTGTATAAATGCGCATTCTTACGAACAACTTCAGGTTTTTAATGACTTACAGTTATCGTTAAACGGCAAAACTTCTATGTCGGTGACGAATATAATACTATTTTAACTGAAAAAAAAAAAACAGAACATTGTTGTTCCCTTCGACTTGTGACCCGGGGCTACACACCCCACCGGTGACGATTTTTCTGAAACAATTCTGCGAGTTTTTACTGCGGTCGATTGCCGGGAGAGTTTTTCGCGTTTTTCCCGTTTTACAAGTCATCGAGACGGTTCAAATAAAGATTCGGGTTTTAACAGACCGAAGCAGATAGTCGCGGCACTCTGTACAATACGATCTGTCGAACTTCGTATAGAGTTTCTATAAAAACCACACGTCATATAATAATATAATATGATGGGTATCTTATTATTGTCTCTGGCGCGCGACTCTTTTTTCGTCAGATTTTTTTTTCAAATATTTATTTTTTCGTCGTGTACACTTAAAATATTATATTGTATGTATTTGTTATTTGTACACGCGTCGCGCGGGTATAATAATAATAATAATGGTACACTCGGACGGTGAATCGACGAATTGAAATTCATCGCCGCCTAAAAATAATAATAATAATATACACGTACGCGAAGCATAATATCGTCTTCGTCGCGTACGTGTGTGTATAATATCCTCGGCAATAAGAAAAAAATAAAAAAAAAAAAAAACGGGGTAATTTGAAACCATTGTTGGTATACATATATACGAATGTTCAAACAATGAACGATTTTTCTTTTTCTTTTTTAGTTTCGTGGTGCATACATATTATAGTTCCTTTTTTTTTTTCGTGAAGGAGGCTCGTAACTATACACACACGTAACTGCATATACTATATAGCCGTATAAAAATATAAATATAATGGGGACGAGCGGCGGCGGCGGTTATTAGATATCCCGGTGGCGTATGCCGTGGAGAGTCCGTCGTTATTATTATTTTTAATATACGATCACGTAATCCTCTCGGGGTGTATTGTTGTTGTCCTGTGTTCGATTCCTCGCGGTAAACCGGTACCTATGTATACACACACGAACGTAATAATATTATGTACACACGAACATCATAACGTATACAGGGTGATTTTTTTAGATTCTGAACGTATAGCGATAAAAATGGATAACATATATATATTGTGTTAGTTTACTATATTATTATTTCGATTATGCCCGATATTGTTCATAAAGTTGCCTTAAAAAAAAAATGCTGAATTTCCGCCGGTGACGCGTGCTTTTTTTAAAAAAAACTTCTCAGCCGTTTTTCTAAAAAATTAAACAAAAATACAAAGATACATCGGGGTTTTTTTTTTTTTAATTTCTGGCTTTACCTATTGGCTTTACAAAGAGAAAAACACCATGATTAATTTACCAAATAATCGTATTGCCAGTTTACCTTGCTCTACTCAAAATCGTTTTTTAATTGCGACGGTTTATCGCTTAGTCGCCCTTCTAAAGTTCATCTCTTTCACGACAGTGACCTGCCCTGAATTGTGTCAAGCTATTTTATCATGATCCAGCTGTATATAGCGATTTTGAATCGTATTGATTTCAGTTGTAATAATACAGAGTTGATGATAAACGATCTGATTTGCATTATTGTCAACCCTCCTTGTCACACTTTCAAATCGGATTCGAAAAGGTAATGTATTTCTAGAAATGTCGATGTGCATATTATAATATAGATAACGCTGTATCGGATATTATAAACAGTCTCAGATTTAGACCGAGCGAATGTAGGGAAGCTACAGGACCATCGGTGCATCGATTATTAGACGAGATTGCCCTTGAAAATCACCGCGGACAATCGACGGATCGCGATTACAAGAAAACAAATTCACCCTGTATTATAATATCGTTTTTTATGCACCTTTCCGTCGAATATCCTAACGTTCGTCCGTTACGTGCAGAACAGACGCCGCCGCGCCGCAGTTGCCGCAAACGGTTTTCCAGTCTATCCGAAGACACGACCCGCGCAAACATTACAAACGCTCAATAATTATCATTATTTATTTATTTTTTTTTTTTTTTCCCCCACTAGCGATGATATTGGTGAAAAAGCGGAAAACTACAAATAATGGATAAAATCAGCGCGAGATTTTCACGGTCGCACAGCCGCATCAGACTGCGCCCGTCTATATCTATCCGCAAATAATAATAACGATAATTCGTGCGATTCTGTATACATTCGCGACTGATCCGCGTTCGTCACTCGTCGCGCGGTTTGCGGTAATTTGTCCGATAGTTATTTAAGAAATCGCGTGCGAGTGTCCTCTTCGATTTCGCGAACAATCCGCGAACGATCCTTTTTTTCGCGGTATTTCGGCGCTTTGTTTCCATACACACACGTCAATTATTAACATTATTATTTGTCTCTGGAATGTTTTCTTTGTCGCGGCGGCGCTATCGGAGCTTTTGCATCGTCGAATTTTCCCCCGGTATTTGATTTGCGGTTTTCACTCTTCGGGGGAGACCAATACATTACAAAAAAACAAAAAACCGCGAGCAATGTTATTTACCTTGATTTCTTTTCGTTTTACGCGCCGCCGCCGAACGGGAAGCGTGTGCAGCGCGGTGGTTGCCCTCGTCCGGAACGATACCAAACGAAATCGCACGACGCGGCGGCGGCGGTCAAGGGAGTAAGAGATAGGAGAATAACGAACATAATATAAATAATAATAATAAAAAAAAAAATAATAATAAAATTACACGATGGTCAGTCGTGGCTAAACGGCGCGTTGAAATACACCGTCTTTCCGGTCTAGTTGGCATCGGTCGACGAGATGTGGGTTACTGGGCGCGCACGGAAAGCGAACGTCGCCATCGTCTTATTGACGCTTACACACACACACACACACACGCGTAAGCCTAGAAAAACGTTTCTGGAGGAGAAAACGACAATGTTATCATGTATATATAATATAACATTGTTGTGTTTAAATACGTGCAGCAATCCGACCGTTCCGAGACCCGCGTGCTCCGAGAGAAACGATGATTTTCACTCGGAACGTCCCTCGATCGAATCCGCACAACAGTATCCATGATATAGCCGAAGGAGATTGTGTAAAACTCACCGGATTTTAATCAATCTCTGTATCACTCGAAAAATCTATAATCGTTATCGGATACGTCGCGATAAAACGAAATCGGTTTGTTTTTAGAAGTTGGAAATATAAATACAGAATATAATATACGCGATTACTACAGGGAGAGTTTACACGATGTGATTAAAAAAACACTCAGAATCAACTATCCGAGATATTAAAGACATGGGATTGTCCATACACTTTTACGCTTAATACGCATTGTAGACCGCGGACGCCCAAGAGGGGCTGGTATTGGAATCATGGCTATCATAAGATAAGGACGGTAATATAGGCCCTTTTTCTCGTGGGTTTTATTATACAGTTAGTACAATATTCACGTATTTTCAATACCCACGGTGGCCCCAAAATGAAGGATCGTGTATACCCGTTTCGCCGATAAACATACAGCGGTTCGAGGAACCCTAACCTATAAAACACTTTTCGCTATCAGGAACGAGCCTTTTGTGCGCAAATCGTGTCGTTTCACCCGAGGACACGTGCAGGTACATTGCAGAATTGTATAGCAGTGAAGTGTCGTGTAGTGTGTTACGTGACGATATGACGGCGACAACGATATTGTTGTTACACGCACCATTGTAATATTTTGTTTATTGTTGAATATAAGTAGAATGACGGAAATAGGATACGATCTGCAGTGGCCATGATGTTGGGATGTATAGGGGATTGTTCGAAGCATTTTGCTCCACGAAGCTAAAACGGGTGGAACAGTTAAAAAAAATGTCAACAATATATTATGATATAGGCCATATAGGATGCTAAAAAAGGCGAAAATAAAATAAAATAGTTTATGGAAATCTTGGCCTATCTATTCGTCTTTTTTTCGATCCATCCAGATGATGCTTTTGGTTTTGGTTTCCATCCTAGTGTATTTTTCATTACACTTTTCGACCTCCATATATGTATCCTATAGCCAACTCGTGCTTCTTCCTTGAAAGCTTCTATATTATATGTTCTCTTCTCCGCGTAAATCTTTTATTTCGACATCCGTTCTTATTTCATCCGTTTGTTGGTTTTTCTTCGACCCAAATATTCGCCGAAAGAGTTTTCTTTCCAGGCCTGTCCGTCTCTCTCGTCTTCTTTTTAGAATGATAACTAGCTTTTTTACGTTTCACGTAAATCACCGATCCGACTAAAACTTCGTACGATATAATTTTCTATTTTTCGCTCGGACCTCTAGGTAGTATAAAATAACAAGGCGATAGTCGACTCGGTATAAGTATACGTTTGTTTAAAAATCGTTAGGGGATTTATTTTTTTTTTTGTCTCACGCAGGTTTTGTGAAAATCACCCCGATAAACCATCAACAATTTATTACGTTCAGACCGTAAAATATGTTTTACTGATATTATTCGCCCGTTATTTCTCTTTGTTCGCGAGGGCGGTACATCGATAAAACATCTTTACGCCCCTCGACGACGAGGGTCGACCACGGGCACGTTTTCGTCCCGCGGAGTTATTTCGTTTACTCGTACATGTAATTATTTACTTTTTATATAAAAAAAATTAATTGGATATCGTTATGATTCGCTGCGATTTTCCAATGTATGAGGTGACGACTATATATACGCGCACGGTTATTATATATATAAAACTATTTATTAGTCACAATATCGTTATGAGGTTACGCATAAATAATAATAATATGTATTATTGCGATTCACTCATACTGCAGCGATAGTACATTATTTATTATATACGTAAGTATAACGAACGTGAATGAATAATACATAAGATGAGTTTATTTTTAATGGTTTTATTTATTTTATTTTTTTTAACTATCGACAAAAAAACACTAATTGACTTTGAATCGTCGTCGTAGCGGGAAGATGCTCCCCGAAACCAGTTTTTCCGTCAATTGTAATTTACCGCGGTTTGAGATTTCGTTTCGAGAGAACAGAAAGAAAGAAGAAACCTATCGGCAGCTGCCCGCACAAAACGAAATAACCCACATTCCTTTATAAAACAAAACGAAAAAATTATATATATAAAAAAAAAAAAAAAAAAAAATGCCCTAAACTATATTTATATATATACGTATTATATTGCCTACACTTGTGTGCCGCTCGAGTTTGATTTTCGTCGTCCTCGTCGCGTTTGTCTACGTATACGTATATGCGGCGGGCGAACGTTCCGGAATGTCTAATATATGAAACTATGATGACGGCGACCTGCACTATTATTGGGATGAGGAGAAAAAAAAACTCAAAATACAAACGTATACGTGACGCATTAACGGTAAACGTATAGAATTTGTGTGTAGACAAACGTTTTAGAAAATCGAAAGAAGAAAAAAAAAGCACCCCGAAATAAAATCATATTTATGTCTTTACCTTTACGTTTACACATATATTTGGACGAAATCCAATAACTGTGCGATGGTTCCTCCCGGTCCGTTTATTTCGCGCGACCGTTACCGGGAGGGCAGACTTACTATATATTTGGTTAAATATCGTGCCAAAAACCCCGAGACGTCGGCATTCGGATTTCTCGGGTATTTTAAGAAATCGTGGCGCGCGCGTAAATACTGTCGCAGGGTTACCACATTTTTTTTTCGAAACTATTTGAGTCTGTGCGCGTCGCACACGACCCGTGGGGATCGTTTTGTCGTGTTTGCTCGTAAATATACTTAGGGATATAATATAACACAAGTCCCACAAAACCCCATACAAAATGACCCAAAAACCAATACTTTTATGTCCTAAAAATTCAAATTAATGCACCTAAAAAATTAAAATATGACTTAAAAATCAAAAAATTCAAAACAAAATTTCTTACTCTCAGTCAAATGTAAATTAACCAAGTTGGTAATAAATCGAGAAATGTACAAGTTTTGAAATACAATGTAAAGTGCATTCAAATCCCAGCTCTATACTCATAAACCAATACGTGTCAGTTTTAAAACTTTTGTTTTGAAAAACTCTCAGAAGTCTATGTTTACAGTTATGAAAAATGTAAAATTAATAAACTAATACTACCGGATGGAAAATCAGCATCGAACCCGACCCAACGTAAATGAAGTATAGCGGAAAGACGAAGGGAAAACTGATAACGTTTAGAGAAAATAATACTATAGAGATTATCAAAAAATGAATAAACCGCGATGGTGGGTCGGACACACGTGAAGCCGAAACCCAGTACTACTAGCCGTGCTATATGGACACTACTAGATAGTGCTGGAACAGCATCCAGTGTGAAAAATACCTTCGGGGAGGCTGAGAATGGGGCGAAATGAACGATTTTGGCAATAAACAGCAGTGAGTGATGGAAGATTGGTTTGAAGCGCGACGGTCCGCTTAGAAATCTGAGATCGAATCGAGAGTGCCTCTTGACTGAAGCTCCCACAACACCCTAGACCCGGACCGGATAACAATAATGACAATACGGTTATACTATGGTGGGTACAATTTCACAGATCACACCACGCGTCCGATAGAATATTGTATTGTATAAGTTTGATGTGTGCGCATACGTGTCGTCATTTTATGAATGATGACTGATGCTATGATAATTATTCACGCGGCGCACAAGTCATATACGAGTATACACAATGCGTTTTCGTTGTTTTTTTTTTTTCTGTCCAAAACTGTCAATCGAAAATTTGACAATAATACTCTTCATAGGTATACCTATTATTATTTTAATTTTATTCGAATAATATTATATATTCACGAGGAGAAGTCGACGCGTCCGCGAGTGTATACGTATACGCGCGTATTTTCATACAGGAATAAAAATGTACAATATGATATCCGACGTCCCACGATTGACTTCACCACATCATCGTCCGCATCGTGTGCGACGGAAAACAATGGACATATTACCGGCGATTATTGTCGTGTAGGAAGTACGGTCGCATGTCCCACATTTATCGGGGTCCGAAGCGATTCACTATAACCAGTGACGGATTAAATTTCTAGGTGGGGAGGGATTATATATTTCAACAAATTTCTCAATGCGTTTTTGGGATTATAAATCACTAATAAACAGACAAAGTGTATCTTACGAACACGTATTAAAAGTTAAAGGGAAATATCTGAAATTGTACAATGCAAATGACGCGGCAACGAATTATGCATATATAGAATTTATAAAAAGAAATAAGCACAAATTTCAGATAGAGGGTTATAAACCCAACCACCTCCTGATTGCACTACTGGATATGACGGATTCGACTTTTCACTCATTTTCCTACCTTGAAAGATGCGGAATTTCCGTCGGATCGCGAACTTGAAACATTTTTTTTTAATTCTCGAACATTTCAAATAAAAAAAAAAAATCTGCAAATTATTATGCGTCGGTTTTGTGTTTGTCGATTTCTGCGTTACCCCGTTGGCTGTGCGTGAGGGAAAAATCAGATTAATATTAGGTACTTATACATACATACGAACCTTCCTGGTTACCAAACTCCGCTCAGGATCGTCTTCTGATCGCAACGATTCATCTTGGTTTCCGTATCATAAACAAACTAAATAATGATTACCCTATAAATCATTAAAGTGCCCATAATGTACCTTTCAAATTTATCACGTTTCACGCGTTATACGTCCGACTTAAGTATTTGTATTTTTTTTTTTAAATTCGTGTTCAGACGTTCGTTATTTGTGCGCGACGAACGGATCGTAACCCGACGGGGAGTGAATCGCCACCCCGCGGATAACAGTCTCGTTGGCACCCGGGCGTGATAATGATGACCGACTTTCCGATCGCTGATTATAATAATAAACATAATAATAATAATAATAATATAACCGCGCAACGTGCACTTGGACCGTTTTCCTTTCCAGTACGCCCGCGCGATTCGGCCAATCGATAACCGCGCGTAAATATCATTAAATGAATATTACGCGTCATCGCGGGATTTTTTTTTATTTCTCAGTACTGCAGCACAGGATGTTCCGCGAATCCCGCCGGTTTCGAATGGTCGGCGATTTATTATTTCGTCTGGATTTTCGGCGACGTTTTTTTTCCATCATTTATCATTTTCAATGTTGTCAAATTACCGTTCCGGATTAAATGTACCTGATCTGCAGTCGAATTTATTTCCCCGCAATGTTTTTTTTTTGTTTACCTACTCGTTGTTTTTGTATTCATGAATAACCACCGACGATCGGTTCGGGGAAAAAGTGATCTCACGGATATGAGATCACGTGACTCAGGGAGCTCGGGGATCGGAACTGCGAGGTCGAGGTGTGGCCTAACCTTCTGTGATTTTTTTTTTTTTTTTTAATTTCTTTTTCCTAGGAATATGTAAAACCTAGCCTAGAGTGTACGAAAACAAAAATCGTAAAAATTTTGCGGTGTGTGATTTAGCCGGAGAGTTATTCAAAGGGGAAGAACCGTAAATATGACGTTTTAGACCGAAAATCTGGACAAAAACACTAGGATCTGGTTAGGCGGATTTTAATTTTGAAAACTGCTAAACGCTGTCCATAACAACGTACGAATAGTATTATTAGTATTGTCTAGAAAAATACAAACGCGTTAGTTCTCGATTATTTTCTCGTTTCAACGTTATCGGGCCGGTGTGAACCGATCGATTTACGCGACAAATTAAACAAACGAACGTGCGACATGAGTAGACGTTTAATTAAGCGTTTCTCGGCGTTTTTACTGTCGCGACCCCCTAAACGAATATTCGATTTTTTACCGACCCCGAATATATATAAATCGTACACACGGCGACCGGATATTACATATTTTCGGTGACCCTAAACGATTAGTTGGCGACCCCCAAAACAAGTGCAGGTTTAACTCGTCGGTAGGAGCTCGTAATCCGGCGTTCGTCTGGTTCGCGTCGGTTTTTATATCGGATTAAAAAAAAAAAAAAAAAAAAAATCCGGCCGAGTTCACGGGACACCCTGTATAATGAATGCTGTAATATAATAATACCGAATAATATTTGGAAGAAAAAAAAAAACCCGTGTACAATCCGGACGGAGCAGGAATGGAAAGCAAGCGTATACGGTAAAAAAAAAATATGAATATTAGCCCGCCGTGTGCAAACCCGAGATGACCCGGAAGAGGAACGCGCGCGCGCCCGCGAGTTCGCGAAATCGGGTTAGCGCGTTCGGTAGCGGCGGCGGCTCGGCGAGGGCGTGGCGGCCGGTTGACGCGAGTGACCGCCGCCGGGCGCCTACGCGACTTTGCCGGGCCGCGCCGCGACCTTGAACCTTGGCCGTCTTCTCCCGGATCAGCGGTTTTGGGTTTCGCGTCGAAAATCGCGCGCGCGAAACGGTTCGCGATTCTTACGACCGGGATCCGCCCGTCCGTTTCCGCGGCATACACCTCCTCCTCCTCCTCCTCCTCTTCCCCCTCCCTCCTCCCTCCCCCGGTCATATACCGAAAAAACCGTAACGTTATATAACAGGATGCGACGACGGCGATTTAAACGGCGTTTCTATAGCGGCGGACGTTTCGGCTGGGGCGGGGTGAGTGTACCCGGTCGATCGGGTCGATTTTCGTGTCGCGTTGGGAAATCGCGTTTAATAAGTTAGGCGCTTTTAAACCCTTCTGACATTTTGGTGTTTTAAGTGCTTTTTTTTTTTTTTTTTCAGAGATTTTCCGACGTTTTTAAGCGATTTTTCGCGTCAAGTCCCGTGCACTGTTTATTAATATTTTCCCGTGTCAATGTTATTGTACAATCTCGTAATCACACTTTCGTAATTTCTACACTTTTCCGGTAAAAATGCCCTCTAATTTTCGTATCGTAAACAATGAGGATTTTTCGGTGATATTATACTTCAAACAATTTTTCCTAGATACCCGACGATTTGTCGATTTCCGGGTTACCGGTCGGCTATAATAGGGGTGACAAAAAAACACTACCAATATACCTCTCCGCTCAGAATCGTGTTTTGGTCACCACGATTTGCCGCGGGTCGTTTTCCGCGTTTGAATTAAAATCGCCCTACACCTTCCAAACTTCCGTCTATACTACACAGAGGTCAACCCGTGATGCGAAAGTACGTCCGGTTTTTATCTCGTATACCTTTTTCTCCAATTGTGCTTAACTAAAATCAATAAATGAGGTAGGTACCATTTTTAAGATTACGTTCCCCTCTCTTGACTGACCGTTAATTTAGACTACACAATCTATTATTTGTTCAAAATGTTTTGAATGCGAATTTTTCGCACGGGTCAACTATATAGTAATGCGTTTATTTTACACGTCAATATTGACGGAATAATTGAATATTAGCATTAATAATGTATGTGATGTGGTGTGATCTCACGCACAAAAACAGGCGTGCAAATTGAACGCGAACTCGTAAATGGTATATAATATACAAGGTGCACTATATAATATGTGCATTAAAATATTTATTTAGGTTATAGTCAATGACGCGTCATGATTCGTTCGAATTTACGGCGAAAAAAAACAACGTCAAAGAGGTTGCTATGTACACATGATTCCTGCGGCGTATTTAATGGCTCGATGTGTTATGATTTATTTTTTTTTCTGGCCCGTTAAACTATATCGAAAACGATACCCACGTCGTAAATCGGTGTAATACTATAATTTCGGTATACAATGTTCGCCGCCCATGCCGAGTTATTTTTTTCTTTAAATAAACGAGCGAAAAACGTATTTACATAAAATAGAAAAGGCGCCACTCGCAGTTGTTTACGTCGCTCGGCCGTAAATCCCAAGTCTCGAGTCCCTGCGGTCAACGTCCACTATAGTCGTGTTAGTGGAGTGGCAAGCGAATTTCAGTCCCAAAGAAAAGTATTATAAAACTAACCAAAAATAACCGCTCCGTGTATTCTAATGAAAAGGGGTGATGTTTTTCCGATACAATCGCTTAGCTTTTAAAACACGTAGAAAGGAGAAAAGGTTATTTTATTAATACTTTGCTGAGGGCTTGAAATACGCTTGCGCGACGTATTACGGTCGACCGTTTTATAATATTATTGTTATTATATTATTTTATAATATTCATTGTTAACCCAAATTATATTCCATAGTTTCGAGCTGCAGTAGAGCTTGACTTTTGTAGCAGCGTGTAATGTGGCTAATAGCAAAGGCCACGCCCACACAATTAATGGTACCGCCTTAAAGGGGAAATCACATTACCGAGCTTTCAGTGTAATAATATCTTTTCCGCCATAATACCTCATAACACCGCCTATGAAACCTCATAATTTTCCAGAAAACGATTAGTCGAATTAGAACGTTAGAAACCCAAACAGCAAAATAAACAGGAAATAAAATAATCCTGAAAATTTAATTGCAGAACATCGAATTCTGTAAGGTGACATCGGTATCGTATTTATCAAAATACGGTATTCCATAGGAGAAGTGAAAAAATATTGCTCTACCCGACGTTATTCGATAACAAATCGAGGGTTGTTATTGATAAATTTTTCGAAGCTACCGAATGGAGACAGCCCAAGGTCCCGAACCAATCAATATGGAAATATTTGAGTTTATATGTTTTTCCTTATCAGGCGTACAAGGAAGAACTCTCTCCAGCTTTATTGTGATATCAGTTTTTGGATTTCTACTTTTTTGTGATTATACTTCCTAGTCAGTTTATCTTCCGGATTCTTATTTTCTGTAAATCTATATCTTCCGGCCGTTTATTTTCCAGACCATAATATCGTCGGCTGCCCGGCAAACACTCGCAAGTCGTTTTTGTTATTGAAATCTTGCTCCGATCAAAAACTTTTTTCTCGGGACTTTCTTGTAGCGTTTTCGATCTGGTCGGCGCGTCGATAGGAGCCCCCCTCCTCTTCGGAGGAGGAGTTAATTGTTTTTGTATTTCTTGTATTAATTACATGTTATCTCGCCGCGGTTTCTCGTAAAATCAGTCAAAATCGTCTCCCCAAAGTCCAGGTACGCTATACGTCGTTATTATTGTATTGTATACTTACGCGTACCGTTAATGTTTTTATCGTGACGTTTTAACCGCGGTCATTCATCATATAACATACTGGTATATACGGTTACGAGTTGACCGCACTCCCGTGTGAAATAATAACTACACGATACAAGTACGTAGGTAGTCCGTAGCGAATGGGCAGCGGCGACGACGACGACGACGACGACGCGGTGAATAATACGCGAGCGATGTATGTCCGTGTCGCAGCCGCGGCCGCGCGTTGACAACGAATTTCCCCGAGAATCGCTCGTTTTCACAGGCACAACGACCCGCAGTCGCGACTATTCACCGAAAAAAATATTTATAATAATACAGGTATACGGTCGTCGTATATGTATTTTTTTGCGATTTTCGTTTCACACGCACACGATACGCACACGCGACACATACGACGATATTATTACAACAGTATACGACGACGTGTATTAATATAGTACGGAGTGATGGGCACAACCGCATTCAAACCGTTCGACAGATTGAAAACTATTCGAATAGTTTATACCTATTAGGTAAAATGGCGAAAACCGTTGGAACGAAATATCCGATAATCCGTCTAAACGTTGTAAACTATCGATAATAATATTATAAACTGTTCCGGTGTTCCCGTCATTACATTATAAAAGGACGCGATATCCGCGTGTGTCGTCTCCGCGTATTACAAACGCACAACGTGAATAGTAAATTTTCAACCTAACCTAACCGTCAGTTTTTTACAGTGAATATCGAACAACTGATTGTCAGAGACTTGAAGTTCTAGACAATTATCTGCGTTCGACGTACGTCGGCTTTTTTTCGTCGATATTTTAATTTTCAACCGAGATTCTACCTAGTGTTAGAAATATCGCAATTTAAAAACACTTATATAACTCGGTTAAAAGTTTAAATATCGAAAAAAAAACCGATGCGATTGTAAAGATCATGTTTTTACGTTTAAATTGGATAAAAGAAAAAATTCGCTTTAATATTAAAACTGACAGCACAAACGTTGAACATTGAACGCGATTATGCTCCATCGTATACGTTAGTAAAACGGAGGCGACACGTCATATTCTCTAAAGACGCATCCACGCCCGCGGGCACGTTTTTTTCCGGACATCATACCCAAATCCGTTACTGGACCTAATTTTTTGAACATTTTAACTATCGGTCACCTAATCTTTTTCAATTTGTCGATGTTAATAGCGTTTCACGTTCGATTCGTTGGCCATTCCTTCGGATCACCTCTTTAACGGTAATTTATTATTAGTTTTTATCGTGTGAGCTATGCGTTTGTACGAAAGGCCTACACGAAAAACGCGTCGAGTAAACATTCGAATAATAAAAAAGACCAGAGATTATTGTATACGTACGCGTTCGCACGAATTTACTAACCGGACGCGTCGTGCAGATGATTTTGAAATCGATCGGTTCCCAGGCGGCGTGTTTTTTAATTCTTAATCGTTCTTCTAAAACGGTTAACCGGTAAACAAAAACTCGCAGTCTATTTTCGACCAACAGCCGCTGTGCTTTGCGCCACTATACGTCGCAGTCGGACTACACACTGAATTGTATACATATACAATATTATAGACTTAACGTTTCAAATGGGTTACGTTATTATACGTAATATATTTAAACACGTCGCCGTAGTGTCGTAACTCTTGCTCGTCAAATTTGCCCGGCGATAACAATAATAAAACATCTCAAAACCGTTTATCGTCGGCCAAATATACGTGTAAAAATTTGATTACGACCGCTGTTTAGAAAGACGGAAAAAACCGCGTAAAATATCACTATATTATCTACTATATAATATTACAACGGGACGGTGATGTATTATTTACACGTCCCGACTACGACGACGACGAGCGCGTTTAGCTCGGTAAATCTCTCGCTCGTCTTCCCCCGACAATATCACCATTAGTCACTCTTCTGCTTATTTTTATCTTATTTTTACTTCATAAATATATATTTGTATTATTATTACATTTGTATTTCGTATGTATTAACATTCTGATATCAGTGTATAACCGTCGTTTTTTTCTTGTTTGTTTCAGGTGAGTTATTTGTAAACTTTAACACGTGGTATACACACACGTACTGTACGTCGAACGTACATGCGTGTAAGACAAACGATGAGAGATAGAGGGGAAAACGGTATGTAAACGTATATATTTTATAAACACGTCTTGGCCTTATACCGCGATTGTTCACGATCGCGAGCATAATATTACACAGACACATCCGATGCCCTCCGTCAACGAAAAGCAAATCGATTGTCGTTCGGCGAGAGAAACGCGGTGGCGATACTTTTAATGGATTTCGCGTAATGAAAAAAAAGAGCATTTCTGTACAATGAAAGCGTGAAGTTTTTTTTCTTATATGAAACAGTTTTATAGACTCAAGTAAAAAGTAGCGAAAAATCTCACACAACCCAATCCCACACGAATCAGGAACTGTAATTAAGGCTACTAGACGTCCCTGTATTGTAGTTGACTTTTTTTTAAACATTTTTCTAATAATAAAAAGCCATGCATATTCCCCCCGCCCCACACACACATACATTCACACTCTTTATTTGGTCATGAAGCAACTGCTCTATAGGACACTTAATTCACGTCACTACTGCTTCCGAGCACTTATTTTATAATTAGCATTTGAATACGTTGATTCGATAATAATTAACAAAATACTCTGGAAAGATATTAGATATGAATCTCGGGGACGACTATTGTAACCTTTCCAACAAACTATTATTGTGTAAGGAATCGCTGCTAAGGAATCCATATTCCATAGTAATGATATTCTTCTTCATTATTAGCCTCTCTATAGGTATTATCGTAGATATGTTTATAGTTTTTCCCTTCACTTTAAGATATTCTACACTACTAAGCCACCTTTTCCAAAGTATGCCTATTAACCTATTCCCTTCCGATTTCCGTAGCATCATCAATACCTTATAGCTTAATAGTCTCGTCGCAAGGGCGCCCGCAGGGGGGTGCTGGTGGGGGTAGGGGCCCCCAGTTACTTTAGTTGATATTAAATATTAATTGTTTTACTGATTAATGATTACTTGTAAGTTGTAAAAAAGTCTTATACTTTTGACTTTGCCCCCCCTCCCCGGTTTATATTTTTGCGGGCGCCCTTGTCTCATCTTCAACTTTTCTCAATGCTGCACGTCCCTGCCGCAAATATTAACAAAACGTACATAGCCTCTACATTACGTGTTGCTAAATATGTAATCTTATATATAGAATACTTAAGTTCTCATAGTGTTCAAGTGGGTTAACGCGTCGCTTCCCAACCAAAGGTTATCAAGTTCATATCTTAGTTTTATGTCCAGATTTATTGCATTTTTTCCCATGCTATCTACCCGACCTGGTTTTGCCAACAAATCTCGGGGTTTATTTTCGATTAAAAATCCAACATTAGCTCGCGCTCTAGTTCAATAATAAACCTAGCCGTATCAAATAATATATAATAAGCGACACATGTATGCCCACCCCTCTTTGAGGCATATTTTTATTAATGAAGACTTGACAAATAGCCCATTTTAAATTAGCCAATATTATGGCTTATTTTACACTTAGTGCTGAAGCCATGTACGTTTTAGTAATATGCGCCCCAGTCACTGTATTTTTTCCCCGGTTAATTTCTGCCTGAGCAGTCCACCATCGTCGAATCTTCTTCCAAACGTTGTTCTCAAAGGTCCTTGGTATTTTAATATTATTGTCCTGTATAACCTCAGTTTCTTCGAAAAGATTTATCATAAGATTAACTATTAATTTAATGGATGGAAAAACAAAGCGTATCTCGTTTACTCCATGAATACTCTCTCTCTCTCTCTCTCTCTCTCTCTCACACACACACACACACTTAGCGCAATTCACGCCTCTTTATTATGATCTCTTCGTGTCTGTGTAGTATAAGATCGCGATCCGACCGAGCGTCCGACTATAATACACTGCACCACACCGGTGTGGTGTAATTTTCTGGTATACGCGCGTTTCTGCGATGCACTCCTTCGCCATCAGCGGTCACGGTGTGTGTGTACGTGCGTATAACAGTCGTAGAGCGCCGGCCATTGATCGCCACCCGGTATATTACTGCAACGACAATATTATTATTAATAAACAATCGGATTCTGTACGCACTCGGCGGCAGCAGCACACGATGATGATAATGATAATAATAATAATATAATATAATAATAATTCCATTAATAACGACTGGCGACGACGACGACGACGATGGTCCTGCAGTCTATTTGGCCAAGGTCGTTGGCCTGCGGCGGCTGCGGCGGTGGTAATTGCGCAACGCCCCTCCCCGCCCCTCGTTTTCGGAAAAACGTACCGATATAGCGTCGGCGACGGGAATTTGACACGCACGGCCAAATCGAAAACGCGTTTACGGCGAAATCTTCTATAGCGGACAAGACGGCTACGCGTGCGACAATCCCGACGATTTCCGGGGCGGTATTATATAGTCGGCGGATTCGCCGAACCCGAGAGAAAGCGCTCGGCGACGACGGACATAATTATACTTTAGGTGTAAGGTATAGTCGGTCGGTCACATATTGGACGAGTCTTAGACAACGGCGATAGGTGTCCGTGGCAGTCTTAACGACGATAATATACATGGACGTGTTTTAAAGATTCTGTTTTAAACAATCTGGTTTCTAGTTTGGCGATCGAACCGTTCCGGCGATATTGTTTACAGCAATATTGTTTAATAACCGAAAACCCACAACCGGGTTACCAGAATCGGCAAACAACTAGAAACTACGATTACTGTCTTCGAGTTATCCGTTAGTAAAATAATTGCTGTACAGTAAACAAAACCTTTCGACGATATTGCATCCAAATAGCAAACAATGCAGCAAACTGTTTAGCGAAAATTGCATATCGTCAAAACACGCCTTAAACATATAGAGATCTACGCGCGAATGAATAAAGAAGTCGCGAGAAGTCAAGCGCATATCAAACGCGTGACTTGTAAATGGCCAAAGTTTTTTCGGGGCAGCTAATGCGAAGAAACGTGTAGTTGGCACAAAGGAATAACGACGGTTGTTGGGAATTGTGTAGACCGAATGTATGAGTAAATGACCTGCTCACTTGCACGTCGGTCGTCAAATGAATACGTATAGATAGAGGAATTTCAAAACCTTCAGTATAGAAATTGTACACGAATCTACATCGTCCGAACGTCTATATCAATGCATTGGGTATAGTAGGTATATTTCAAAATTTCCTTTTTTCCGCCTTTTGGTTTTTTTTTGTTTTTATCCCAGGCGTGTATTTCGTATCATGATGCATTCCTATTCCACCGCCATTGTCTATAAGGGTACGGGTCTCTGCGGATCTTTACGAATCCTCGGCGAATCCGGTTGACGGTCCGGTTACCAGGTTATAGGTTAAAACCCGGTCGGGTAACCGCGAGCGTTATATACCTATGGCGGCGTGTACCTATAATATATAATAAATACGAGTATACGATAACGTGACGTGATGCGGTTTCGCGAGTCTCGTGCGGAAAAAGATTTTTTTTTTTTATTTTAAACAGTCTCAATTTGATTAACGACGGGATAAACGAGCCGCGTGCGGTTCAAACGGAACCGGGTCCGACGCGGTCGTGATGTGACCTTCGTTCCCCTCTCCCTCCCCTATCCGTAAGACGGCTCGCGGTTCGCCACAATGTAAATGAAATCCTCTTTTTCGACAAAAACACAACATTTTCGTTTTACGATCGACGTGCAATATCCAAAATATCTACAAAATCGAGTGCGTTATAAAAAGATCCTTTAAAAAATGTTTATTGTCGTACACACAGAAAAACGATGACACTGTTGACAAAATAGACAAATCGTATCTAATAATAGTCGGTACAGTTATAGTCTATCAACAATGCAGAAAATAATAGCGTATACTAATAGTTTAAGAGGCAATTTCCTTTGAGATTTTTAGGGTCGCGGGTATCTATAAATATGACAAGTTTCTTTTTACTTATTATAAGTCGGTTGGTATTAAAATTAAATTCTACCAAAAAACTTACTTCGATTTTCACGTATAATATTTTTTCTGAAAGAAAATATTGTCTAGTCAGTGGTCATTTAGAGATCGTTTTTTGATTTTCCTTGTGGTTTTTATATAATAAAGAAATATCGAAAAATAACGGAACAGTTTACGGCATTTCACGGGGTTTCATTATTTTCGATTTTTTTTTTTTTTGTAATTCTGCTAAAAATAATATCAGAGACTTGAAACTTTCACAGAATACCTATTCACAGCATCATTTATTAGACGTGATAAAAATGTTCAAGAATTTTGGCCATTTTTGAACTATTTATAGCTATTTTACTTTTTTTCTTTTTTTTTTTTTTTTGAAATTATCAAACGATTCGTTTCTCGATAATAGGTTATTTCGAATTACCAATATTGTTAATAATTCAACACTTATTATCATAAGTGATCGTATAACATTCGGTTCGAAATATTACTTCAGTGTTGTATAGACGCGTGAGTGCCGGTTTTTTTTTTATTATTGCTCACCCCGGTGGAATGCGATTTTATGGGTTTGACCGGTTTGCGGTTTCGGTGGTAAAAAAAAAAAACAAAAACAACCAAATACATTATCAAACAGATGTTGAACGGTTCGTGGCCTGTTGCAATACACATAATAATAATTTAGGTAGTGTATAGGTACCTAATAATAATAATAATAATAATAATAATAATAATAATAATAATAATAAACGAATGTACAGGGTAATGCATTTATCATGCACCGACGATTTTCTCGGAGAATTATAGGAGCTAGGAGAACTAGGAGAAGTAAAATCCGCCGGTCTAAACTTAACTCGGTTGATATAACTCGTAAACATTAATTTGATAAAAATGTCCTCTATTCGTTTTGCGTTTAAAAGGACGAGAGGGGAAGGTTGCTATTTGAAAATCAAAAGCGTACACTCAATTAAAGTGTAATGACCGGGGGTAAAATTAGAAAATAGTCTTATTAAATAAAGTTTAAATTTCTCCACGTGTTAAAAATAAAAATAAAATAAAATCACTTAAAATTCATCAATAAAATTGCTGGTTCCGTGATAATAAGAAGATCACTGTGTGATCACTTTGTATTGTGTTGAGCGTGTGGTAAAATAAAAAAAATATGTTTTTACAGTTGTGCAGTTAACTGATTTCAATTGTTTTATTCAAACGGAATATTATTATTATTATTATTATTATGTAATATGGTATAAACGAGGCGAATTGTGAATGATTACCGATAAATGTCCGAAAATATGGCCAAATCATCGGTACTTGTATATTTTCGCGTTAAAAAAAAAAATGTAGTCCATTTCGCGGAATTTTGAATTTTTTTCTCGTCGGAAACAATGATTGAAAGGTTTCGTGCGATAACCGGACGACTTCACTTTTTGGCGTAATTCGCGGTTTGATTATTTCGGTTGTAGAGAAAATTATTCTCGCATATTATTTTATATGTACAACGAACAGACAAATCCGATTATCCGTATATGCAGTCGATTTTATTATGTGAACACGAAATTTACAAAACATTTTTAGATTCTGAGTGAAGTGACGGATGTTTAACTATATAATGTGTGATTTTGCTGCGTGTAAACCACTTTTCGATCTAGTTTGTTCGTTGAAGAAATTATTTATTTTTTTATTGAAATATTGGCAATTATTGGTATAATTTCTGTTGCTTTCTCTCCCTGTCAACCTTGGCAACAGATAAAAAAACAAAACTGCTCAGAATCGTTTTTCGTCAGAAACGGTTTATTCTCGCATCGAATCACTCTAAAACAGTGGCGTAGGTAACATTAGCTTTTTTTTGTTTTCATTAATCGTCGTATTGACGTATTGCTGGTAATATTGTATAAAATTCAATGAACTCCTCTGGATTTCGAGTAACCCGCGGATATCGATCGGATATTACCGTCGTAATCTCCGTAACAAAATAACAAAGATCCGAATTCCCGCTGCGGACGTATTCCGCGAGTCATCGCCGCCGACGCTCTTAATGGTTTTCGCGGTCCTAGCCGACCTTTTCTTGTTATTTCTCGCCCTCCCCTTCCCCCCTAGGTATTTACACCCATTCGGACGTCTTTTTTTTCACATTTTATCGTGACGAGGCGTTTTCGGCTCTCGGATCCCTGCGCGAACGACCGCGAGCGTGCCATCGCGCGTGTGCGCGTATCTGCTATGTACCCGTACGTTTTATATACCGGATCGCCACCGAGGTCGTCTCCGAAAAATATAAGAACGTAACAATATTAATAATAATAATATGTCGACCACCTTGACCGGACGGGGATCGTGCGCGGCTTGTACGTCGTCGTCGTCGTCGTCGACGGTAATAACCGCTCACAACGCACGTGGTATCTGTATCTCGCGCGGTATAAACCGCGTTATTTATCGCGCGTCGAAAGTCCGGCACGCGGCCTTAAACAACGATCGTAATGTTAATAATAATAACGATAATGATACCTATTACGCCCGTATAGTACGCGATAATATTTTTTATACAGGGTGGCCCGGTAGTCGGATCCCGAGACCGCGCGATTAGCAGTAAGGTTTTTTCGATTACGCTCGTTGGCTATTGACAACGAAATCCGGACCATATCCCGGGGCAAAGGACGCTCGCGACCGCTACAATCGATAAACTTTTGTGATTAAAATATTACTGCAGCGACAGCGTTGCGCAATAATACCGAAGACGAAATTGTCGAAATTGGCGCGCGTGTACCTACCGTTTGCGGTTCACTTTCGTTCGGGCCTGACGACTGGGCCGCGAGGGCGCGCCACGCTCGCCGGTGTTTATAACTTTAATCCGGTACGCAGCCGCCGCGCCGTGTACGGGCGAACGACACGCACGCGTACACGCGCGTTCGGTTGCGTTCCGCGTCCGTTTTCCAGGGGCCGACGAAAGAACCGACGATAATATTATTATTTTACTATGATACCCCAATACCGTATTGTTGAAAATTAATGAACGGAATTAGATTGGCGATTGCCGAACAATTTTTCCACCGTCTTTCAATGAGCGGATCGAAATTCCTCTCGATTAAAAAAAAAAAAAAAAACAATTCCGGATGAAAACGCCGAATCTCGATTGCTGAAGCACACCATAATTATTAACGCCATTCGATCGTCATGAAACGTTTCCGTTTTCGTTTGCGTTATGATTTTACAAAAAAAAAAAAAAAAACGAAAACAAAACCGTGAATCCGCGACTCGCCGGGTTTCACTTGAATAATGTAAAAGACAGGAATCGCCTCGGTTTCTAGTCGTGCGAGAACCTTTGAACGTTTATCTTTCAACGTCGCCGTCCGTTCAATTTATGGAAATATTTCGTGTCATTCTCGTGTAAATTGAACAAATCTGTTAATAGTAGCTGCCCAATTGATATTGCCTATACGCGACTCCTTAAAAAAACGGCGGGCTAACCAATAATTTGCCGGTCGTGTTGTTTAGAAGACGTGCAAATCCGCGACAAGGCGGAGGAACGTTGGGTTATAAAAAATATTATTATCATCGATTTTGTTTTGTCCCGGAGCTCCCCGCAAACACTATCGATATTATATTATGCAAATAAAATCGAATAAGTGAAATATA
Source organism: Cinara cedri (assembly GCA_902439185.1). Lineage (NCBI taxonomy): Eukaryota > Metazoa > Arthropoda > Insecta > Hemiptera > Aphididae > Cinara > Cinara cedri. The sequence goes on from CABPRJ010000031.1 coordinate 569,839, forward strand.
ATATTATGCGAAGGCACCAGTCACGATACGAAACGCACAAATTTCCCGCACGCAATTCGATTGCCGTGCGTTTCAGTAATGAAATATTATGGTTTTTTTTATTTATTATTATTATTACTATTTTCCTGATTCGTTAGCGATTTATTGCTAAACGATTTCGGAGCAGTGGCAGTCAATGCAGTCGTTACAGCGTAGATATAGTAAAGTTGCATAACCGCTTTTCGACCGACTAATTACATTATACGTAGGTATTCGTTATTTGGGACAGGAGGTGAAAACAAAAAAAAAAAACCGTACTTACCGAAAACGCAACGCCATTGTCGTTTATGCACGGTTCGTATAAGCGTTAAAAAAAAAAAAAAAAAAAAAAAAAAAACACTAATTATTTTATTGTCCAATAAGCGAAATAATTAAAAACATTTACGAATACCGGACGTTGTCGCCGCGCCCCGTTTATAGGAAAAATTACAATACGAAATTCGATTTCGCGTCGAACAAAATTCACGAAAAACTCGCTCGTGTAAACGATCGCGTCCGGCACTTGAAAAATAATTCTAAAGACGTCCGGACGGTTCGTCTTGAAATTTAAACAACAAGAAGAATAAACGCCGACAACAAGTGACAAGGTGGTATGGTTACGTCGTCGGCGGCATAATTGTTGTCGGCGTTTTTCTTTTTGTCTTATGGCTGCGATTCGGACCGTCGCTAAACACACGCCCCACTCCGCCGGTTCCGTACGTTTTCGAAAAACTCAACGGCCCCGTAGAAAAGCCCGAATCTTCCGAAACCCGTCGTCTGCACGCCGACGACTGCCGCGGCGGCCTGCCCGTACCGGTAACGGTCACGCACCGATTTTGAAACTTCAATACCAAACCACAGAAACCGTTATGTTGTGCAACGGCAACGCGGGGCACTAACGTTGAACGACGAAAACTCCGAGATTGCGGAGGGGGAGGGGGGGGGAGTATTTTATCAATCGCCCCGCTCCTCTTACCGCAGATACCCGCCACCGGCCCGCGGCGGCGCGCGAAGCGTGTCCGACCCGTGCGATTTTTATCGCGCGATATTCGATCGCGTCGTACACGTGAATATTAATCACCGTCGGCCGAAACGCCCGCACGCGGTTTGTTTCGTATTTTTCGGGCGGCTGACTACTGTAACGGTAGGTCTGGTAAATAGGTATCATTACACGTCACGGGTATTCCTTATGGTCATAGTATTTAATTTGGCGGGCACACCGCGCGTCGATTGGCCGGCATCTCGGCGCGCTCGTTAATCAATAATACTATCCGAAATGCGATTCGTCAAAACCGTACGCGCACCGTGACGCGCGTACGCGACGTCCTCCGCTCGGTGAACAGAGTATTTTTTTTCCCGCACAACATTATATTTTATTAGCGTGTAGTCCGGGTAGTTCGGCGGGTTTGAAAACAATACCAATACGCGCGTTTACGTTGGATTCGGTACCGTGGCTCGCGCGCTTCGACGTTCGCCGCGAGCGGTTATGATATTATCGCGCGCATGCGATGGATCTGTTTTCATCCGTGATAATATGCGGACGCGTATAGTGTGCTTTAAACGGGAACGATTATTGTTGTTTCGGTTATTTCCGCGCTCGCTGCGTACGAAACACATCCGGCGTTCGGTGTTTTTTCACGACTGTCGCCGTTTAATACGTAGTTGTATACGACGCGTAAAACTCGCCGTAAAACGTTAGAAACGCGTAAGGTCCACGCGAAACGGTGTTCGATGATTGATCCGGCAACGCCACACTCCTCCGCGATCGTACCGGCTGCTGCGGACCGTGCAACGTGTAATGATAATTGCCCGTACGGTCGTAACGTATCGTCGGTGCGATAGCCGATAAACGCTATGCGAGATCGAGCGTGCACAAAACGCCCGCACTGTTATCGCCGTCGAAATGTTCACAATGACCCGCGCCGCCGTTAAAACCCGCGAAGGTTCGCACTACGCCGGCGGCGGCGTGGCGAGGGCGAGGGTAGAGATGTTTTTACCCGTTCAAATGGCCACACTACGGCCGTTATTTATGTTGAAAATCGTCATATTTTTACCGTACGCGCGGACGCAGATGACGTTTGTGTTGTGCGCCCGTCTTCGCGCAATAAAGTCTATCAAAGAGTTAAACGCAAAAAAAAACAAAAAATCCCGGCCACGGCGCCGCGCCGCGCCGTCGTCGTGGGCAAAACGCACGCGCCGGCGTACGATGCGAGCCGCACTCGGAACACACAAACGCCAAACGGCGTAGTATTTCACACGAATTACGTTGTAAGTTTATTCGCGATTACGCGATTACAACGGTAAATTCTTCGGTAATCGTACGTCCGCCGATCGGCGCCGGCGGGGCGAGAAAAAAACAAACCCAATTGAAAAACGACACTGCGGTTTAATGTGTTGTTGACATTTTATGCGCGTCGACCGGAATAACGCGCGCGCGTGCAAAGTTTCCTCGGAACGCGTCCGGTTACTCGAATATTCGATGATTGGAATAAACAACGTCCGTCGAAATCATTACAATCGACGACGACAATGCCCCTTTTATTGGACGGGGTTCTCGGGGAACAACGTTTTCTGCCATTTTCAATTTCTACGTCGGTTCTGTACGCGGATTCAAGCCGCGTCGAACGGTACCACTGTATTTCACAGGGGTATGCGTCCGTATGGTTACGTTATCAAGACGTTCGGAAATGCGTTTGGTGATCATATTAGTGATACTGTACGAGCGGTATTTCGTGAGAAATATTCTTGTGTAATGACGGGGGAAAACCAAAGACTTACCGTCCGAACGCGATATCGTTTAGTCAAAATCACAAAGGGCAAACATCGTGTAAGTTAAACGCTATAATAAGGTCTTGAGCTAAAACCGTTGAAAATAAAAATAGTAATTCATTAGAATCAATACACAACACGTTGTAAACGAAATTATAATTAAATTAAAGTTCTAAAATTCAAAAAAAAAAATAATAATAAAACAAAATGTTACCAAGTTTTTCCCCTCAATAAAGTATTGTTGTTTTTGACTTGAAACTTTCGTTTTAACGTTTTAACACGAAAAGCGCAAAATTTTTGTTTTGTGTATTTGTATAAGACACGGGCAGGAACGGTTTTTTTTTTTTTTTTTTAATTCAAAAATAATAATATTTTTTCGTCGCCTTCCCCGAGCGATTTATTGATAAATCTATTGTTGTTTCTAGTGGGTCTGTGTCTAGGAATAGTTCGGGTATAGCGCGACAAAAATGTCCCCGTCGAATCCGCGTGTTTATTGTCAATGGCAAAGTTCGAGTATTGCACCGTACGATTACCCTGTATATACGGAAAATATTATTATTATTGTGTTCTCTCCGAAAACCGAAACGACACAAAAAGATCGCGGAACGCGGAAACCACTCTGGGAGCGTGTTGAAACTACGACAATGCAGCGACGACAATAAAAAAATAATAATAATAAACAAATTTAAAAAAAAAAAAAAAAAAAAAGCAATAATATTATATTATATTCGACATATTGTGCTTGATAATAGTCCGATATAATATAATGTGCCGCGCGGAATCGGTCTCGTGTCCGAAAAAAACGGTCGAGGCCGTGCGTACCGTCGAATCCGACGATCGTTCGCGCGGATATAATACCGCGTGGCTTCGGGGCACATACGCCACCCGTAGACCGTCGGATTGCGGCGCAACAACAAATATCATTCTCGCGGTCGGCTCATCGTCGTGTTCATTGCACGGTTGATTCGCGCGTACGCGCGGCTGTTGTCGACCCAAGGGCGCGATGTCCGTGCCCCCACCGTCGGCCGTGCGCCCGCGCTCGAAAACCGAACGCGATTTCGTCTCGAGACGCGGTTTTCGTCGCGAGCGCCCCGCGACCGCCGAAACGGACCGATACAACCGAAACGACTAGCGCACAACGGGTGCGCAAAGGCGAAATCGTCTGCGTACTACGACGTCACGCGGCGGTTTAAACTCCACCCTCCCGCTCGGCCGCCCCCGGGGTAATCGCTCGGGACCTTCCGCGGAACACCCGAGCCATTCGCCGCTCTTCCGAACCGCTCCCGGACGTTTCGCGCGCTCGAATTACACCGGGATAAACGGAACGGGGAATGTCACGCCGGGTCGCGTTTCCGTGATTAGACGCGAACTTTACGGCGACGACCGCAGCGCCGCGAGATCCCTATCGGTCGGTTGGGCGTATTATAATACACGTGCGCGCATACATATACGCGTATAAATAAGTACGTCAAGCGCGCGCGTATGGGTTAGGTCCCCGTCATTATTATTCCGAGTAAATCTCTGTATAAATAGGATACGAGCGCGCGCTGGGCGGCACGATAATAATATTATGGTAATAACGTTTCGGACCATTATAATATTATTATTATCGTACGAGTATTATTATTATGTACGTTTACGACGCGGGTAAAAAGAAAAAAACGGTTTTTTTTATTATTATTATTATCATTATTATTTTCGAACACGTATTATACTGCGGAGACACGGACGACTGTGATCGCGCCGGGCGTTGTGATGTGCGGCTCTCGCGTCGGACGACAACACTCGAGGCCGAGAAAAAAAATATAAATAAAAAGAAGCCGTGCCCAAAATCCGTACTGGTGGACAGCGGTGCGACAACCGAAAATATCCAAGAAATCCCGCTGAATAAACGTCCGTACCGTACTTTGTCGCGTGCGGTAATGCGTATCGCTTACAATATATATATATATATACAGGGTGATTTTGTATTATAGTTTTGATGCGGATCCGCCGATTTTCTCGGACTAGGATTTCAAGTATGTAAATTTAATTTTTATCGTGCTTTCAACCGTCGCTTATACGCGTGGAATCGTCGAAACTTTGTTTTAACACTATTTGTTTTTTTTTTTCCTGAAATATTTGTCTTTACTTTTTGAACCTAATTAGTAGGGGCGGGTGTTAAATCGCATAGACGATTATAACAACCGTTCTCTAATCGTCCGGTTTTAAATTTGAAATCGCGTTGTATTATAACTCGTGTCAATATGCGTATCGACATTTTTAAATAGACAATCTTTTTATCGAATCTGTGTTAAAGATGGGGGAGGTATGGGAGAGTTGGCCAATTGAAAATCAAAATATTCAATACCCATTTCAGGTACGTTCGCGTGGGGGGTGAACATTTGAATTCAGTGATTGAATAAAGCTTACACTACGATACCGCATAACGATTGAAAAACCCCGAAAATTATTTACACGAGAAATCTCCGTGCACATCGGTGGATCGTGATAAAATAAAAAAAAAGAAAAAGAAAAAGAAATCGCCTTGTATGTGTACGGCGACGGCGTACGTGTCGGGTTTGTCGATACAACCAACGAGATATACGTTTTATACGTAGAAATATATCTCTATAGACGTGTTTTACGTACCTATATATTATAATATTATAATTCCGTTTCGTGCTCTCCGTCGTCGTTTTATTTATGCTACTACTATAGGTACTCGTATATAATATGTTATAGTACGACCCTTATCAGCTGAACCGCTGACGACTGGACACGTTTTCCGCCGAAACGCTGACCCCCGGCCGGTTGGTGTACCGACCTTAAGGTCTTTGTTTTTTTGTCCATGCCTATATAAATAAACGGTACGATGACTAAGACCGGGAGAACCGGGCCGATAAAATATAATCCGTGAACATAATATAGACAAAACGGCCATATATTACTCGTATACTATTACCTACGGCTTGATGGTGAGGGACGTAGTCCTTTGTCCGAAATCACAGGGACAAACGAAATACGTGCGTGATCCGGTACACGAACTGGATTGTGTAGCACGTGTGTCGTGCATAGCTGCAGGTATAACTAGATTTCGATTATTATTGACATCCAACGCGCGTGTAAGCACGGATAAAGACATTTGCCTCGTGTATTATAATATAGGCAACCGATGTACCGGAGGTGTTTCTGGTGAGAGTGGTGAAATAAACGTCTCAATGATTTGATAAATGAAATACGTGAGATGGCCGAAATGGATTTGATGAGAAATTTTTAGTTCTAGAAAACCAATATAAAGTAACGAATTGAATGCGATTTGAAAACGATTCCGAGATTTACTAAAACAGATCAACGAACAGAATACTCTACGGTCGAAAAACAGATATTTGTAATCGTGAGATGAGAATGTGTAATATGAGTATATAAGAAATAGCTTAGGCGTTGCTTCGATAGCGGACGGAATACGAGAAAATTGACTGAGATGGGTTGGGCATGTCACAAGGACAGAAGAATAAAGAGCAGTAAGAATTTTGACGGAAAAAAATGTAGGAGGAAAGTGGAGGAGAGGAAGACCGAGAAAGATGTGGTTAGATACGATTGGGAATGATATGAGGACAGCGGGTGTATGCGAGAACAATGTGGGGGATCGGGCCGAATCGAAGTTTAAGACGAGGGTGGCTGACCCCAAATAATTGGGATGAATGCGACGATGGAGGAGAGGAATAAGATGATATTTATAATCATTTTCTAAGAATTTATATTGGATTGTTGACGAGATCGATGATGAAAACGATAATAATTTCCATCGGAATCACCGCGAGATGAATTTATTTGAACATACAGAATGAGACTGGTGCGATCATACGTTAATTTTCCAGAACAACCCACCAGATCGTTAGAAAACGTGTGGTTTCGCTTCGGGCTTTTGGCGCTCAGTACCACAGGACCACAGGACCAATCATCGTGACGCACTCCGAATAATAGGTACACCTATATTGATGAACATGCTTTCGTTATGTTATTATTATTCGGCTCAAAGGACACTAGGCGGGGAAAAACGTACACAAACAACAATACTTCGCGGCGGCGGCGGCGACGTTTGTTCGTATAACAAAATGAAAAAAAAAAAACCGACTATACGGTTAAAAACAAAAGACTCGACCGGGGCGATCATAATTCACCGATTACCATCGGCGTGCGTATAGATAGAGTCTTGTCTATATACAGAGGATAACAATCGTCGTCGGTACCTATCCGAGTCGTTCACAAACCGATTAATTCGATATATCGGAATTTGACCCGGACCTTGACAGGAGTCAACAGCTCGGCGGCGGCGGTTCAGCTGGTTCTCTCCGGACGCGTGGGTGGTACGGCGGTTTTCGTTTTTATAAATGATCCGACGGGCGTCGGCGGGACTCGATCGGCGTGTGTGTGCACAGAGTATTATTATTATTATTATTATTATTATTTATTTACTTACGTATTTGGCAGCGACGATACCAGAGTGACGGTAGTAACCGCGATGACGGCGTATAAGTATAAACATGATGAGAGTTCGTTTTCACGTCGCGTCGTGTCGTCGCCGAAACCCTGTATACACATTTTGTCGACCAAAAAAAATTGTCTGCAATAAAGTTTACGATTAAATCGAGATTTCCGGTGAAAAACGTATCAATAAAAAAAACGTACATCGTAATAAAACCAATACATTTGTCGCTTCGTTCAGAATCCAAAAAAACCGTATTGGTTATAGGTAATGTAAAACGACCCGTGTACTTTCGATAAATAAAGTTTTTTTTTGTTTTTTTTTTCTAGAATTCCCCTCAGAAATGTAGGAGCCTATTACGCCGCACCCTGCACGCATACTATAAATACCGTTTAGCCAGCGAAAACGTCAGCTATAAGTGTACATATTTTCGACCGTCGATTTTATGGCTGTGCAATACCATTGTAATTACCGTAGGCATAATATTATCGACGCGGAACGAACGGGAAATCGGAAATCCGACACGTTGCAATGCGTTATTTTTTAACGGACGTCAATAGCGATTCCATAGGATGCGCAGCGCCGCCGCGGCCGAATCGAAACCGTCGCGACGATAATATTTTGTTTACGACGGCAAAGTTTGTTGCGTACGTGCGGCGCGACACGAGCGGTACGGCCGCGACCGCGACGACGCCTCTACAATAACGCGCGGACAATTTAAAAACGAATACTATTACATGAATTATTAACATGATTATTCGTCGTCAACGCCGCAAACGTGTCGCGGCTAATGACTTCGGGGCCGGCATGCAGGCGACGCGTTCGTATTTAACACGCGCGCGTCACGTATTATTCGATATTATCGCGCGTATCACTGCTCACCGCGCGGCCAGTAGAGTGGCGGCCGTCGTCATACAGGTCCGCGGCGATAGTCCGCCGGAAACACTACGTTCGGTCGTCTAGAAGATTCGAAAACAAAATGAAAATTCGCCGGGTTCTCGCGATTAATCATGTCACCGGCGTCCGACGTGAGAGCATATGTATTCGTTCGCGGTGTATTGGCGATGAAGTTTGCCGGTTGTTCGCGATTGTAGTGGGCCGCGATATCGCCTGCAAAACATCGCGTCGTATCGTCGAACGTCCGGTATAGCGGCGATGCGGGAAAACTCGATATCATACCGAAAATAAAAAATCGTCGCGAGTTGAAATTCAGTGTTCGGCAGTGAAGTTTGACGGGGCGAAAGTCGATTGTAGCGCGAGATTTAAACTCTTGCACAGCTACACCACGCGAGTATAACGCTCGACAGGCGGAGTTGACTGAAATAACAAACTGCATAGGTATACTACACACGGGAAAACTGTTACATTTTCACGCTATCGTTACCTACGCACTCGGTACCTAATACGCGTTGACGGAAATGCCGTCGTCAAAGCCCCGCGGACGAACATTTCGCTTCGGTCGAAAACTTTCCCCGGCGGAAATCCATTTTTTTGATTTTTACGAGTATACATAACTGGTATTATGGAGACGGCTGTAGGTTATCGACCGGAATATTTGTGCCCGTCGACCTACGCGATAAGATCGTTACAAAACGGCGATAACATTATTTTTGTGTGTCCGAAAAACAGCCGGTTTCTCGACTAGGTTAGGTTATGTCGACTAGGTATAATTTACTAAATTTTATTGTGTACACAGCGTTTGTGACAAGGTGTGAGAAAATGATTTAAGTATAATTTTCAAGATACCGGCGAGTGATAAAACCGACCGTATTATCGCTCACTGTCCGAACGCGGCGCGGCCAGTCGAGTTTTTCGGATTCGGTCCGGCAGACCGCACTATCTACAAATCTTAAATAATCTCGCGGTTGCGACTAGCGTTCGGATTACAGTCGTTCGTAATTAAACAATATACGTTTGGGCAGAAAACCTTCAAGTGGTTTTTTCTATTCTGTGTATTTAAGAGTATTAAATCGCGGTATTAACGCCCCTCTAACTTAACCTAACCTAACAGTTGGTCCGGGCGGTCGAAGACCCTCGAAGACCGGACGGCGGACACGACGATACCGCCACCGTCGGTCGACAAATTAAACTCTGATAATCCTAAGATTAGTGTATTGCAGCTCTCCGTACATTATTGTTGTCGTAACTCGGTTCCCTTAGAACATTGTATTTTTACCCTATTCGAGTCATATATTCCGCCGTCGGTAGAAACACTCACAAAAATCATATCTACGTAGACCCCGTACTTGCAGACAGACCAACACCCGGTATTACAGGGTCTTTCAGGATTCAAAGACGTTTGGTAATCCGTACAGGTACGACGTCCGGTAGCGTCGTGAACTAGCTATACACGAAGCAGCTGCGGGCGTGCGGCACTTAATTGCATTATAGACGCGTAAACGAAAAATATAGAGCGCAGGTATATAGTACGCAGAAACTGTACGTCTGGTGTAGCCTTTATAAAGCTCCCGGATTCTTCGGCGTTCGGGTTTGGGCCTTTAAGAGGTTTTTCTTTTCGAAATTGTACTGAAACTGTACGTCGCTATCGGCGACACTCGCCCCGGCCCCATACAGGTGTCGATTCCGAAACGGAGCCGGAAAACCGGTGAAAAAACCGTCTCGGAACTCCCCGGACCGAACGTAGTACGGTATGCCGGTATTGTATTCCGTTCGCGAACGTGCGCACCGTTCCGGTTTATTATTATTACGTTTGCGCGCGGCCGCTCGTGCTGTGCAGCGCGCGATAAAAGCGGCGCGCGTGGTCGTGTATTTGCGCGCACAGCCGACACGCGTAATATTATTGTCGGCGTAGCACCGGCGCTGCACCGGGTGAAAGACCGCCTTTATACGTTACAATCGCGTCGCCGATTTTTTTTTTTTTTTTCCCCATCATTTCTCTCCCGCTCTCGATAATTCATTCGCGTCCCGGGTAGGCGGCCCGTCGTACGTTTTTCACCGGAGGGAGACGCGGCGGAGTGCTCTTTCGTAACAAGACCGGGCGGCCCGACCACGGCGACAGTTCTCGCCCGTAGGCCTGTTCTAATCACGGGTGATAATATAGCGCGGCGCGGCTACGGCGTCGGCAACCGCATACCGACTTTGCAACGCCGCGTGATTTATCGCGCGAAAAGCTGCCAAACTATTCGTACTCACCCGCGGCCGCCTGTGCAGGCTCGCCGCATAATATACAGGCGCGCTCGAACACGTACGCACATACTCACTCGTATACAGGACGGTTGCCGTTTTATCGCGAACCTACAGCGGCGATTGTGAACCCGATCTCGTTCCGTCGTCGTCGTCGTCGCGTAGTATTTTTTTTCTCGAAAATTGTCACCTATATTGCATTACCATACGGTTGCTCGGAAACGTTTTGTTTACCGACGGACAATCTACAGAGTGTAACGTAACAATAATAATCGTTCACCGGTTCCGGGTCGACGAAAAGCGCGCACAGTTTGTCGAACGGTATAATTCTGGGGCTCGGGTCGATAAGGGCCGACGTCACATTTCGGTGAAAATGAGTCGTGTGGCCAATCATATACAATTGCGTACGCTTTTTCCGGTGGTAAAAATGCGCTTTTCAATAACCGCGTTGTTGCGAGATTCGAGAAGACCGGTGTTGTTGGACAAATTACTGTTGCAACATCTAAATGGCCCGAAAATGTGTAGTGTTTTTGATTTCCCGAAACGTGGCCCTTTTCGACCCGAGCCCCGGAATCGCACCGGCAATAAACAACGTCGCCGAAACGCGATATTCCGACGTCCAATACCCGTACACAATAACGTTATACCGCGAGAAATGAATCGCCCTGTACGCACAGAGCCTGTGCCCGTATATTACAATAATAATAATATTATTATTATTATTATTATTATATAATATAGCGACAGAGTGTTCGTCCCACGAAAAGGCGAACCCGTCGCGTTTTTTACGTGCGTGTCCGCGGTCATAATTCACGCCTCCCCGGTCGCGTGTGTTTATTTTCACTTTTGTTCCGGACCGCGCCGGACCCGTTCCCCAAAATATACTTTCGATTCGGCGGCAACAATCTTTCGTGCGTTTCGGTATCTTCTCGAGACCTACACCGCAGCAGACCGACAGACCGGGGAGGAGGGGGGGGGAGGGGGGGACGGATCCGACGAAATCGCTTAAGTCGGATTCATACAACGTCCGATGTATGTCAGTTATTACACAATAAACACGGAGGGAAGGGGGGTAGGGGAGTTTGCTCTTGAACGTTGAATTTTTGTTTTTCGTTTTTCGCGTCGTGTTCCGACTCTCCGGCTATTCGACGCGGGCCTGCCCGCGGTGCGAATTTCACGTCCGACCGCGTCTTTCGGTTTTGTTTTTTTCTAAAGAGAGAGAGAGAGAGAGAGAAAACGCGCGGACTTTCGGAGTGCCCGGGACGTATGATAGTTAATCAACGATGGCGGCTGTGCCGTATCTGAATAAAATTAATAAAATATACCTATTTAAAACGGGGAGGAGGGAGAAACGTACCGCCCGGACATTTCGTATTATTTCCCATGATATGGTTAAATAATATATTATACACGCCGTCCGCCGCCACACCGTCACGTGACACGATGATTGATTTTGAAGAATATATGCTTTTTTTTTTTTGTTTCGCTTTTAACGTAAAAAAAAAAAAAAAGGAAAAAAAACCAAACACATATAATGTATTATAACGATTACGTGCCCGTAATATCATATTACACTCTTCACAATAAATAATAATATTACGCGTCCTCGGAAAAATATACGCATGCGCGTAGGCCTAAAACGCATTATCACAATAATATTATTGTCATGCGGGTGGCCGGTGGCAGACTTTCACGTCCGATTCGTTTTCACCCGAAGGTCGGTCGGCGACGTCGTTTCCGGCATGAAAACGCAGTGTGGTACCCGACAGTGGGGAACGTTTAAAATATTAAAACTAAAAAAAAAAAATCAAACAAACAAACGTAAACCGCACTTTATCATCACAGCCGTATAATAATAATTATATACTGAGTGACTTTCGCTACCGCGTAAACGTCAATATTTACCCGCAGTAAACCGAACTGCCGACAGAAGTCGCCGCCGCCGCCTCGAACTGCGCACTACGACTCAACGTACTCATTGTTGTACACAACAATTTTCATACAACGGTTTTTTTCCCCCTCCCACATTAAAATAATATTATGGTTATCTCGCCGCGGATTGTCCGTCTTAAACTATACGCTGCACATACGCCCTGCCGTCATTTAGAAAAAAAAAAAATCAAAAATTTGATCGGTGCGAATGAATTCTATTCGAGTGTTTAGGTACGTGATATACAGTCCCGTTTTGACGTCTCGTTGTAATAACATTTGATCACAACAAGTACAAATCATTGTGTACAGTCCCTAATAACCGATAGGGGGGCATGGCGGGTAATGAACCACGGGCCCAAGACGTCTAAACTGTGGGACTCAAAATTCCACTCGACACTTGGCCTGGGATAGAAATTGTTGATTGGGATCGATGTTTTTTTTTTCTGCTCATCTGCCTTTATACGAAGCCTTTGTAGGAATCGGAATCTATAAATCTTATGCTAATGGCCCACGTGATTCGGTTAATCTACAATGTTTCGCCACGTGCGTTAGAAGTTCTAGTCATAACGCCACCGATTATTAACGCCGTGTGTTATGACGTTCGCGGCCGTTCGGTACGTACACGCGTACCCGAACGAGACGTTCGGAAACGTTCTACAATAGATTCCGGACTCGCGCCGCCGCGTCGTAATAATATTATTATTGTTGTTGTTGTTGTTGTTGTTGTTGTGCACGCTGTCCGTCTGCGGCGCTGCCACGGATAAATACGATAAATATTATGTCGTTCCGTTTAGCCGCCGCCGCCGCCGCCGGTGTGGGGGCATATTATAATTGGACGCGACGACGACGTGCCGGTACATACGTATATACGCAGAGCATACGCGCCAGTTTAGCCATTCGACCTGGTACCGTGGCCGCTATAACAATACGCGACAATAATATATATATATATATATATATATATACATAGGCACTGTATCGAGTACACCGGCTATTTACCCGGACGCGTACTTACTTACCGGCCCGCCGGATTACCGGGAATTTCCCGGTGGGCCCTACTCGTGTGTAGGCCCTTGATCTATACGCGTTTTCCAACTTTTATTTTTCTGTATACCCGTTGTAACATCGCCGGTTTCTCGGGTAGGTGGTAGGCTGGTAGGTAGGCAGGTAGGCAGGTAGGTAGGTAGGTAAGTAGGTAGGCTGTACAGGCTGCTGTCGGTGCTCGGAGAATATTTATGATTTATGGTTTTAAACGAGTCGCCCGTTAGATAATTTCCCGGTACGAAAATCGAACTCACCGCTCGCCTGTACGAGGGCTAATCGCCGAGCGTCGAGACTGCGGGTAGTATTACGCGGAAACCGAGCGTTATTGAAGAACAGTATCGGGATCGGTATCGCTCGCTTTTTTTTATGCACGACGTTCACCGAGCGCGTCTGTTATTTTCATTGATTCTCGGCGATGTGATTTCACCGCTGAATCTCGTGTAAAACACGACTTGTCGGGTTTGGCGATTTTGTGACGGGTCCCGCAAAAGAAGAGCGACCCGACGGTCCGTCCACACACGTATACGACACCGTGCGCGCGCGTGCACAATCGCCGTCGCGTATTGAAAGTACGCGCGAGTCGGTCTTTTTACGGATTTCGCAAAACCGCGGCGACGGCAACACCGTGTCGTCGTCGCGACGAACGCCGAGGAAAATCGAATAACGACCCCGCGGCGCGCCTTTACCCGGTGGTAGACCGTAGAATGTACGGGCACGCCGCGTGAAAGTAGCCGTGAAGAGTTCGGTCGGTTGCGAGATTTCCGCCGACAGAGACGGCGGTCAGGGCCGAGGGCATTGCAGTAATAGCAATAATGTGTTTACGACGAGAAGAATCTAAACGGTGTAAACGCAGACGAATATTTCTTCCGCCGCGTCGCACACGTATATTAATACCCACGTCGTTTCACGCGCGTAATGTTGTAGAATATTGTCACCGCAAAGTCTCGCGTATGATATTTTTTGTTTGTATTTCTCGTCCGAGTAAACACGCGCGTCACTACGTAACTATCTAATAATAATATTTTTTTTTTTTTTCTACATAATCCGATACGCGCGACTATGCGACGCGCACATTATCATATGTGATTAATAACATTATAATACGCCGCGTGTGCGTACGAGCGAACTCGAGGAGGGCTCGGGGATTAATGTATACGCGTGTACTATACGTACGGAATAATAATAATAATATACCGGACGACGGTAAGGAAAGGGGAAGAGAACAGTGATGGAGTGGGGAGGGGGGTTGGGTTCCGGGCTCGAAATTCGATAAATCATGATACACCGGCGACGTTAGATACAGGTATACAATAATAATACTGTACACCCGACTCACCCCGTTTTTTTTTTTTTTTTTTCTTCCACTCTTCTGTTGAATTCTGTGCGCCGCCGCCGCCGATTATTATAATATAGTCACGCGGACACGTGGACAAGTCGTGGAAGAGACGCGCGCGCGCAGCAACAAGTCGATGTATTAATCATAGACGACATACTCGGACGACGACGACGACGACGATTTATAATGACTTTTCGGCGGTCCGAGTGCCGTCGGACCGGCGGGAAAAAAAAATAAATTCATAAAAAAAAGTATTAACGACGACCGCGCGTGTCAGCGAACGACGACGGACGATTATTACTGTCCGTTTTTAATTTTTTTTTTTTTTTTTTTTTTTCCCCCCCGATACCCAATACATTATAACAATATTTTGACATGTTTGTTTTAATTTTTCTTTTCTTTTTCGTCGGCCGTCTTTATATCATATCATTATCGCGGTATAGAGAGAACCGTCGCGGTTAGGTTCTATCCGTGCGCGGCTCCCGCATAATCGATATCGTATAAAACATTACAATAATATTTCATCGACGACATTTTATTATTATCCGTCATCGTCGATAACGTTTTCAACGGGCCAATCGTACGGATTTGTACGTGTAGTAGGTATACGGTTTTTTATTTCCCCGTTTCTCTCTTCTGGTCCGTTCACGTCGTTATGAAAAAAATAAATAAAATACACAACGACGCGCGTCTTCGTTTTCCCGTATAACCTACCCGCGAGACGCGAACGGTGCGGCCGCGGTCCGACAAAACCGACGGAGACGTTCGTTCGACGACAATTACAAACAATTACGACAATATATCTCGATAATAATTCGTCGCGAGACACTATCGTAAACGGTTTGAAACTGATGTTTCAGATTAAGGTCGTCGCCGCGGATTTTTATTTTCAAATTTTAAACGACCGCGACGAACGGAAGGCCGGTTGAATATTTCGCTGTGTTTTCCGTTCGGAATCGGCTTCATGGATAAAACGGTAAGACGGCGGCAAGATTTAATAATAAAAAAAAGGACGCGATATCACTATGACGTAGGTTGAAATTTAGTGATAGGGAAGGACTCAAGACCGGGGGAGGGGGGGGGAAATAGGGCGGTACCGAGAGACTTGATAATAACGAAGAAAAAAAAAACTTTTTTAAAGGCCTTTTCGTTTTTTTTTTTTATTATAATATATCAGCCCGTTTAGAAAAACAGAGACATTCGACTTGACGTTTCACGTTTTTGATTATTATTTTTACAGTCGTCTTCGAAAAAAAAAAAAAAAAAAAATCTAATTTATCGATTTCTGCATGTCGTTAGAAGACAATATCCAGCAATATATTATGTTTGTGTCGGTACTCGGTTTCAAAAACGAACCGGACGACTCCGGTATTGTCGATTAAAATCAGTTATAAATAGTGTTGTTATACTCTTTGGCGGTAATCCGATTTTATAATATATTTATCAAAAATTATTTTCGAAAACACCGATCACAATACGCGTATTGTATCGGTGGTGAAATTCGAAATTCACGATTTCTTAGATATTATTTTTGTTCTTCTCCGTTATTCACGATAAGAAAATAATAATAAACATTTCTTTTTTTTCTTTCTGTACCCAAGAATTTATTATAAGACCCCACACACCGTTAGGTGTTTCCGAAACCGGGTCGTTTTGAGTACCTACGTCGCCATATAGAATAGAATTAACTGCGGTGCTACAAAATCGAATCCCTGAACAATAATAATAATATAAAAGCAAACGGATTTTGAATAAAAACGATTTGCTTTTTTTTTTGCCCCTCGTGTTTGGGTATAGGTATAAACGCTTTATCAATAAAAATAACTCTCGTATTTCATTATAATAATATATATAAAATATATTATAACACATACCTCCAATCGACGAGATAACCAAACATATACGAGGTACATCAAAGGAAAACAACAATTGTGCACAGTCGATTTATTTTCTATTCTCTACGTGAACTTATTCGATTCTTGCATTTTATAAATATAATACGTGCCGGACTCTGTATATAATAATATTATATTATTATTTTTGAACGCGTTTACCTACAGAGTTTTATTATTAGGACCTTTTTCTATTTCTTTTTTTTTTTTCATTTTAATGGGATTTTAGATATACTTAATGTATACGTACGATTAATCAAAGGGACCGAATCGATTGCAGCGGCGGGGGTCCAGGATACTGCAGGACTGCGTAAGTGCCGTATATCGCGCGTATCTATTATTTACTCG
The DNA here is from genome assembly GCA_902439185.1 of Cinara cedri. Lineage (NCBI taxonomy): Eukaryota > Metazoa > Arthropoda > Insecta > Hemiptera > Aphididae > Cinara > Cinara cedri. The sequence continues at coordinate 586,790 of CABPRJ010000031.1, forward strand.
GGCTGCACACAGTCGACTGCAACAGCAGGAGCCGCAAGAGAGGCACAAACGGAAATAAATCCGTAAGAATATCATATCGGGGCGAAAAAAAATGTAGGTATAGGTATACCTAATGTTTTGTGCAAAACGACCCACGTAAACACACGTTGCGTGCGCCAAAATTTTGTAAATTCATTGCGTATACACAGGCTACAGGCATGTCTAGGAGCGCGTAACGTTTTTGGGTACACGACCTTAGTGATGGAAAAAAAAAAATCTATAAAAAATACTGGTTTCGGTATATTTATACGCACCTGTATAGAATGGTATTGCATATATGTACGAATATAGTTTCTATCATCCGTGAATTTTCAATAATAACCGATTAAACATGAAGCAGTGTGTATAATCGTCGCGGTTTTACGATCGTCTGCTGCGGGTCGTAATAATAAGTATACTTACATACGATTTTTTTTTCCTATCCCTAAAAAATATAATATAAAAAACAATTTCCAAACGAACCGGTTTCACACACACATAAATTGAATCGATATACTTATAAACGATTACCGCGCGTCGGGATAATGTAGTATCGTTACTTTAGACGAGTCAATCTTATTGGAGCGCGGCGTCGGAAAACACGCGAAACAGTGATTATCGCTACGATACGAGGTTTGGCTATTAAATAACGAGACTGCACGCGCACAGGGCGTCCCAAAAAGGTTAGGAGAAAACCGAATATAGCACTGGTTAGCTGGAAGTGTCTATTATGCCAGTACAAAATTAAGTTTTTGTTGGTGCATTAGTATTTTTTCTGTAGCGTTTAGAAACGAACATGTTTTTTTCTCTTGCCGAAAACGATATGTGACGAAAAACATGAGCAACGGATAAACGTAAAATTATCTCGTTAAACTAAAAAAAAACTCCAACTGAGTGCTATAAGTTGTTAAAAGAGTGTTTTTGAGTGGCATAAATTATTTTCTGAAGGTCGACAATGCACCGGAATCCAATTCAGTCGTAATCCAAATTCAAAACCATGCTGATCGTTTTCTTATCTGATATCAACGGCATCGTGATGACTGAATGGGTTCCAGAGGGTCAAACTGTGAACCAACATTACTATTTGACAGTTTTGGCAACATTGCGCGAATGAGTTCGTAAGAAACGGTCGATATTGTAGATAAACAAGTCGTGGATCTTGCACCAGGATAAAGCGTGAAGCGTTTAATCCGCTTAAGGCACTCCAGTACTCGAACACCCGTCTTACTCACCCGACTTGGCATCCTGCGACTTTTACTTGTTTCCGAAGATAAAGTCTGCCTTAAAAGGAATCCGGTTTGAGTCGATGGAAGAGGTGAAACAAAAATCGGCGGAACTCCTGAATGGTCTTACGAAAACAGACTTCCAGCACTGCCTCGAGCAATGGAAGAAACGAATAAAACGGTGTGTGGCGAGGGAAGGGGAGTATATTGAAGGGGAGCATTTGAATGTAGAATAATTTTTATAATAAAACACTTTTTCGTAACCAGTCTCGTTATTTAATAGCCACACCTCGTATACACAAAAAAAAATACACATAAAAACGATGTTCCAATGTCGTAGAGTAACGATCGCCAAAGTGTGTACTTAGAGGGCTTAGAACCGATCGCGACAATCGCAAGGGTATTCTCCGCGAGTTGTCTAATATTCAGTGATAAAATCTGATTAATTAGGTTTGATGAGGACGTACAGGATAACATGAGGCGTAGACGACGACAGCGCGAATAGCTAACTGTCCTTTTAGCCAGCACAGAGGAGTAAAGGCTGAATAACGTGCAATTATACGCAAATCATTAAGGAATGACCTGCAATACATATTTACAATTATTTGAACGTAAAAGAGCAAATATTTTTAACGATTCGGACACACGAATAAAGATAAAAAGCCGGCAAGTCAACTGTATCGACTAATCAGAAAATGACCAAAAGGACGTAAGTAGCTTAGGAGAGGTGAATATGAAAAGAGGTGTCAGTGATGATGACCAAGACTCTAGAAGAATAATGAAAGAAGGAATTACAGGATTTTCGTTGTAGTTTGTAGGTAAACGTTTTCCGCGGAAAAGACTTTTCCGTCTATTGTTTGTACAGGTACTCGATTGACGAATGCGTATATGAACGGAAATTTTCGAGAAAAAAATTAGAATAACTTTTATACATACTGAATGATTTTCGTGGAATTTTCCCCGGGACCCTTGAACACTTCCGATGGCTTCCCTTATACCAACTATGAGCTCTATCTTGGGAATTAGATATGTTTTTACATGCAGGTAGATTAAGATGAAATGTTAAATTTGAACGGCATAAGTAAGCATCACGGATGCGTCTATTTGGAGATTTAATTTTCAACCATCGCTCATACCATTTACACTATTTTTTTTTTAAGTATTACTAAATAATATAGCTATGATATTTGGTTAATAATTATTTGTTTACAAAGAATATTTTTTTAACGAAAAATAGTTGAGAAAGAAGGGAATTCGGATTCGTATAGTGACGGGGCTACTCTGTTGCTAATCTTGGATGATTATTTATTTATTTTTACCCGGCGAAAAAAAAACTAAAACGCCCGGAAATTAATTTCACGATTAATCGTACTCTGTATATCCTCGCTGCCACCGTTGATTGCACTGTACACAGGACAGTTTTGTCTGACGTTCAAAATAATTATATTATTTGGACGGTTTTCAGGCGTGCGCATCACACACGCCAAACACGAAGTTCTTCGGTGTTTTTTTTTTCCAACCCCCCGCCGGTCTTTCTCACTCGGTAAAATCGGATAAACGACCCGACCAAATAGCCACGAGGAATTTTTATAGCTCGGAACGTTTATAATATTTTTATCATAACTATTATTCTTAGCTGTATCGTAGTACTGCGTCGAGTGCGTTACGGGCAGACGTTTTTACGGTAAAACAAAAAATAAAATATAGGTATATAACACAATATAATCAAAGGAACCCGCGATTAAGTGGTCTCGGGTGACAGACATCGTTTCTTTACACTATTTACGCATTAAAAACCTCTCCAGACGCGACCCATTATGAAAACCTAACCGAGATAATATTATCATTATTTTTATTATTATTATTATTATTACGAACGCGTTTACCAGTTTATGTAATAATAATAATATTTCAAAAGTATTAGGTGGTTTTGTTAATGTTTTTTTTTTTTTCACTTTTAAGAACGTCGTCGTTTCGACCGATAATGTGACTATAATATAATATTCCGCCGTCTGCAGAGCCGGGTGTAAGTATACTTGCAGTTTTCGTTTTCTCTGCAATACAAATAATAATATACAAAAAATGTAACGAATCTACAGCGAAATACTACGTTCCGGTGTGTTTACGAGTCCAGTATTTTTTTGTATTTTTTTTTTTGCGATAACACGCATAATGTATTATATTATGTAAAACGTCATAATAATATTTTCGTGGCGTTTTTTCTTCTACTTTTTTTTTTTTTTATTCCAAGTCGGTTTTCGGCGTATACGTACGAAAAAATATAATATTACTATTGCGATTGTGGGAATTATTTTTTTTTCAAGGTCGTAAATATTATTATTATTGTGACCGCATCACGATTATTGTTATACATATATACACGCGATACTGCAGCTGATGTTGTTGATGTTATATATTGTTGTTTTTCCTCCGTTCGCGGTACGGGAGAGGAAAATATATGACTGTAAACGTTTTCTAAAAAACAAAAATAATATAATCGCCGTCGTCGTACGAGAGACGCGGCGGCGGCGGCGGTGGCGGTTTAAGACCAATTAAAAAACGTACGGAAAAACGAAAGAACGGAGGGGGGGGGGGAAACGAAACGATTTTCGGCGAGCGCACCTTCAATATTTTATGCTCCGGTCGAAACGCACGTATCACACGCGCGTTGCGATTGTATAGCTGGGTGATACGCGTACCGGGTGTACCGCAACAACCGCAGCAATACCACAACACGACGATTGTAAACCGATATATTTATGCGTTACACCCGATATATATATATTATTTTTATGTATTATATGTTCCGCGTGTAACGAGGGCACGCTGTATAGCGGAGGACCACGGACGGCTCCGGTTCGAGAGTGCGACGAGGAGCGGCCGGCCGGTCGTCAATCATCCGGGCCGCCGTGGAAGCACCTAACCGACTCGCGTGCCGTTCGCGTATATATAATACTATAATAATAATAATATTATGTGCCTCGCCCATCCATACCTATAATAATATTATATTTCTGCGAGTCATATTATGAAAATATTTCCACCTCCCCGGTAGGTATTTATTTTTATTTTTTTTTTTTCTTCCCCGCGTCGCCGTTGCGTTATTATTTTCGTCTCTGAACCGCGCGGAGCTGCACGGATACGCGTGCGGTGTGTACAGGGCGCGCGCGTATACGCTGTTCCGCATTCGATTTTACCGTCACGGTACAAACGCGTCCGTCGGGGCGGTCTTTAGTTTTGCGAATTTAAATATTCGACGACCATTACTACCAATTTCGTTCCGTCCGTATGAGAAAAATAACTGTAATAAAGTTTGAGCGCGATTAGTTCAGCCCCTTGCCGTGCCTCAAAGTCGGGCCATTTTAATTGCATAGGCATATTAATAAACGGACCGCGCTTTCCTCGCGTCTCGTCTATTGGCTTTCGCGAACGATATTGAATGAGAAGGACAGCGATAGTTATTGGGGCGACCGTGGACTTTTAAATTTTTGTTTCACCGTGAAATGTATTGTTATTATTTCTACTGTAACAGATTAAATTAAAGCGGTTCGCTGATAAACGATAATAATTTCATGGTGTAAATTAAAATATTCAATCGTTCTTTCCATGACTGCCCCTAATTAACGCTGTTTCTCTCACTCAATATGGGTTTCGCGTTTCCTTCTGTGAGCGCGGTCCGTTTATTAATATGTCTATGATTAATACAAGGACATTGCATTACGGGAACAGTGCGCATTATACTTATGTGTCGCGGTGTTGCGGCGAAATCAAAAGATGATGCGGACGGTGGGCGATCGGCTAAACTGCAAAGTCGGTAGTTTTTCGGAGCGGAGACGCGAGGACGCGCGGAACGGGCGAAGGAAGAAACGACGCGGACGGATATGATGCGGGGGAGATGCGGAGGCCGAGAAGAGAGGTATTATTTAATGACTTGTTCGGGATACACCGGACGAAAACAAAGAAGTAATTACGGGTATTCGATCGGTTACTGTATGTACGTGTACATCGTAAACGAAATGTGCGAAAATTACCGACCTAACCTAATTCCCGGCTATAGGGTATGTCGCGGGACATTATCGCCGAAAACCACCAAAAATAAAAAATAATGCCAACCTGCGTAACGAATACCTGTCGATCCGAAAAATCCGATAGACAATAATGTTCCGAGAGAATTACTGTGTTCGAAGTGTAAACCCGAAACATGTTCGATGAACAATCACGACTGGTTTAAATTGATAAGCCAGTGGAGGGGATAATGGAAAAACCGTGTCGGGTCGGTCACTGCGTGATTCTAAGCCTGTGTAACCGATCGGGTTTTTGTTGTCCGGTAGCATAGTAAAGTGTTCGGGTACATTATTGCGCGTAATATACGCGTTCGAATATTATTTGTCCTCTAGCCTACTACATACGCTTGGTGCCGGAGAAAAATAAGGGCTCGAGTCGACTATGACGTGTACAGTTTTCAATACGAACGGATTGAATTCCGAAAAACGTCTAATTTAGACCGACAATCAAAATTACACCGGACGAAATTTTTTGTTTTTTTTTTGAGAAAAAAAAAAAAAATGCCGAAAACCCGAAACGAGCCCTTCTCACCCCGGGGACCCAAAGGTTGTACACCAAACGTGATGCGGTCGCGTTGGCCTCGACTCGCCGCGAAAACTGGTTGTGCCGCGCGTGTTGTTACTATCGGTATTATCGTACGTACTGCGCTCGTGACGTTATGCCGCGGCTATTGAGTAACAATTTTCGCGGGCGTAATAACGGAGGAGATTGACGGCGGGCCGTATATTATTTTTCGACGAGTATCGCGCAGCGTACGCAACGGTCGTACCCGTACGCGATTTATCACGGGGCGTCACGGGTACGGTGGTTCGGACACGGCGTAGTACGAAAACGTTCCGCAGTTTGTAGTCGTCGGCGCTGGCGATATTGATTAACAGCCGCGAAACACCGTCGAAAGAGCGCACCACCTCCCGTATCTGCAATATTACAACGTATCCGCGATACAGGTATTTTACAACCGCGCGCGTATTTGCACGCGGCGCGTATAATTTATCACCCGAATGGGTTGCCGGCCGACGGTGCCGCGCAGCAATTCAAAACCGATTCATTTGAATAATAATACGTCGCCGTATATTATCGTAATACATTATATGTTAAAACGGTACCTATCCGTATAGTATTATTATTATACTCGCGTGTACCTACCCGTACTCGTACATACCTACTCGTCGTAATTTAATGTCCATTGCGATACGCTCGCCGAGCGCGTATAAATAATTATTCGCGGATATAATGATGGTTTGGTTTGGTTTTTTTTTTTTTTTTTTTTTAATTGACCTAAATATCGTGACGTATATTATTGTAACTAACGTGTTATTCGCCCGCGTGTGTTAGATAACATAATATATACGCGTGTATCGGCGTAAAGTGTCGAATACGCGTTTTCGACGACCCCGGTATAGGTTTTAGAAATAGAATTATTATTATTTTTTTTTTTTTTTTATCGAAAGCTGAAGCCGACGCGCGTGCCGCCGTTCTAAGACGGGGCTATACTGACAACATTGCATTATAGTGCAATGATGTCCGTACGCGACGGTAAACGGTTACAAGCAGAGTATGTGATATTATGATCAGTCGTTTTAGTTTTTCCGTTGTCGAAGTAACACAGATATCGACCAAATGTATGCGAAAACGATTGGTTTTTTGCCGTTTGTTAAGTAAACTGCAACGAACCTGCAAACGAGTTCCTATACAGTTTTCAAGTCAATACGGTTGAACCAATCGCTTCGCTCGGAATCTGAAATAAACGGTTTAACGATTGTTCGAGCAAGTTGTCGATAGTATAAACCGCTGTTGGATATTGGTATAGACGCAGGACGTTGGCCTATAAAAAAAAAAACGAGCCGATAGTAGCAGAGGGCAATACTTTGTTACGGAAAAAGACGACGTATTTAAAAGCGTTTAAAACGGTGCGACGGAGCGAGAGAGAATCTCAAGACTAACAAAAAGATAACGACGCGTTGTTAAGCGGGAAAACGTACTGCGCAGTTAGTGTAGGTCCAATCGTAGAAAAAAAAAACATTACGCTCGGCTTATTGGCTATCTCATTTTTTTAACGCGATGTCGGCACAAACGTGTGACCCTAGAAGGAAGGGGAACGCGAGGTCCGTGTATGACGTGATAATAATATTCGTCTGTGGTACGGGAAAAATTGTTGAGCGCCTTATAATAGTAAAATCGTAGGTACTGTTTCGTAAAATACTATTACAATGAGTAATCGACCGGCGACGGTGATTCAGGCGATATTGTTATATATTTTTTTTTCTTTTTTAATAGAGTGTTAATAACTATAATATTTTTGTTTACGCGCGCCGCGTATAGAATTTAAATGTTTATCTTGTTTACGAGGACTGCCGCGGTACGCGGAAAAAAAACCTAAGGAATAAAAAAAAATCATTAGATTATTCATTTTTTTTTTCGGTTTTATTGAAATATAATAGCGTGTAACATTATAGGTATCGATAAGACGTAAAACTATTATACGACTGATAAGACAATTATATAACCGTGATCTGCGTGATATGAGATCAATTAAAATTGCGTATAATTAAAATTATTTCTATTAAAATTTTGGGTTTTTCGGGGGGTGGGAGGAGGGTTACTCGATTCGATTGTTACTACATGCGCGCCGGCTGAAACGAATATTCGATTTTTTACACCCACGCGCGTCGTTAACGCGGACAGAAACTACGGGACGACCGCTGCGTTCAATGTAAACCCGACCGAAACGCACGAATTCTCAATGAAAATCATAAAAAATAAAAGGGGGTGGGGAAAAAATAACAGACCGGCGCGGTCGTCCGTCGTCGTCGTCGGGAATTCCGACCGTATCGAAATGAGACCTCGCGTTTTGTCACCGCGCGTACGATAATTCACCGGGCGTCTATTGTAAAACGACCGCGACAAAGTCGGGAAACTCGGAGTACCCGTCGGCCGTCGGTTTCGATAACGCACGCGTGCGCGCGCGCCAAAAAGGATTTCGGGCGGCGTAGTACGGCCGCAGGGCGCGTACCGCGGTCTCGGCCGCACCGCTCTGCGGGTACCTATACCGCGGGCGCGTACCTGGCCGTACCCACTACCCATTAACGATTGGCGTCCCGACGACGGGCGGACGTCTGAAAACGTCCGTGGCACCGCGGCTGAGAGACCCCGTCACGCGCGCTATTCATCGTCCGCCTCCGCCGCCGCCGTTCTTTTATCCGTTCCGGGCATCGTCCCGTCCCGGGCGTTCGCACAATACGGTCCGGCGAGGATTCGTGGCGACGACGACGGCAATAATAAGGCGCGGGTCCTCCGGCGTCGCTGGGCGGCGGCGGCGGCGGCAACCACAGTCTCGTATCATTGTTGTGTCGCCCCGCCTCGCGCCGACCTCGTTAAAATGGTTCACGTTTTTACGGCGAAAACCGCGTGGTCCGTGGTTGTACGCCCGCGTTACTATTACACAACAATATCGTACACGCTGTTGTATAACAATAATATTGTATACGAAACCGATGTAGCGATTCGCGCCCGTTTACCCGAGATCGTTCGGCTAGTGTGATAATAAATAACTCTCGGTTTTGCGTGTTACCTACGCGTGCTAAAAGGGTTTTCGACGACGGGTATGACAAACGTTTTACCCTTTACCCGCACGCTGGCAACGGCGTTACCGTATTGGTGTACGATATTATTATTGTTACAATATCTCGACGGGGTATCGCAATTCTCGCGGGTGACTGAACCGAATCCATACCGGGCAAGCGTTTAACGATCAAAGAATCGACGAAATTCGTTTATAGCGGCCGTTTTCTATGGGAAATTGTTGACCGCGCGGGACGTTGTGCGTCCTCCGGTGTATAATTCGCGTTGCGGAACGTGCGGTCAGCGGTAATAAAAAAAAAAAAAAATCGCAAATCGTTCGTTCGTACGTCTACAACGCATTTACGTCTAAAAAAAACAGTGGGTAACAGTAGGTCAGTGGCGGTTTTAGTACATATTTTTGCATGAGGCGACAAAATATTAAATTTAACTGTATACTGAGTAATAACAGATATACTTTTTGTCGACCTAATTCGTGTTTTTCGTAATAACTAAAAAGTAATTTTGAGATAATACTATATTTTAATTAAAAAAAAAAAAGTGTAAATGGTTCAACAATTTTAGTTTTTTAAAATAATATCATCAAACACTGTTATATATTTTTAATTTTTAATTATAAAGATTTTTACTGTACCTATACTATAGGTACTCTCCTGTTAGCTGGACTGCATCTCACTGAAGGTTCGGTTTAGGTGTATGTCCTTTAGACACGCTGCACTTCGATCGACTTCCTTACACCCGTATCGAGTTTGGAGTGTTTCGACACGCGGGTCATAGGTATATGACGTCGTCGAGCGGACGCTTTGGCGGAACGATATTTTTTTTTTTTTTTTAATTTCATACGCTATTTTTAAGGTTTGCGTACAAATAACACTTGAAACGCAAGTATACGATAGACACAATCTTATGTCATTCGTTTGTCGATTAATAACGGGGAGTCGCGATGCATAAACAATCAATGAAATGCAGTCCTCGATAACAGGTAGGTACCTAAAACGCTGTCGTCGGTCAAAGGATCGCGCGACACGCGAGTATAGACAATGAACTGCAGTCGTAACGATCGTCGTGTAACAGTCGGACGCGTCCGACGAATCGGTTGACATTGAAACGACGATTGCCAAACGCAAGCTTTACCGAACAGACGTATAATACACATAAACTAGATGTTTGTTTTAATTCGTTTGATTTGACGGTTTTTGAAAAAAACCTGGGACCAATAGGTAACAAATGATGTCCCACGCGCAATATATGACGTCGGGACTCGGATCTCGCGTACGGTGTTTTGCCGAGTGCGTTCGAAACCGCTTATATAAATGCGCAAACGATATTATAATTTATAACATATTATTATTATTATATTTCTATAGTAATGTATGCGTATATTATATCGATGCGCGGACGATTGCGATTTATTTACCGACGGCGAGCGGTAGTATGCGATAATCCGACGGCCATCAACAACTATACAACTACACTGCAGCCGGCAACCGGCGGTGTGGTATAATATAATGCGAATTATAACAAACACAGATGCGTATAATAACATTGCGTACCTACCTGCCTATCTGTATATAATAATATAATACGAGTATAATATACGAAATGCGACTGCCGCGATAATAAATACTCGTGTATTATTACCCCCGTGCTGCACTCTCGACCGCGTGCAAATTGCGCACATCGCGGCGAACAAAGCTCGTAAAAAAACCAGCTATACATAATAATATATTATACTCTCGTTATAGTCCTGTAGTCGCCGATTCGGTTCTAAAACGAAACGCCGTTTGTAGCTGTATTCCGCGACTGTACCGTCCGGGGGACTTGTTAAAATGTAATGAATTGTGCTCGAGTAGACCTACGGGTATCTACGACATTGTATATTATGTAAAACAAAATACTCATATCCGAATTAAATCGGTATTATCATACCGCAGTTTCCCGTAGAGTAAAATTATGCGCCGAGCATAGGACGCGTTACAACTGGGCCTCGGAGAAGCTATCGAAAAAAAAACAATTACGCTTGAAAAATAAAAAAAAATCGCCCGTGTTTTATTTTTGAAAATAGGAATATCTGTTATGGACGGAAGGCGTTGGAGTGGATCAGTCGACGGAAAAAACAATGAACATAGTATTGAAAACCGAGCCGTAGTTCTAACAACTATAAATCGATTTCGAAACTTTAACGCGCGCGTGCGTTTTCACACTGTAAGACATCGAATAAAATAATATACTATCGATTAAATTGTTCGGCATACGGCGTGCGTCTGAAAAAACTGCTAGTAAATGGATTTGTATGCATTTAAAATACACAATAAAACGCTTAAAACCGTCAAAAATCCCTTAAAAAATCGCATAAAAATTATTTAAAAGACAAAAATTGTGGAGTGCTTTTAAAAGCGCTTAAAAATGTTAAAATATTAACTAAATTATAATGCGAAAAATATTATAATTTCATTATACTGTCGTTCCCGACGGGCAAATAACATTCACGTTTCACCATGCGTATGTATATTAAATATGTAGGTATATTGTATACAGATAATTTATTCCGTCGATTTAGATATTTTTGTCAATGAGCCAAATAAATATTAAAATAAATTGCAACGTAAACACATTTTTCGATAATATTAAAAAAAATCGATAAGCGCGCGTCGATTACCGTTCCCGGGCCGTGTTCCGGTATACGCGGTACATAAAAGTGCGCTGTTACACCGGGTGTACATATTATATATAAACACAAATAAACCGATAACCGTCGTGCGTGTACCGGTCGTTCGAAAACGTTGGGCTTTGGTTTTTTAGACGTTATTTTTATCACCTCGGTCGATCGACGGGTGTCGGACAACGGCTATATTATTCTTCTGATGGGCGCGCGCGCGCGCGGGCGCGAGAGAGGGAATGACACGCGTCCGGAATGCAAATCACGCGCGCGTCTCGGCGTTTGGACGAGAGCCGCATCGTCAATAATAACATATAATAAAATTTAAAAAAATTTGATACAATACGACAGAACCTCTAGACGTACACGAAATATTCGCAGCGGACGACTATAATATAGTCGCATATTGCTCGCGGAATATTGATAATCCGTCGGCGTGGCATACCTGTACGCGAAAATTCGCTTATGATGTATGCATACACATAAATACACTCGCGAACGACAAACTGCGCAGGTGACGCGAAGTATACGCAAATCCGGTGGCCGCGGAATTGATAATATCAGAATGACAAATTAACATGACGGTTTCGGTGCGCAATGACGTAGTTTCCTCAGAGGCAAAAGAAAAAATAATAATAAGAATCGGTAAACATTTTTAAAACATCTCCCCCTCCCTCTAAAAAAATAAAATCTCAAACGAACGTCCGAAAAAAGTCACACTATTTTACTCGATCTTACCTTAACCCGAGCGGTTATTTTTTCGTATCCACATCGTCATCGCGATAATGTATTATCCGCTCATGTTCGTATTATTAAATTCAAACGTTTCTTTACGATTTTTACGGTCGGAGCCCCGTTAAATCCCATCTGCGCACGAATTAAGGTTAACGATTACAATAATAGGCGCGTTTTGGCGATTCGATTTTGAGTGACCGGTAGTTTAGCGAACAACAACTGTTTCGGCATTGTTTCCTGAGATATTATTGTTCGATAAATTCTCGGCAAACAAAGGTCAGAATCGGCAATAAGTAAATGAAAACTGCATTTACTGTTTCGGGTTGCTGGTGAAATACCGGTGTACGTTTTGAAGATAATATCGCAACTATGTGCCCGGCAAACAACAGCAAACTGTTTGCCGGAAACTACATCGCCAAAACACGCCTGTTACATCCGATATTTACTAAAACTAACAATATACAAATTGACCAATTTTTTCTGTTTTCGGACGTTGATTTTTAGTCTTTGCGGGCGTTATACGCGTTTTTTTACGGCGCTGTTGTATACGAGCAGTGCAGTATCTTTGAAATATTTTCTCAGTCGGCGACAGGAATCCGAGATATACTACATTACGCTTGTATACACAAACAAACGGTTTACCCCAAAAGAACGGCTACTATTAAAAACGTATCACGAAGTATAAGAGAGGTGTGCCGACGCACGGTGTAGTCGTGGGATACGGCCAGACGGTCGTTAAAAACTTATACGCCGGCGACCAATTAGGCGCACCGCGCCGCCGTCATTAGATTTCGGCCGGCGTGGCGTAGTGTTGTGCGTATACGGCGATACAGAAAATAAAAGTAAAACAAAATAAAAAAATAAACCGTAATAGTAAGTATACAGTTGTCGTGTTGGCGTCGTCGGTGACCGTGAACTCGACGTCTATCAAAGGGCATCGGCAACGGGTGTGGTGTTCCTCGGGCGCGCCTCGAGAATTCGGGTAGGAAATAATCGAGAATCGGACGTTGTTGGTTTCAGTAGACCGTCGTCGACCGGACAAAATATCGCACCCCGAACACGACGTAATAAATAATCGATTTCACGGCGAGGAAACGTGTTCGTGTATACAACGGGGAACGAATATCGGTTTACTATTCGTTTCGGACCAGTTCCAATAACGACATGGCACGGGTAAAACAAATATGGTTAGAATTTGAATTTCACACGACAACCATGTAATGTTATCGCGAACCGTTTATTGTAAGTGGCGAAGGAAATATGTTGAAAACCTCAGGGGACGGAAGGGGAAAATACGTATTTTCCGAATAGTTTTGTACTAAATGTATTTTGCCTTTAACTGGCGATAAAAGCAATTAAAATTAAAAAAGTCATGTTACAACATAGCCTAATAACCTTAAAATAATTTAGTAACCTAAGTAGCCTTTATACGAAATTCTTACAGTAGATCTAAGTGAAAAGTCTTATCGTTGCAATGTAAACAAATAACAAATTATTGTTAAAACGCCCACGACGACAGGAGACTGCCGGTGCCACCCTCGCCACCCGTCTAAACGCGTCACTGTCCCCGGATACTTCATCGCGATTGTTAATATTTCCAAAATCGAATAGAGCGAATTGTTTTGTACAGTAAACTTATAATTTCATGTACCGGTGTACGTGATGCCTTTATGTTTTTTTTTCAAACCTCATCGGATCGGCCGTGTAATAATAGTATAATAATAATAATAATAATACTGCCGGTAATAATATTTTCTCGTTCTCCCGAAAACCGGTTCGTATAATATTTTTAGGCGCACCGTGTCGATCGGGGATAGGTTTGGCCCGCAGAGCACGTTTTCGCTTATACGAACCGCGCACTCATCGCCGCGCGTCCCCGCAGTCATATGGGAACGGGGGGAAGGGGGCGAAGTAAAAAAAAAAAAAAAAAATCAACGCCTAAAAGTTAAACACAGTCATTATACGCGTAATACGTGTATAGTGTCGTAAGCCTACGTGTACCGAACATATATTATAATATTATGTCTATCCACTTTTGAGATTTCGAAAATAATACGTCTAGCCGCGGCGTGGTAGCGACGCGATTTATACGAGGCGCACGCGCGTGTGTACATAACTGCTAGACGAGTCTGGTGTGCGGTTTTTTTTTTTTTTTTACCAGACATATCGTCGTCGTTACCATATTATACGTCCGTATCTGTTTCCATATATTACCAATACGATATATTATGTGTACAGCGTTGAATCCGGAACGTTTTCCCGGGGTACGGGTGGGGGGGCACCATATACATTTTTTTTTCGGACATTTCTACGGGTAACATTTAACGGGTATCGTACGCGTTTTATACGAATACGTCCCCCCTGACAAATAGGCCTTTACTGGGTGAACGAAATTTGAGGGGAGAGGGCAAAAGTATACCCGAACTCAACACTGCCGACGCACAAGTTCGGCGGCCGTCGCGAGAAAACTGCGGTTTACGGCGGGCGGTTTTTGTCAACGTCCGTCGCGCGTCGCATTATAATGATAATAATATAGTGAAACGGCGGGCATTTCGCAAAAAAAAAAAACGCAATAAAAAACGAAACCCGAGAACAATATTATGAAAATACCGCGAATGCCCGTGTAACGCGAACGGTTCGCCGCGAGTCCTGTTCGACGACCCCGCGAATATTCTCAATAACCTTCTGTTTAGCATAATTATATTATCGGGTGTACGTATGTATAATATAAGAGCCGTACAAATAATATTATAATATCGTATTATTAACGGCGTCCGTTTAATATTATATTATATTCGAATGGAGCGTCTATCTCTCTCTCTCTCTCTCTCTCTCTCCGTGAAAAACGACGCCGACGACAACGTACGTTACGTACGCCATTTACATAAAACGGTTTTATTCGCCGTTCGGATAGTGTATATAGGTACGTTATATACGTATTACTATTATTATTATTATT
This sequence comes from Cinara cedri, assembly GCA_902439185.1. NCBI lineage: Eukaryota > Metazoa > Arthropoda > Insecta > Hemiptera > Aphididae > Cinara > Cinara cedri. The sequence continues at coordinate 602,028 of CABPRJ010000031.1, forward strand.
ACCGTACGGGACTGATCCCGCGGCGGAAACCGAGGTTATTGAGCCAGTTATCGGTTTTATTATACGGACAGAGCAGAGGTATATTATAAACGTATTATTATTGCTATTATTTTTTTTTTCGAATCGATCGTCGGCCTACTGCGGCAGGTATTCTCGAACCGCAGCTGACGACTACCTGTAACTCCGTAAAGGCCGGTGCCGTTCCTCCCCCCCATTTGCCCCCTTACTACCGTCTTTTACTCACCGGTTTACTACAATATACCAGTACTTCACTACAGCGGCGGCCGTTTTGTCGTCGACTGTAATAATAATAACAATAATAATATGCGTGTGTTGACCCATTATTATTTTCAGCTTACCACTCCCCCCCCCCCCAAACCGCCGCTATAGAATTCCGGACGATAATAAACAACGATATTCTTTTATACGCCCGAACCCGTATATACAATACGGGACCTCGGTTGTTTTTTTTTCACCTTTTCCGTCTGTCGGAAAACTGTTTTTTTTTTCTCTCGAAAACGACCTCCGCAAATTTATTATAAATTCCCGACTCGATTCTCGAGCCTACACCGTGTTTTAATCGTTGCCGACATTCGAATTTATTTCCTGCGTAACTGCGGGCGACGCGTTTTATGAAAATATATTACGAGTATTTCAAAAATCAGTCATGCGCGAGAGTTTTGCAACCGCGCCGCTGATTATAAACAGTTATCACATATTATTATTATTTTTATTATACGATTAATGCGAGACACACCTGTTGTAGCTGCTGGTCATTCATGGAATATTATTATTACCGATGGCGAAAGACGATTTCGGCGTGCTGGCGCGAGTACTACTACGTCAATTTTCAAGGGCAATCGGGCGTGTGTTACTATAATGTTTATAACGCGCGCGCCGGCCGCAATCGTTTATACGACAATAATTTACGTCGTATAATTCTTTACTTACGGAGAACGTGTACAAATTCGATCGTCCGGCCGCGTGTTTATCACAACGCGCAACCGAGGGCGGTTCGGTCTTAAACGAACGGTCAGTGTAAAAATACTTGATCCGTCTTAGCCGGGTTTTAGGTTCACTCTCAGGAATCTATCGGAACATTATCGGGTTGAACGATATTTGTTCTGTCGAGAGTTTTCTTTACTTACCGCCACCATCACCACCACCCCTCTTACGAACAAATCGAGACTAAATAATTATTATACGGTTATCGCTTCAAACATGTTCCATTGTTCTGTAAAGTCTTACGTCTCCGACCACATATAACCAACCCACCGATTTCGGTCGAGGTGTGGCGTCGGTCTTAAAAAAAAAACAGTCTTTACCGCTGGATGTATAGATGAGTTTTTTATTTTCCCGATCCGCTATACATCTATAAATCCGCGCGAGCTTTTCAACTATAGGCGGTACACTATGGCTGTTTTATATTTACACCCGGGACACTGCAGAAATCCTCGGAGCGGTATCGATTACAAAACGTTTGAACCGACAAGTATTATCGGCTAGTATGTTCTGTAAACTCCTGGGGCCAATTCTGTCGCGTTTTGAACTCGTATAGGGTCTGTAAATACGGCACCCGCTGCGGCTTATCGGGACGCACGGGTCGTCAAATATTATAATAATTGAATACCATACTCTCTTTCGTTCATTACGGACGCCTACGCAGCATCAGTACGGCTGCCGAGGCAATATATATATATAGTATAGGTATAGATATACACACGATATAGATACGCGATGAGATATTTTATTATGGCTGTGTATGCTCGGCGGTACTCTGCACATTCCGCCGATAGGTATAATAATAATAATTCGACATAGCAAGTAGCGGCCATAGTTCCACGGCGCGTATATATTTTTTACGTACACATAGAGGCGCGCCACCGTCGTTTTTTAATAATAATATGTATACGTATAGGCGATTGCCCCCCCGAGCCACGACGACGACGACGATCGACTTATCGACTCTAGTATATTAATAATAATAATACGACCCCGTCTCTTCTCCAGAATAATTAAAAAAAATAAATCCGATCTCCTCAAGGACGTGCGCGCGTTTTAGCGATTAAATATCCACGATATATTATCATACCTATACGATAATATACCGCTGTGGGCGCTGGACACGACGATAAGTTATTGACCCACTGTCGCGGATTATTCGCGAGACCGCAATGAAATGACGTGACGTGTGCGGCGGTTTGAATTATGTTTTCGTTTTCGATTTTTTTTATTTTTTTTTATTTTTTTTTTTTTGTACATTATATAGTCCGTAAAATCTGCACTGAGGCGTTCGATTTGCGCGCAGATTCGGCATACGAAACTTGTATCGCTTCTGGCCGCGAACACGTGATTTTTCTGCCACCGCGGCGGTTCTGCAAAAACATTGTAAGCGTATATTTATTTTTTTTTCCATCCCACTCGCTGCCCCGGCTAACGAGATCGTTTTTCTCGTTAATGACACCACGGCGTATTATATACGAAACTCCGGACGACCGATAAAGCGCGACCACCACCAATATTACGATTTATCATCATAAAATATACTCCTGCAGCGTACGGCCCCGAGGGACGCGATATTAAAACGTCTCCTACACAGAGCGGTGGCCAGCAGCCAGTCACATCATCCACTGCAGGTGTGGGTATGAATCACAGCCGGGATTATAGACATAGTAGCCGCGTTTAGGCGATCGGATATCGCGAACTGGACAAAGAGGTAATGAAACCGTATTACAAAATATCATGTAGAACCCGAGAAGTACAAAAGACCGGCCACTCGAAAGACTTTGTCAGCTGCAAGATCGTAATAGCGTGAATATAAAGATAGGACTTTGCGGACATTTCAGAATTCGAACAAACATAAAGGAATTCAGACTGGCGAAAGGTATATTATGTATAGACGAAACCTTCCCCTTAAACTCTTCGGTTTTCCCCCAGTTACGCCACCCCACACCATATTTTTCCCATGTATAAAACACAATGTTCTGTTACAAAATCTACTAATTCGATAATTTGTTCAGTTCTTTTTTTGTCGATACTAAAATAAATCTTATTGGGTACTGTTTGGAGTGCTAATTTTAAACTTGACGGTGTTTAAGACATCACTATCACTCCCCTAGTTGAGCGCCAATGCCGGAACACGGCAGTCTAAACAAAACCGTACTCTATCGGTCGTCCGATGGACTCTGCTGTGTCCCTCCGTTAGAAAACGTTCCGTTAAAATTCGATAAAATATTATGCTCTGACGCGCGTTTGCGTAATTTTCTCGGAGTTTGTGCATTGTGACTTTTATACAGGTACCTACGTCGTAACAATATTATTCGGGGGCCAAGTGCAAATAATATTTATTATTAATTCCTCCGTTTATACACGCGTTATTCGTGATGTATATAATGTGTTAGTATTATTATAATGTATACACGCATACGCACCAAAGGTATCGTAACTTATTGTTGTAAACAAAACGCCTCCGGTACATAATATTATATACATGCGAGTGTACGTATTTCATATACGAGACATAATCGGAATTTTTTATTATTATTATTTTTTATTTCGCCACGGTGCCCACTGACGTCGTATAATTGCGTGTCGCATCCACGCGCGCGTAAACCGTTTAAATCCGTTTCGTACGTACCGACTCGATCGTATTATACAGGTACAAGACGATTTCTCTCCCTCACCCTTCCCGTGTACAAGTTCGCCCAGTTTTCGAGTTGGAACAATGGATTTGTTCTGTTCTCGTACTCATCACACGCGTTCGATAATATTATAAACGAAGCCAATAGTATTTTCCGATTTCGTATAATTATACTGTTTCGGGAGTATCTATATCATGGCGGGAAAAGCTTACGCTTTTGTTTTTTGTTTCGTTTACGGATCTCGGTGCGTTCTATCTAAATATGACTTGGGGGAGAACCAGTAGCAGCAAACATTTTGAGGACGAGACTGGTTTTTTCTAAACATTACTTTTTTTTTAAAAATGTATTATATTTTTTTATGCATAAATAAATATAAATACTGACGAAGACGAAAAGGTCATGGGATATCATGGTTCATCATCAGCCTACATAGGCAACGTTCTGTTGAAACAGCTGTGTCCCTCTATTGGACGATTCCCGTTGCATTTCATGACGGTAGGAGGTACAATTCATATTATAACTACACAGATATCTTTGAAGTAAAACTGTCTGGGTCTACCTAATCTACCTCGAGGTCTATTGTCCGATATTTTCCCCTCCATTATGTCGTTCGAAAAATTGTCGCGTCTTGTTATAACGTCCGATCGGCTTTATTTTTCTTTCCGCGCTTTCGTCGACTCGTTCGTTTTTCCCCGCGTTCACATTTCCGCAGTCTTTTCGTCTGGCGCGCTGTCCTATCATTCACGCGGTAATTTCGGAAAGTCCGTTTTAAAAACCAACGGCGCGGCCAAATTGAACCGCCCCCGATCGCGCCGCTCGTTAAAACGGACACTATATGCACGGTAATACATTTGACCGAAGTGATGTACGTAACCCCGCCGACCCGCAGGAAACGCTTACCCACGCGCGTTATGAAAACAAATGAAAAAAATATTATATACGTTTTACGGCCCGTCGTTTGTTTACATATATACATATATATATATATATATAATATACGTAATAATATTATATGGATCGCGATCGAGCAATATATTATTATTACAAAATTTACGATTCGATAATAATTTTCTCGACCAACCGGACGACGACGACGCGGTCATACAGATATAATATACGCATATTATACACATTATAATATCTGATATCTATACATTTCGGGTCGACTGTATATACGAGGCGGAAAAAAATGCGTAATATAAGGCGGCACCGGTTTATATCATACACGTATGTGTATTATATATACGTACGAAAACGACCGATGGCAATCGCAGCCTCTCGTCGACTGACCACGTATATTATATTTTCATAAAAAAAAAAAAATAGACATATATATAATATACAGAGCCGCATATATAGAGGTGACAGTCGATAATTATAACTGCGAAATAAAACATATGATATAATACGAGTATAATATCATATTATAGTGTTCGTGTAACCCGATCGAAATAACAGCCCGGTGCGACCATATTGGTCGTATTCGTATAAGTATGAAACGGTAAACCAGAATCGGCCGACAATTTTAGTCGGAAACAACCCAAGATTTACGATGAAAAACATTCTGTTCGCGATCGAGCGGATAAATCGAATAGCCAATAGATCCGTAACGTCGCCGATAGAAAACAGTTTCGCCTCGTGTCTCTGTAAATGCTCAAATTGTCTTATACGAGTACATCGCATTTTATAGGGAAGAAAAAAATAACGCGAAACTCCGGCGTAAATATCGCGTAAAATGCGCAAAATCTAATTAGAAAAACAAACTGTACGCCATTGCATAGTTTTTTGCTATTATTATACATATTCTTTTGAGGTACTATAGGTATTATAGGTATTATATTGGGCGCCGATCTTCAACGTATTCAAAAAAATTTTAATTTCTAGTTTCTTAGGGAAAAAACAAAAATGAATAAACAATCTGTATTCGAGTGACATCCCGCGAACGTGTCGAACACAACGCTTCGGTGACGTTTGCCGGCCGTAGTTGTCGCACTTTATACTACTTGTCGTACATTATTATAATTGTTGTGTTATTGAGCGCAGTTTCTCGTCTTTTCCGCGGTCAGTGAGCAAAAAAACATGAAAAAACCAATTAACGGAAGAAAAAAAACCTTTCCGTATCTTATTGTGTATAAAATCTGTCGTTTAAGTAAACTCGCTTTAATAACCAGTGCGTGACAACGCCAGTGTCGTATTTTCGCATTGTTGTGATGGTAAGCGTATCATCCGAGGCCCGCAAACCCGACCGAATTACGTACCGGACCGTTCTACGAGTCCGTAATTAATAGTACGGGGTGCGCGCACTCTCGCGGCGCGAGAGAAGAAATCGCGGGTGATCGCATCGCCGCCGCCGCCGCCGCCCGGTAATCTGACGTGCTCTGGCTAATAACTGTACACGGTGGTTATAATAATATTATTATTACTACCCGCCCGCTTCCCCCCCCCGGATCCTTAAATATCGTCATCGTTATTACGACTTTTATAACATTATATTATTATACTTATTTTATAATATACGCGGTCGCGCAATTACACGGTTTGTTTTGCGCATTATAAACGCTCGTGTTGCGACGCGTACGCGACTGCATAGTTAAATACGGCGGAATCGCGATGGAAGTAGGAAAAAAAAATAGGCGAACCCGAGTATAGATATATAACGACAGCGGCTTTAGATATAAAAAAAAAAAAACAAAAAACAAAACTAGATTACACCGTCGACCGGTCTCCACTCGGCCCGGGGGGCTTCCTGTGCACGCGGACGGACGGAGCCCCTCCCCCCCCCGCGCGCGTTCGGTAATCGGTCAATAATTATTGTGCGAGTTGCGTAACACAAGTGTAATACCCACGAAAGACCGCGCGGCTGCATTATCGTTATCACGTTTATTATTGTTATCGGGTTTTTTTTATTTTTTTATATACGTGTAAACGTATGAAAACCGATTTTACAATCGGTTTAACCTGTCTGGGCCCTTTGATGACCGGGTCGACATAGGAAGGGGCATGATAATAAAATCAAACACCAAAAATTAGAACAAAATTATATGAACTATTTAATTATAAAAATTATATTTGAACTTTTGAAGTTCAGGTGGAGCCGATGCCCCATCTTTCCGACACTCCGGTCGCCCACGGTTCGAACCGACTTTGTGCCGTTAGTTTTGATACAAGTGGAGTGAATCGGCCTGTTACCGAACTTATAAAGGCGATAACCATTGTCTGCGTTTGTGCGTTTGCGCGTTTTTCGTTCGATATTTCCATTTTTAAGCGAGATGTAACGAATTTTAAATAATTGATAATATTTCGCACAGTCGGTGTAAACTATTAAAATATCGAGAACAAAAAACTAATGTTCGTCACAAAAATGTGTGTTAGTTCACGTATAACATCCATGTCAAATCGAGTTTGATAATAGGCCGAGGTTTACTCTGCGGTTAAAATAAATAGCGCGAAATCGGATCTGCCGAAGGGAAATTCGACGTTATCCGATTTATTCAACATTTTTGCGGATACGCGATAATAATAATATCGATATAATGTACATATGCGTTACGAAAATTTAGAAAAAAAAATAGTCGAGGCGTCAGAATTTTTACGACGCAGCCGCGACTCGGTGACGAGTGTTTGACCGGCGGATCCGATAGGTGGCGCTAGAGTCGAGGACGCGGCGGCGGCGCGCAACTAGGAAGCGGCTGGAGTGCGTCTGGACTGCGCCGCACCGCGCAGCCGGCCAGTTCAAGTTCGAGTGCCATCCGTCGCGATTTGTACGCGTCGCCCGTGTGTCGTCTGCGCGCGTCAAGTGTGCCGATTCGAATTGTTATTGTCGTGTTTTTATTTTTATTTATTTTTTTTTTTTACCCTCAATTTTCTATAATTATTTCGATACTCGATTGTGACCCGCGGTTGATGGACAATACCGATGATATTTTCGCCGCGCTATCAACATTGATACCTACCATTATTATGCCTTTGTCGTAACGAATTCGGTAAGTTTTTATTGTCTCGTGATAGTTCTAATGTTCCGATGAGAACATTTGTTTTAAAATTGTTTTTTGTGCGTTGCCCCGCAATTATTACCGTCGCCAACCCTCTTTATTAATAATAAATCACGAACGGATCGGTAATAAATCGGTTTTTTTTTTTTATTGTTTTTTCCAAACTCGTTCCCCGGGGGGGTTCTAGTATTCTCCGACCGATCCGCCCACCGATTTCGCAGGTTCCGAAAATCGTTTTTTCGCCGCATCGTCCACCGGTGCACGAAAACATGTAGGTACCTTAATAACTGACATTGTGGACCGACGTACACATTAGGCCGTTGTTCAATGTTTACCAGGGGATAAAACCGAATCACGTCGATTAGCAAATCGTAATATTCAAAACGGACTGCCGTTTTCGATTTCAAACGTGATGTCCGTACAATGGGCAGCTCTACATAATACCTAATTGCCCGGACGACTCTATTGAAAACGTTTAACAATCGAATCCGCGGACTACCCCGTCCCCACCCTCCAACCCTCGCCAATCGATTAAAATACACTCGTACATCGCAGGCTTAACGGTTTACCGGGATTATAAACCTAATTGCGGTCGTCTTTCCGCTTTTACTACCCATTTATACTCGTTCGAACCCCCTCGCGTTATATTATTGTTCACCTCTAATATAATGTGTACTGCTGCTCCTGTTGCTGCCGAATCGCGGTAGTTACCAATACGGATCCTTCGAGACGTATTTATATCGGCGTAATAAATATTTCCGATATCGGGTAGGTAGTTGTATAGGTAGGTAGGTAGGTAGGTAGGTATTATAAACACTAGTCGTCGGACCAATTACGAGAAAACGAAATGATTCATCGTCGTCGTCGCGACCGTGTGCAATTCGACATTCGTTCGTAGGTACACGCACAAGTAATATTATTGTACCGACTCGCGTTTGTTATGCATTAAACATTGTCCGAGACGATTTTTTTTTTCGCGTAGACCGTCTGCACAAGTGGGTAGATTTACAATCGTACGATTTTAAACGAACTCGTATAAATTGTCATCGTGTTAAATGAGGGGGTAACGATCAAATAAAAATAGCATATGTCTACTCGAGGGGGCTGCGCGCGACTTGCCGGAAACGCGATTTACTGGGTTAACTGTTCTGCATCGCAGAGCCGTCCGATTTTGATCGTTTTTATTGTTTCGTCGAAAAGACCGAAAAATCGTGTAGGGCTCTCGTCGGTCTACGAGGCGGTAGAGTTGTAACCCTGCGAAGCATTAAGAGTTTTTTTGTGGTTCGTGCGGTTGTATATAATGCAAAATCGAAGTACAATGCGCACCGCTGGAAGTTGTCCTCTTTCAAATAATTGTATCGAAATCGCATGACTCTGCGAGGAACGGAGTGTTAACATCTAGTATACCATGTTTTGAGCAAAAATAAAATTTGATTGCGTTCTTTTGTTAAGAATTGTTACGATTTTACGATTGTAAATGTTTAAAATTTGTAAGAAAAAAACAACGTGCAGGGCTATTAGTCATTTTTTTTTTTTTTTCAAAATTGGTTTTATACTTACTATTGGAACGTGCCGTTATTTCGAAGGTGTCTCGTCTACAATACATAACAGCAAATTGTAATATATTACGAATACACGGAGAGTAATAATTGGGAGTGTCGCTTCTACCCCAAACGCCGTGAAACACTTGTGTAATTTGGAAGACCCTGAATATTGCATATTATTATATATTTATACAATAAGAGACTCTGGGATTTTAACGGAACAATAACAACATGTGCTGGGTATTCGAAAAAAGGACGAAGGTCGGCGTGTTTTATTAAAATACGACGCAGGGACACAACGGTAATAGCGCAACATATCAAAGACTATACCTAGGTACTTGAAAAACACGAATTTGTTTTCTGTACATCGGAATAACGGTCGGGAAAATATACCGAGTTCTCGCTGTATGTATATGGGTAATTTACTGTGGGTAATCACTCCGAGGATATTTGATAATATTATTTATTTCGGTAATATATTGTAATTTGCTTATTATGCGCGTATACACTTAAGATTAAAGTAATAACACTTGTACATGTATGTAACCCGATCGCGCCGGTTATAAAAGACGATACCCGATAATAATAATTATACTGCATATACACGTATTATTGCGGGTATAGTTTACTTGCACAACCGCGCGACCGGCCCGGTATATTATAAAATGTGACATAGTGAACTATACGAAAAAAAAAATAATAATAATAATAAAAAAATTAGTCCGTTTCGTCGGCGCGCGGTCGGTCACAGCGATTCGAACATTTTATAACTTCCTGTTCGCGTAATGTAATCTATGTGATAATATTATTATACCGCCGAATACGCCTAAACGCGTGCTAAGATGCGTAGCCGCCGGCACGGGTAAAGAAGCCGTAAAGAAAAGGAAAAAACCGGTACACGACGAGTTGTAATATTTTGACGATCGAACGAAATTATATTCACTTATTACGTCACGTTTCCGACTCGTAACGTCACCGCGGCCGGTGTTCGGCAACTCGTTGCACTTTCCACCTGTGGCGGCGGCCGGAGAGACCGTTTTGTTTTTTTTTGCAGAACGACCCGAAGCGAAATTTTTAAAAAAAAAAGTAATAATAAAAACGATATTTTTCGTGGCGGCGGCGGCGGCGATGTTTCGTCATCCGCATACCTGCCGCCGAATCGAAATAAATCCGGGAAAATTCGAAAAAAAAAATCGTTTTACTACACAGTATGCATTCTACTGCTGCGGTACTGTACCACGCATACTTCGTCATGGTTTCGGTTAAAAACGATCCTCGACCTCGTCGTGCGCGTACAGCGCCAGGCGTCGGCGCGTTCCGATTAAAAAAAAAAAAAACAAAACAATAAACGACGAGATGATTCGCCGCCGCACAGTTATTTTAATAAAGCGCAACGTATATAACAATACGCGCGTTTTCCGCGGCTGTGATATTATTATTTTTTTTTTGTAGGTACAGCGAGGTGACCGCCGACCGGAAGGCGATGTGACCACTCTCGTTATAAATATACGGCCAGATCTCCTCATGCACGCGCGATGCGTTTTATGGTACCTGCGGATGCGCTCGCCGCTGCGCATAGGTATTTTCACTGTCTATAGCGAATTCGTCGACCTTGAAACGTCCGTCCGACCGACCGATTGATTGTCCGTGTGTTTACGTTGCTGTTGCACACGCGCGCGCGCCCGGTATACGGCAACCGATTTAATGTATAAAAAATAATAATAATAAAATAGACGGGTGTATCGGAAAAACGATCGACGTTCAAATGGAAACTCTTTAAAGAAAACGGTTTCGAAAAAAAAAATAAACACCCCGTCAAAAAGTGTTTAAAATGTTTTTTTTTTTTCACCAGCCCGCGGTAACAAATGTTCTATTTACAAACGGGTGCAGGCGAGACAATTCACTTCCGAAAATTATTTATTTTTTTTTCTTTCGCCTCACGGACGGGTGTCTTAACATACGCTATAATAATATTATAATGACTTATCGTTTGGGAGCATTGGTATTTTTTTTTTTTTTTAATTTTTCAGTCGGAATAGTTGTTTAAACGAGTTTTTTTCATAAGCGATATTATTACGTATAGGTACAGGATGTGTACCGCGCATAAAGACGTTCGGAAATACGCTAAATGAAATTTAAAATAAAAAAATGCCCACGTTCGTTTTGTTCCGCGCGCACATCACTGTTTTATACACATATATAATAATAATATATTATGTAGAATGAGATTTGTACGCGATATCGGGTGCGTCATCTGTTCGTAGAAAAACGCCGGTGCACACGCCGCGGCCATTCGGTGACGTCAATCACGACCGTTGAAGTCTCTTTCCGACCGGTTTTTCGATACTATTATTGTTATTAAGTATATATATTATAGTCTCCTACCTAACTGTATGACAATAATATTTACTATCGGAAAAACAAACTAAAAATTATTTACTTTTATACGCCTAAATAAAATACAACGGTATTATTGTATCCGACGACCGTCTACTGGCTACTACTCGTATATCGTAGTAACGTCGAATTATCGTAAATTTGAAACAAATAATAATAAATAGCTACTATATACACGGGACTTTATAAACAATAATGTGACGGTGTATATTTTTTCCTTATACGAATATTATATTAAAATATCCATCTAATCATTTTATATCGCAGACACCACACTATGCGCAGCAACTTTACATAGACGAGTGTACGAATAAATCTGCATAGCTCGGCGATCGTATAGATAGATAGAGTGCGAATTTGTTTCGATTAATCCTCGTCGTGAAATGTAATAATGAAATAAATCGAAATCGATCGCAAATTGTTTCCGTCTGTTATATTCAAATACCCCCCGATTCACGGCGTGACCAAATATTTCACGGGTTAATCGATATGACATTTTAATTCAATCTTATGGCTGTTGATTTCGTAGGCTATCTTTTATGATAACATACTATTACGGCTATCTTATAGAGTTGTTTTGCCGTTTAAGCTTTTTGTAGAAATTCGATAAAACGTGCACGTGCACTCGAAATTTACGTGGCCGCGGAACAAAAATATCGTTGGGACATTTTCTTCGCCACCTGCGACACGATTATTACATCGTATCCAACAATAATACTATTCGTCGATATGTAACGAAATCCGTAAATACGCAGCAGAAAAAAGATCACTCAGATCACGTTCGGCGAATATATGGAATTATATCGGAATTCTGTCGCGAATCTCGGGCAGAATCATTAATCATCGATCGGCACACGACGTTGACGTCTCGAAACGATTTATGCGTCGAAAATCGACAGATTCGCATAAACTATATGATATACGGGGTTCGCCAGTGAAATGTTATTTGGATTTCGACGAGAGTAACAATAATGCTGCCGCTATACGGCTATAGACCGCAAAAACGATAATACCCGTGTAAGTACTATACAATACACTGCCATGCGGTTATACGACCGTTTAAAATTATTGCCGCCGCTATACATAGGTACCCGGAGATATTATTTTGTATTAACGTTTTAAAACAAACTATTCGGTTTTCGTGAAACGCAAGTGCCTGTACCACGCCGGCGCAGCGCAGCAGTATCTCGGTTACGAGACGGCGGATGGGTGTTGGTCCGCCGCGGTATATTCACTCCTTTCGGTCGTCGCGAACCCCTTTTTCCCGTCGACGTTTTCCGGCCGAAACCTCCGCGCCGAGGAGAGGGGGAGGGAAGGGGAAGTTCCGGACGAACGGCGGCGGCGACGTCCGGGCCATCACTCGTAGAGCCGGCGGTAATAATACGAGTATATACGCGCGCGTAGTATTAGAACCGGACCCGCCCAGGCAAATTTTACGCTCCATTAACGGCGCGCGGCGGTAAACGACTACCTATACGACGATCGTCGTCATAATAATAATAATAATATGTAATAATATCTCGTGTGTGTGTGTGTGTGTGTGTGTGTGTGCGTGCGTGTGTGCGTGCGCGCGCGCGCGCGCGCTAGCGAGCGAGTTCGCCGGTGCGAGGAACATCATCATCGCGCATCATATCAACGACCTCGTTGACCGTATAGTCGTCGTCGTAAGTAATAATAATAATAACACGAGAGCGAATATTAGGCGTTATTATTATTATTATTATTATTATTATTATGTGAGAACTGAAATCGAAAACCTATTGCGCAACATAACATTTTATTATACGGACTGTGTGCTGCGCCGCCGCGGATAGACGGATAGAGACAGAGAGAGACAAAGAGAGAAGCTGTAATAAAATTATTAGAACATAATATACTCTGGGGAATAATTAACGCGAGCATGTTCGAAAATACGGCTCCGGGGTAAAAAAATGAACGAAAACGCGCGCCTGCACGGTGTAAGACGGGCGCGCTCTTCTTCCATTGTTCCGGCTCGACGCGGGGGAGTTTTTTTTCCATACGCTTCTTATTTCCACCAAAGGGTATTCTGTGAATCTCTCTCTCTCTCTCTGTGTCTATCTCTTTCTCTCTCTGTACACATATACGCGCGCGGTACATAAAAAACATAACGACAAAGAAAACGTACACGCACTAAATCCGTAATACACGCGGTACATCTTATATTTTTTAAAAAAAAGGGGCGGAGGAAGTGAACGAAAAAGTAAAAATGTTTGTACGTCGTCGTATACATCGTCGATTCGTAATGTACGTAAGTACGCGATAGCGTTCTCGTGTGAATCGTATTGTGATGATTGTACACGAGTATCATTGACGATATTTTGTAAAATCCCATCTTGTACAATACGTACGCGTTGGTTACATAATGATAATCGAAAAACGATCGCGAAAGAAATTTCGTTGATAACGTTTTTTTTTTTTCTGATACACATGTATAAACCTTATAATTATGCACACTTGCTCGTAGCGTATGTATGTGTACAAACGTTGGACCGGTCAAAGAAACGCCGCCATTATTTCGACATTATATATTATACGCGATAACTAGCGATAGAAGAAAAAAAAATACACCTATATATTTAATATTACGTTTCATCGATCCGCGAAATATATTATTATCAGGTAGGTAGGTAGGTAGGTAGGTAAATCGCCATTGCGCTCGAAGCGAATTCGTAATAATTCAAAAAAAAAAAACTCGACCGTTACGTGATAACAGCTGTAACGTTCGGTTTATCAGACGATATGATTGTTACGTAACAATGATAATTATTATGTTATTAATTCCCAACGTATTTCGCGAGTGTGTCGATTTTCGTATAGTAAGGTTCGCGCGTAGGTTCGTCCCTTTTTATGGAACAAAAAAAAAAAATAAACCGTTCAAACACGATTGTTGGAAATGTGTAGGTATCATATAGCCGTACAATTATAATACATCGGCGAATTTCGATCAGAATTACACATTTATAATATAGCAGGCCGATTCGAATACGACCAATACGTTACTCGCTCCGCTCGGAATTGGCAAAAAAAAAACCGTACGAATAAAACCGCACGGGTAAAGTAAAACCGATACCCGAAATATTTCCGTCGAAAACAAAACGCGATCGGCGGAATTGTATATTATTATGACGCGTGTGTACAGTACGTACGTGCGTATTTATATTAGAAAACGGCTGCGAGATGCGCGCAGATTCCGGCCGAACCGCAGACTTTCCGACGACGGCAGGAAGTTTGTTGTGACCGCGCGCGCCGGGATGTCCGACGGGGAAGCGGCGGAGAGCGCGAAAACGAAACCTCGCAACCGACGCGCGCGCGTCGTCGTTCCATGTGCAGCGATAATATTTTTTTATAGCTGGTCACATCCGTTTCGCGTACATGGAAACGACGGGTATTCCTTTTATGCGCCGTGTCGACGACGTTTGCCCCGCGACGCGCGTATCGCGTCCATGTCCTTTTTGTGCGATCCGTACGCCGTCGTCGCGTTGTAATTAACAGGAAACGCGGGCGAAATGTACGAGGGGAAAAAAACCGAAGAAAAAATACGAGTACAATAGAAATTACGTCGTATCGGGGCCGTATGTAAACACGTACCTACGACACTGCGGGGGCTCCCCCGTCGTCGGAGGGTAAAAATCACGTATCCGAAATCCCGAAAAACCTATACGAATTACCGCGGACGTATAGTACCGCCCGGAAGACCGGGGAGTGGGGGGGAGCATAAGTATCGTAAAAAAATATTTATTTTTTCCCCCGTGATTATTATTCGGGCACTCGGCCAACCTTAATAATAGAAAGAAATAAAGACGATAATCGCCGCCGATACTACGACGGGTAGAATAATACGGTACGAGTAATCGTGCTCCGAATAACAATAAAAAAAAAAAATAAAAAAAAAAACGTCATCTTTCTAACGTTCTTTCTGTATAGCATCGCCTTCTGAATAATATAATGTGTCGTAACGTACTTGTTATAGGCACGCACGCAGGCGTTCGAACAATTTTTCAATAATATAATTTGCCGACGGTCGATTTGTGTCGGTTATATTTTTTCTTGTCAACGTGTTTCGGTTTTTACCATTTTTCAATGATTTCCTAATTTAATCTTTTTGATGATATGTCGTGTTTTTTAAAAACCGGACTCCTCCCCATCCGAATGAAGCCGAAAGGATGCCATTTTGTGTATTGCTCACGGCCATGGTGTATTCGGCAATTATTTGTTATTTTGCAAAGGATATTTCCTAATATATAAAACAGGCTGGAGGGGGAAGGGGGAAGTTCGACTCTAGTGACGGAGCTCTGGCTGTAACTCCCTGGTGTTTTTTTATTCTTCTATAATACTGACGAAAATATGTCGATATTGTTTTTGTCGAACGTCCAAAATAATTAATCGTAAATACCCTATAAAGATGAATAGATATATGGTAATTATACGCGTATTAGTTAATATTATCGTTGGAAAATATTGATACAGTCGTTGGCCAATAATTTATTAATAAACGATATTATATTCGAATCTTTTTGGCAATATTCGATTTGTTTTTTTTTTTGCCGGTCCGGAAATAGTCCAAAATATTTTACGTCTTTTATCTTAAACTTGTCTCGACGTAATCGACGGACGACACAGCAAAATAACGTTACTTACATTAAACGTATTAAACTGTCGTCGTTCGGATCGGAGTTTAAAACGCTAGAATACCGAAATTCACGGAGAAAATTATTTCCGATGGTAGCTATTGATCGGGACAAAATGTTTGTACAAAACATTTACAGCAGTTATAAAACGAAAACTAACGAACGTTCATTGTAAAACACAATTACGTCAGGGAAAAGCTATACGTAGTTTCGAAAATATTCCATACTCTTTAAATCGTCCATACATTTTTGTTTAAACTGGTAATCTCAATCCGAACGGTCGCAGTTTATGTTCTCCAGTATAACGTAATTTCGCCATGCGTTGGTCGGACGAGGAGACAATATAAGTTCGTGCCGGGTATACGACATCGGTGTTAAGTACCTAGTACCTACCCGTGCATATTTTATAGAATCGGTTTTTCTTTTTAAATTCGAATCGGCGCCCGTTGTATATTATACGTATAGGTGTGTAGACAGACAAACACGAGTGTGATATCGTAACGATAATAATTATTTGACCATTAGTATGTAACGTCCGTGCGTGTAAATATAATAATAAAATACTCGGCGGGTTTCGAACGCCCGCCGGATTTTTAATGCCGTTAATATATTTTGAACGTACCTATCTGCACCTACCGCCTCTATACGGTCGCGTATGATGTGTTTACGAATGTTCACACGTACGCGTCGTTTTATACGTGTACACAATTCGTGTGCGCATTGTATGTAAAACCGATCGTCGGTAGTTTTTTCCGACTGTAAAAAACTAAAAATTGCGTTTTCCGTATTGTCCGTACATTGACATGTATCATTTTAACGACGATTTACGAATTCATCTGAAATCTGGCCTTTCCGACCGAAAAGTCGCGCGTCTATTATACCAGCTAACACTTTCCGACGATACGCGGCAAATCCGTAGATAAATACAGAGGGTAAATTGTTAATCACATTAGTTTGTACACTAGATTCCGGAACACCACGATTTTCCTATAAAATTACTAAAGATTTCCTGTAAGATTACCAAACGTATGCACACTGGTTTACCCTCTGGGATGAACCGAAACTGAGGTTATAGCGGGAAGTGCGTGGGATTACAGAAATCTTCTGGTTTTAACGCCATCTACGTGTTAATTGGTGAACACAACCGATAAAAATACCCATTCAAAAACGGAACACATTTTCATTTAAAAAAAAAAAATAAAAATATGCGTGGCATATTATTTAGTTATACGCTAAACACGTGTCAAAGGATCACACCACCATGGGCCAAGATATCCGTTATGTAAGATTGTTTCCATAATTATATGCTACACCGGATGGCGTTCGATGGTCGCCCGGTTTTTACGTGTAGCGCGGAATAATGTTAAATGCGAAACATTTGATAGTTCGAGACCCCTAACTTGTTCGATGCCTGCCCATTATATCTTGGTCTGTGATATACGTTTACACTATTGGTTAGGTATGGTATTGATGACAACTCGACGTATTTGGGTTGTAAGCCGCACATGTGTACACGCCGATGCGTAAACATTGAAATTTCACAGGGAAAAAATCTCGGCCGACAACGATTTTTATCGCGAGATTTCTATTGTTAGTTATCACTTTATCAGTAACTGATCAAATCACCGTCGGCGACAGCCATGACGCGTACCAAAGAATTCCGAATGTACTGCGATATTAATTTTTATATTTTAATCCGGGCCCTGAAATGTAATGTCGATAAAATCGCATTGGTGCGAAACGAATAATTGTTTCGTTTTAATCATTTTAATGACAATATTTATCGGTGAAACTTGAATTTTTATTTTGAAAAAAATGTCCTACATTAATAATTTTCGGTTAAATTGTACCCCCAGCCCCCTATCGACCAGTCAAATTATACGGTATGTATTTTCGTTCACCGTCAATACGATGATATTATTTGCGGGTACGGAACCTCGGCGGGACCACGAAGATGCATGTGTCCTGCACATGGTGCGATTATAATAATAATAACGTATAGTATTATTATCATTATCATTATTATTTATATACAGTTACCGGGTTACGGTGTTCGAATTAGTCGCCTATTCATATGTGTATACCTATGGTGTAGGTATACACTTACACCGGGCGGATCCGTAACTCGCGTTCGTTAATTTACATGACGTAGAAATCCGCGCGCGTTTCGACACACACGTGACCCCGTTTATAATAATATAATGGCCCGATCGCAGGCCCGTCGTTTTATCCGACAGCGTTTTCATACACATACAGGTGCAATATTACACGAGAGGAGGGAGGCTTTCCCGAAACCGTAAAAAAAAAATCAACAATATCTTATCTACAAACGCGGGACACTGTTACTTTAGAGCCCTTTCATAAGAACGGTTATTTGTTATTATATTATTATTTTTTTCTTTACGACCCACTGGAATTTCGATACGCATTCCACTTTGTGTTCTAAAACGCACTATTTAAGACTCGTCGAGTGGGTATAAACTGTGTCATGAGGCTCGATTAACAAAAAAAAAATCTATTTTTTATCGCGTGTGAAAAGTATCTATCGTAACGCCCCTTGAAATTCTGGATCCAATGCTCTCGCTTCTCTGCTCCCCTAAATACGCCCCTGTCTACGCCACCAAAAAACAGTAAAAATTCTGACTGCAGTTCTGAAGTGAAATACGGTTGTATTAATAAACTTTATATAACTAACACGTCGTGTTCTCGTCTATACACAGTATACACTTCTCCGGTCAAGTGAAAATCTTCAATTTAATATTATTAATAATAATAATAATGGTTTTCTTGTTCGTCACAACTAAGGTAACCCTCGAATAAACGAAAACAAATACCTAAACAACTAGATATTCGAATACCGAAAACACCTAAAAACTCCAATTTTATCCCCTTGAATTTTCAAAAATCCTCTCTTGACGAATACCTCCGTCATAATAGCTATCTGTACGCCAAATTTCAGCCCAAACCGCTGAATGGATCGGGCTGTGCGATGACAGATCGGCCGAATCAGTCAGGGGTTGGTTTTTTTTTTTTTCAATTAAAAATGGTGTCCCACTGAGTGCCGGTGATATAAATACTGATATATTTCCGAGACTCTTGCGCAGCATCTCGCCCGCGCGGTTTTTCGCGAATTCCAGCGAAATTTCTGTAGAACCGGCCGATATTCTGCCCCGGCGCCGACTCGGCGTACCGTCTATATCTCGTGACACGCGTATAACGGCGTTTTTTCCGGATATCCGACGGCCGGGTATCGCATCGCCCCGCGTCCGCGTGACGACTGTATATTATACGCATGCATATAGATATATTTGTTGGGTATATATATATATACGGCAACGGCGATAAAGACACGCGATGTTATACCGACGACGATAAAAAAAAAAAAAAAAAAAAACGATACGATGAGAGAGAGAAACAGATAGAGACTGACGTGTGCGCGTATGTATCGTGGAGTCGGTAGGTGCATTCCGAATGAGCATCCCGGTTGCCGCGGCGGCGGCGGCGTCGCGGAGAACGCCACCGAGCCGCGGAAAAATCTCCGCGCAAACTGGTTCGCGACCCACAGGTGTTTCAGCGACGGCGGCAGCCGGCGTGCGCGCGCGCGTGTGTGCCGGAAACCGTTATGTATACCTCGCGGACCGTGCGTGTAATATGCAAATATGCGACCTTATCGCCGTCATCCCCCGTCCTCGCCGCGGCGGGACCGTCTAATACGCAGTGTAATCGATACAAACAATATATAATACCTATATTAGTTCGAAATTACGAAAAGAAAAAAAAAACACGCCGACGGACGCGCGCCGTCGTTTCAGGAGGTCTCCCGTCGGCCGGAAAATCGCCAGTTTTTCCCGTTCAAAACAAAGAAAAAAGACCGTCCCGACGCGAAAACCCTGCGAGAGAGTCGGCCGAACAGAGTTTTCTGCCGGAGCCGTCTACGGACAGAAAAAAACCCCCGCACGTTGCGTAACCGATATACATTCCTCTCGCTTTATTCGGAACCGTACAGACGTCGCGCGTGTCACTTACCCGTAACGCCCGGGACTGTAATTCACCGACGGTCGCGCGTGCGGGTAGCGTGACGTCTCCCATTGACGATCAACGAGTTCGGTCGGGGTTAGGTTTCGGTGGCGGGATGGCGTGTGCTCGGTCGAAGTGGTCGAAAACGCGGCCGTCTCATTCGCTCCTGTGGCGTGTTATTTCAAACGACAATTCCGTCCAGTGGATAAAATATCAAACTCGTACGCGTACGACATTTTTTCATACGAAAAATTGAAATCGATAATTTTATAGAGTACTCGTTTCCGGAAAAAAAAAATCAACGTCGCTTACCGCTCCTGTCACGCCAGACACCATCGATAATATAACTGTGCCAGACGATCGGGCCTGACGTCAACTTCATTATTAGGGGTGGGAGACACTTTTTCGTTTTTCGCGCATTTTCGTCGTGTACGGAGCCCGAACCGGGCGGGATAGGAACTAAGTAATAATAATACGAATATTATTTTTGGGGTATACGTCGGAAACGTCGAACGGCCCGATTTTTCGAGAAAAATTCGTCCGCGCCGGGTGCCGTATAGAAGAATTTTACTATCGATTTAAGTATCGCGGCTACTGTATTCTCGTTGTTGTTGTTGTTTCGTGTCCTCCCCGTACCTCCTCCTTCCCGCCTAGCGGCTCATTGTTATCCCGGCGTCGGGTTGCGGTCTGCCGGTTAATATTACCGCGAGACCGAGGAAACGCCTCCGCGCTTTAATTACACGAACACGATAATAATATCCGATCCGATGCAACCGCCGAGGAGATAAAATTCTGAACTATGGGCACATTCGGTTATTTACGCAATGTAATGCGGCCATAGTGCTCGGGTTATTGGGTTCCGGGATCCGGCATTTAACCTTATAACCTTATGGACCCTATCGATTTTTCAAATATACCGATATGACTTAAATCGTTAAAGATATGAACAGGCCGTCGGCTGCGGCTGTTATCGGTGTTCTCGCACACGAAGATTTGTACGTCCTTCTGTACTGCAATATTGTATAGTGCCTCCTTCTTTTTAATCGTATCATATCCGGTCCGATAAACCGGCGTCGAATTCTTCGAACGGAAATGGCCCGTCCGTATCTTTGGATGAAATCCCGCGCGTGTTAACCCGGACTCTGGTTTTCCATATCCTCGGCTCGAATCGCCGGTAAATATATTTGTAGGAGGTAACTATCGATGTGATTATTTTGTGTGCAAGTTCTGCTAAAATATTTCGTTCGAGAGGATTTTTAAATTTTAATAAATTTAAAAACCGCGTGTGTAGACTGAAATGTGTGTTCATAAGCGTATAATAATTCTATACACTTTATTTTGATGCACTAAAATTGAATGCTGTTGTCCTTGCACGGTCGCGGAAAATGTCGACGCGTGATTTTTAAACGTCGACGAGTCGAACTGACGGACGAGTACTGCGCAGGGGAACGTGACGGTTTATTTCGCGTACGACGACAAACCACAGATAATTTTTCACTTCGATAATCGAAATATTGCCAGGTATATACCCAAACGTTGTTATATTGTTTTAAGGCGCATACCTATAAGTAATAATACGTTTTGAATTGCGTACGTATTGTATTATTATTATACACTCAGCTTATACGACAACGTTTAGAGTTGAGGCGTACGCGATTATTATAATTCAGTATTGGCCGGTCGAATAACGTACGTACCTAACGAGTAGACATAATATAATAACGTTTTTATAATATTCGTTATGTCCGCAGAAGAAAAAAAACTAATTTCGTATTTTCGTCGCGCGCTCGTGTTGTATAGGTATTGCGCGAGCAATCGTCGCTTTGCACAAACATCGGTTATAAATCGCAATAATGCGAATAATTTCGAAGCTGCCTTGTCACTGACGTTTGTTTTCTTCGTCTTAACATAATAATATGACGTATAGTAACTGCAGAGGCATTCCGTACATCCTGCAGGATTTTCCGATCGAGTTTAACGGGGTCGCTATTATTCAAACGATTTTTTTTAAAAAAATGTATTTACAAGGGCTTCTTCGGAAGATTTTTTCGTAGCGATATCCGTTCGTTTCCCAAATCATTAACGGTTAAAATCGAGTTGAATTCAAACGCACGCGTTTCAAGATAAAAACAGACATGTTCGAAGACGAAAAGGAGTACTCGCATTTGTTTCTGCACGTTAGTAGTATATTATTACGCGCGAGATGGACAGACAAAACAAAGTTCATTCTTAGCTCACGAGGTTCGCAACTCGACTACATAAAAAAAAATCTGCTACATATACGTCACCGCGAAAACGACGACGATTTGAACGTACTCGTAAACGATCGGCGACGTGACGACATCGCGATTTTTTTTATTAAACACTGCCGCGTTCTTATAGCCGGAAGGCGCGTGTGACGTTTAAAATTGTAATTTTTCCGCGTCATCCGGACGATATACAGCGTGTGGACTAAAAAATAACAAAAGTGTTTTTTTTTTTTTTTAAATATTCGTTCCATTCTTCTTCGTGTTGTTATTTGTTTTAATTCGACCGTCATTACAATATTAATCATTTTAAAAAAAAAAACCCCGGCGTTAATTGCGACAATTACCGCGGTAGTTTTTCCGAACGTTCCGAACGTATAGTGCGTGGCGCAAGAGGGCCCGGTAGCAGAGAACCTGACCTTGACAAATTACGAGACATTTTGCGGCGTCCGTTGCGAAACGAAAACAAAAAATGTAAAAAAACAATAATAATAACAATAAAAATGATGTTCGCGACTCGTACTACGGGTTGTAGTGCGAAGGTCGGGTATGCGGCGGTATTTAGCGAGGATCGAAACGCGAAATCGCCGGCACGATTTTATCACGCAGAGCATATATGCCGAAGACGAGCTACGGAAATAATAAAAAACTGCGAACAATATTATTATACTTGTAGCACGACGACACGAGGCCGTCTTCGAAAAAATACATACCTCGCGGTGCACGAAATTTTCCTGATAAACACAAGCGGGAAGCGCGTATCAATACTTTGATCGCACGTCGATATCTGACGATTATTATTATTATATTTTTTTTTTTCGAAATTATCACGCGTCGTGTTAATATTTATATTTTCGACTGGGAGGAAGCGATATTGCGTTATTGTTTTGTGATGACGTGTACCGGATAAAACGTATTGTAGAAAATTCCGAATTTGCCGCGTGACGAGAAAACGATTTCGAAAAAAATTAATATTCACGCCCAAATTTTTAGTAGGAAATTCTCAATAAATTTGCCTACCATATATCGAAAACATGACTAATACGCAACATCGCCCATACCTATGCGCTTCCTAATAATATTTCGGTCTTCGATCGGTTTAGCTATACACAATCGAACGAGTAAAACGTACCGAATTGCTATACGCGCGTGGTAAAAGTACTGGAAGGCTAGAAAACTGACCCAGTGTGCTCGCTTCTTTACAAAATATTATTAATACTATTATTATAAGCGTATTGTTGTTGTTGTTCGAATGTGTTTCGGCGACGGCAATCCGAATGACCGCGTTGAAAACAAAACTACTACTGCTACGAAAAAGAAAAAAAAAACACCCACGCGCGTTTTTAATATCGTATATTATTATAAGGTTGTAAGGTCGAAGGTGTCAAGGTCCCGGACCCGGTTCGACCGCGCGAAAACCGTTCGACGGGTAACGCTTTTTAAAGTGGCACGAAACGGCAGAGGGTGTCGGGATGGCCGCGGCGAATTGTTCCGAATTTAACGAGCACAAACACAAAAAAAAAAAAGTCTAACCCATTCTTTCTTTATTTATTTTTTCGACATTTGCGAATGTACAGAACTCATGTGGTCGTCATAATTTTGTCTTCTCCCTAGTATACGTCTTATGGTGTAATTAAACAAATCCGAACCCGAGATAAAACTAAAGCGGATATCATTTGGAAAATCATAATCTCCTCGGTCCGCCCACGCCGTCGACAGGACGCGTATAATAGGTACACACCATCGTTAAAACTCGGGGTTCTATTTAGTATCACGTTTCTCGTCTTCGCCTCCTCCCGGGCAGGAAGCTCGTATCCGATTTCCGATAGTCTCGCGATCGTTCGCAGAATCCTTCGGGTATCGGGCGACCATATTTCATTTGATCGTTATGTTATCTTCGCCGGCGGTTGTGCGGACGATAACCGCGGCGACCGCGCCTCGTCGATAATACACAACGCTGCAATCGGACGATAAATAATAATATTTTTATAACGATCGGACCTGTATAAAAATTCGATATTTTCACATTTTTCCCTTAGCACGTTTTCGTCATAAAAATACCCTAGTCGTTAACGTATAAAAATTGTATATAAACACGATGATATTTTTATGTCCCTGTATAATTATTATCGGCTACTACTCGGGACCGTAGAATTCCCGGAGATTTCACGTGTACTGCACGCTTTCGCATATTCGCGTGAAATTAACATTCGAATCTATAAAACTGCGTACACGTGCGTAATTGTTCACGTATTTTCATTGGTGTCTATTAGGGGTCTAACAACTGGATGTGCTCCTCCCTCTTGGAAAATACTAAAACCTACAAACCTTAACGCATAGCCTGGATGACTATTGATTCGCTTTCTCGTAATGGACCTGTCTTACCTTTTCGTGCAGGTCTTGGGTTCTTATACCTACATCTATTACTCTTTGAATGCATATGTTTGGTTCCTGTTTGTCCCTCCCCTGAAAATAAGCTTATGCCCACGTGTATTTTTACGTGGATATAACACTACTACTACACGTAAATACGATTAGTAAATTCACGTGTACACGAACTCTGTTTTCGCGTAAATCACGTTTACAATCGAGACCTCTACTCGGAGCGCAGCTGAGTTTCGGTATACCTCTATTTTATCGATATTTCGATATTTTATTACGACGAGTTAATGGTTTTTATTTCACCATACGTAAGATCGCGTGATTTGATAATAAAACTCCGTTTTTTTTTTCTTCTTTTTTTATTAACACGATAACGCGAACACAATATTATAATCATACCCCCTACAAAAGTTTCGAGACGATACGGGGGGGGGGGTTTATCGCATATTATTCGACGGTTTCGCGCGTACGACGTACGAATCGCGTTTTATCGCCGTGTTAAAATTGCTCGCGTCCGCGTGTGAACCGCGCGCGGGGCAATATATACAGGGTGTACCATGTATATAATATATATATATATATTCGGTCCGGTAGATTTATTACGCGTACGTGAGAATGGACTACGTACGGCGGCGGTGTCGGAGGAGTTAGCTGCTGCGTAAAGGGAATATTGTGATTTATCAAAAAAAAAAAAATAATAATAATAATAATAATAGTATAGGTAACATTATCGTAATAAATAACGCGGACGGTTTAACCTTCGGCGATATAATAATAATTACAACGCGGATTCCTGTTTTGAAATATGCAAATACTCGCGCGTACGCACATTATAATATAAAATATTATACAATACGTACGTGTGTACGGATACCGCTGCACGGGACAGTGCGGTGCCCGCTGTCGCCGTTTTTCATCCGGTTTATTCGCAGTTTTCTTTTCGCGCGGCTGCGCCGTCCGATTTTCAGCGATACGCCGACATCGTAACAGCCATCGACGATAACAACAACAACAACAATAAAATGTCTCCCGCGCGTCGTGTACACATAGTAATGTACCGGTAAGCCGGAATATAACCCAGTGCACCCGGTCCGGCCGGAGAGTTCACGGTCGGGTTTACACGTCGTCGTGTACGACAATGTTTTATACCGTGATATCATTATATCGGGAGGGGGTACGGCGTGAGGGGGAGGTGGGCATATTATTGTGTACGCGCGCTAAGGTCGCCGAAGTAAAACGATGATGATGATGATAATAATAATAACGAAATAATTCCTCTGTTCGCAGGTACAACGACTGGCCCAATACGAAACGTATTTCCAAAGTCTGTTGGACGAGACCAGGCCGGAACATGGAAGAGGCGCCGAGTACCACGACCTGTGCATGGCGAACAGCGCCGTCAAACAAGTGAGTTCCATTATTATTATTATTATTATTATTGTAATAATAATATTGTTGTTATGTATCTATAATAACGCGTTAATACCGAGAATGCGTGTATAATACATGTATAGGTTTTTTTTTTTTTATATACGTTGTTTTTTTTTTCCACGTTTTTCTTTCTTTTTTTCTTTTTTAATCTCGTTTCTTTTCTTATTTCGTCCGGCGTCCGTAGGCGTTCATACGCGGCATATCCGAACACGGACGTCGCGTTTTCGTCGATTATGATAATAATAATAACAACAACAAAACCGACACCGACAACCACCGCCAATGACTCCTCGTGGCGCGCCGATAATAAACAAACGACGGTTATTGTGTCCTCCTCTCCCCTGCGCGCAGACCCACTTTCTTCGGTGTCCGCACACGCTACACCGGTGCAGAGCACCGCATATTTTATTATACATATATATGTACACAAAGAAGGATATCACTTTTTCTCTCGCCTACAAATATAATAATAATAATAATAATATTATAATACGCCGTGCGCCGCTATATACATTAGAAAAATATCGTTTTCGATCGAGTGAATATAATAATAATAATAATATAATAATAATAATAATAGTCTTTCATTGTGCGACGACCGCACAGCGCACAGACCTTTGAACCGCCGCCGCGTCGAGATACACATAATATGTGCTCTGCGGTGCAGCTCCGAGAGCAATGATCGAGTTATTTCTTTGATAAAAAAAAAAATAATATTAATAAAAAACGACCCACTTTTTTTTTTTACAATATTATACTTTTCGATATCCGTCGCACAACGATATGCGGGTCTACCGCCACCGCCTCGCGTCAATCGTAACGGATCCATACACAGTACCGAAGATGATGTATAAGCGCATTAATTAGAAAAACAAAAAAAAAAAAATACTCCGAAGCTTTTTACGGACAGTAGTGCGCGGCAGTATGCTACGTACCCATACGGTTTCGCCGTCGCTCCAATTATTCGAAAAACAATATAATATAATTAATTATCGAGAAAAAAAGAACGTATACATATATACCGAGTCGTTTATTGTAAGCGGTGTGAATGACACCGTCTCGCGATCGCCTCCGCCGCCACACCTAAAAAAACCGATACGATAAATCGCCTCGGAGTCCGGCCGCGGAGCGTATGTGTATGTTTAACACACATTTTTTTTTATTTGCTATGTATAAATATATATATATATATATAATAATAGTAACAATAATTTAATATAGTATACCTATTATAGGTAACGGATTCGCTTATAAGTTTTATAATATACCTACACATACGGGGGCTAAATGTGCCAAGGAGAGACACACCGGTCCTCATAAATAAAATGCGAAATGGTATAGGTAAATATACCTATCCAATACCGTACAATGACCATATCGGTCTCGCGTGCCCCCGCGAGTGTTTCGGTACACTACACCTAGCGTTACACTAATATTATACTTTGTGCAATTATTATAAATTACTACGGCGAATATAATATAGAGAGGAGGCGTTGAGATTATTAATGCGTATTGTGGACTGTCCGCGGGCGAGAATTAAATAATATATTATATTATTATTTTAACAAATCGGCTATTTTTTTTTGAGATAATATTATAATATAAAATATACATAATAAATACTCTTCTTCTTTTCGCCGCTATCGAGCGATAAACAACAACAAACAAAACAAAAAAAAAAAAAACCATCGAATTCAAAAAAACCAATTCGTTTGCAATGTACATATTCGCGTCGTCAAAAATACTGAACGATACAATATTCCGTCATTGATACGCGCGGATGTACATGAATAACATGCTGCGGCTGCACCGATAATATTATTACAAACGGCTACACTGTTTGAACGGTATTTAGTGTCACATATTATTATGTTACATACGTTTACGGAAAGCAAAAAAAAAAAAAAAATCGTCGTATTAGATTCTGAGCGGAGCGAAAAAGTATTGGTTTTAATGACGTGATTTTTTATTTTTTATGTCCGTAAACAACTTTAACGCCAGAAGTCTTGGTTCGATCAAAAACTGTACAGGTGCATTGAAGGGGTTGTTTTTTTGTTTTAATTTTGTCTTGTAGTTTAACAATTGACAAATGTACGATATTTGTTTGTATATTTGAACATTTTGATCACCATCACGATGCCAATAATATAATATAATATATCGTTGTAATATTATGTTACTGTTCCGCGTATTATTATACGTGTACAGTATAATATACGCTCGTGTTGTTATATCGCCTAATCTTCGTATATCTCATCTTACGAGCGCGTGCGCACAATACTCATAACAAAACGGTAGGTATTGATATCTTTTGCTATATGTTTCAACGTTTTTTATACGCTCACGATATAAGTACCTTCCATATATAATACCCACCTGTTATTTGCATACAATGAATATAATATAGTGTACCGGAGCGCGTAATATCGACAAACGAAAAAAAAACTCTAATATTATATTAAAATATGATTATAAGCACTTCCCACTTCGCCGAATCTCGTTTCGCCGACGAATAACGACCGGTGTCTTATGCCTACGTATTGCAAGTAAAAAATTCCATAATTTTGCGGAAAAATGATAATATTATATATATATTATAATTATAAATATCGAAATAAACGAAAAAAACGAATAGTAACAACCGCTTCCAAAACTCCACTGGAAACGACCGAAATTTCCATTTTATCGGCAAGGACACCATGAGACTTGTGTAGGTTTTACCGCGTGATTTTTTTAAATTCTGAGCAATGTATCGATTTTACTATGATAGGTGTTTTTGTCTGTGTCTCTAAACACAGATGAACACAATGAACATGTAAACATCTTTAGTATAAGAAATCATGCTCCAATCAAAAACTTTCTTGTATAGCATTTTGTTACGTAGCTATTGTCTGGGAAGTCTTTTTTTTTCAAATTTACTTTGTAGGTTTTTCTTGAAAAATTGCCAATTTATTAAGATAATATATGTTGATTTCTGAGTTACCTACGAAACAAATAAAAAAATACTGCTACTTATCTGTTTATATTTCGTTTATCGTTTCGACCAACATATTATGAACAAAATTACTCTGAACACCTTCCATTTCTCCTCCTAAAACCCATCAGTGATAATAGTTAATTTAAAAAAAAGAAATTTTTTTTTTTTTGAGGGGGGATAGTGGATTTATCCACCTCAATCTCGGTTCCGACACAGTATGTACGAGGGAGTGTATAATAATAATTGTCAAACATTGTACTCGTTTGTCGAAAATTATTTATTCGTATGTATCCTGCAAATACGTTTTGACCGAAATCGGGGCCGCCTCCAAACGTGTCAAACTCATTACGAGTATAATGATAATAATAATAATAATATTATTATTAATATAGACACACTGTCCTGTTAATCGTATTATTTACACTTTTAAATCGCTCCGAAAACACGATGCATATACGTATGAAAGTTGGCTCCCGGCAATAAAATGTACAATTATGTTTAATGTGTCTACGCGAGTATACAATCACGATAAACTAATAACCGCTATATTATTGTTATTAGTATTATTATTTATTAATTTCTCTTCTAATTAAATTCGCTCCGAAAAAAAAAAAAGACAACGAAATTTTAATCATTGTTTACCTTTGTATCTCGGATATCCTGTTTAGGAATGAAAAAAATTAACAAAAAAATTATAATACCTACTGTTTTTGTTGCAGACAATAAAACGTGTTCATGAGCAAAGCGATCTAGAACGAATTCAAGATGTGTTCCCAAACGATTTCCTCAGATTGTACGACAAAGAAGCGCTCACAATGGTAAGCATGGTTACGATATTTTTTCGTAGTATTTTATCCACAAACGACCGAAATAATATATTCTAATTTACAATAATAAGTAATATCGAAGTGAGTATTGGTTTGCTAGTATAATATTATACTTGTGCGTGTAGTATTCGTTAGAACAATGATACTCATCGCGGTGTCAATAACTTTCTATATATTTGAACTAGACGTATAGTTACAACAATTTATTGCACTATAACAACATAAATGTTTTTTTTTTATCTGATAAGACACGTTTTTAGTTATCTACAATGAAATAATAATATACACATATAACGTAGACACTGCAATACATTTTAGTGATACAGGAAAATGTTTTGTAAATCCGGATTTTTGAATCTTCCGAACAATGTTTTATTTTTTTGATAAACTTAACTTTAGAAAATAATAATGATGATAGGGAAATTGTGTCGATATAAATATCATTACTAAATAGAAAAAACACGTGTTTTTCCTATCACTGCGCGTGCGTCTCTGCACCTTGGTTGAAACGGTACATTAACGATCTATTCTGACATACCCTGTTTATTTAATCAGGATAAATACAATAAAAAGAACATTAATATTATACACAAACCCAAATTATGTTACATCGCTACTACCTGTAGTGCATCCCAATTATTTTCCGATATTCATAAAACATTATCGACGTATGTGTATGAAACATTTTTTGACTTTGTTTATGTAATGTATAGAAGATGAAAGGATTGATTCGGAAGAGGGGCGGAACGGGCACGGCCGCTCTCAGGAGAGCCCTGTCTTCGAAATCTCTGCGTTCGGAGTCGCCACCGTCCACCCCGAATAAAATCCGAAACGAGAGTCCCAGAAATTTCATAATGGAAACTCCCGTCCAATTCGTCAACGTAAATAACAATGATAATAATTTACACTGTGATAATTATATTTTCGTGACGTGTTCTCTTTCGTGTATACAGGGCGTACACTGCCAGGAACGTCATTTGTTTCTATTCGACGACCTGCTTCTGGTGGCCAAAGCCAAGTCCGGTAGTAACTTCAAGCTCAAGGACAAGGTAAGGATATCGGAGATTTGGCTCAACGAATCGCCCGCGGTCATCGACGAGGTTGCCGAAATCCCAAAGTCGTCCGATACGTCGTTCGTCATCGGATGGCCGACTACCAACTACGTGGCCGTGTTCAGGTTGGTGAACACCGTACTATTATACTTAGCTATGTAACGTATTAATTTCATCATCGTCGGGTGTCCACAATTTTTTTACTGTTGTGTGCTGCTGCACTTCGTGGGATGTGGTCCCTCAGCGGGGGGGAGGCACCCGCGCGGTTTCGGGCTCTGTGTTGTCATTAGTATATCGCGAGAGAAGAGGGTCTTTGAACCGACCACATTGTACGACGGCGGCATCAGCAGCAAGCTATAGCAGTCCAAAAACACATATTATAATCTCATCTCTCTCTCTATCCCGATGTAAGCGCATCGTCGCCCATATAATAATAGTCATAGATATATATATAATAACAATAATATAATAATAATATGCTCATCACCAGAGAGTACTCGCTGATGGGACGAACGGTATTGTAATATCGGAAAAGGAGGTTCGATAACGGTACACTGCTACACTGCTGCCGTTGCTGCTGCTGCTGCTGCTGCTGCTGCATCGTCGTATCGCATAGAGGAGTTTGTGATGCCGACATAAACGAAGCTCTTAATTAGACAAAAAAAAAAAAAAAGCATAGATATATATAAAAAAAAACTGCCTATTGTTACCCATCAACGGGGCTTGTATAGGTACGTAACAACGTATATGTAGGCACATAGTATTATAGGTATAGGTTCACGTAGGTAATATGCCCAGATATATACGATCATTATTATAATATACGACGAACAATAATTTTCGTTATAAAATTGTGCGTATGTGTGTATGTGTGTGTGTGTGTGTGGGTCACGGATGGTGGTGTCGTAATAAAATAAAATGCCGAGTACCGTACACTGTATATACCGTATACCGTGTACATTGTGTGTATTACCTAGGTAATAATACGGTGATATTCGTAAAATCCCCATATAATACAACGGTATTAAATTACTAATTATTGTATACCCGCGCTCGGCGAAAACGTGTAATATTATGTTTCGTTTTGGAGTCGCTAAACTGCAGCGACATAATAATATAATAATAAATCTACTCGGTATACCATATACTTAAAAAATAAAATAAAAATAAATATACATACTATTTACACACGTAGGTACCTACATAATATAATAACGGGGGTCGCAGGAATAAGGCTCGGGGGGTCAAATTTTATAACTCAAGTCGAGAAATGGTGGTGCAGGAAAAAGCGAAGAGTGTAATGGAAGGAAGTGTTGTATACCACGAGAATCATCTATTATGCAATTTATAGACGGCTCTACTTTGAAGACAACCTCGTCGGGGGTTTTTCGAAAATATTAATTATGTATACCAGTACTTACAGTTCTTTTTAAAAAAAATATGAAAACTACGTTTTTTTAATTTAACCTTCGACAATGAGCATTGCATATTTAAAAGAAATGGAAAACGTTAACGAGGTTTTGATCGAAATTTTGTCATGTACGTATTGTATAAGGTGTGTTTTGTCTTTAGAAAACAATTTAGAAGCCTTTTCGTCTGTTTTACGCAAACACTTGTGTGTTTTGCGTTAAATAAGAGTAAATGTCACTATTACAGTCTCTTATGTATGATAATTAATTTTTTATTAAAAAAAAAAACTTGCAAGGCCAGCGATGATTTACGGATGTGAGTTCGGGAAATTATTTGGAGTGGGTTAAGTGGGATTAATAAACTTCCCGAGATTACCAAAAACTATAGCCCTCCTTGAAATTTAACAAAAATAACCCTACAACTTCACGCCATTACGTCTTTGTTTTTTATGTTCGTCAACATCGTGTGGTCCGCCATAACACACCCAACCGAGTTAAAAGTTTGTAATTACACGTATTATTTTAGGAGCACGCGCGCACAATATCCTGCGAAATTATCACGGCCACCGCCACTAGAAAATCCAAAACATTTCTTTGCGCAACCGCATGAATATACGCCATTTCGTATATCCCTGCGGAATTATCTTAATTATGTTTACGTGTTCGTTTCCTAGATGCAGGCTCGGTAAACACGAGTTCCAAACAACGATTGAAAGATAATTTTTTGTTCGAAAAACAAAATTATTCGAATCGTATAACACGGCGAATCTAAACCGATAATTTTATCTTAACAAAAAAAAAAATTTAAAATTCCTGTAAACAACTCCGCGGTGAATTCGATCGAATCGACAACAATAACTGCGCGCATAATTTACGATATTATTTGTTACATATTTTATGTCGCCGGTTTTTCGCGTGTCCTACGCTGAGGTCGTGTCCTTGACAATCTGTCGTAAATAACACAACGATAATAATATTATTGTTATTGCTGAGAGAAAAATTCTCACTGGGCACGAAAGAATACCTGTTGAGCTTTTCGAGAGGAAATACTCTAGGGCTTTATTTAATCTTCTGAATTATATGTTTGACACAAAAACAACAGAAAATGAACCAAAACGATCGCGGACGTCGTATAATATAATAATTATGATAGTTATCTTTTTTTTTTCTTTTCTTTTTTCTTCGTCGTGTACACACAAACAATTATTAAGTATTTTATATAGGTACATATACACTTGACGGGTTTAGCAATAACGCAATATAATATTATAACAATAAATTCGGAGGACGGAAAGTGGGGGGAAGTACTTGGGTGTGCCGATAATGTCGTTTTTTTATCTTTTCTGGCGCGGTATCGTAAATTTTCAGAAAAAAAAAATATAAAACGATAAAATACGTTTTGCTTGTCGCGATAAATCGATAAAACACATCATTTAAGAATTAGCTATATCGATTATGTCAATTTATTAGCGAACGAGATAGAAGTTAATATAGTTTTAATAATGCTAATTTCGTTTTTCGCTTCTATATATTCGGGAACGCTAGTCTTACGCTTAAGTATATATAACACATTTTGTTTGGTAACACGTAAGGTATTTTTAAGAAAAAGCAATGTATACGTATAATACATGTAAATTTACTAAACTTTTACAAGTGGTTTTGCCCAACCCTGAAAGCGAAGTGGACAAAGTCAAATAATTGTTCAAAATAAAAATTGGACTACTGTAATTATGTTTATTTTACTACAGCCTTATACTGGTGTAAATATGTGAAAAAACGAATCACTTCCAAACCGCCTTGATGAAAAAAATAAAATAATTTCTAAAACTGTCTCTCTTTATACTATTAGCCGTATTGATAACCCAATGCAGCCCTGTACTCGCTTTCCAACAAGACCGTGTTTGAGATAATTTGTTTGTTTTGCCGATATTGTTATTTAAAAAAAAAAAAAAAAACACTATGGGTGGGCCACTGTGTTGTAGGTGAAAAGTTAAGATTGTAAGATATTGTGGAATTCTATTTATATCGATACGCTACGATAAACCATTGCTAACGAAAAACGATTCGGAGCAAAGTTTCTTTTATACATGTATCAACATTTTTCTCGTTTTTCCTAATTATTATGAAAATCGCTTGGAAATTCAAAAACGACCTTTTCGTAATAGCATTTAGATACAAATTTCCTTCACAGAAATGGTGCTGTACTTGATACATCAAAACATGATTTCTGGTAGAAAAATTGCTTACAGAATGAAAAGAAATTTAAACGTCCATTGCAAAACCAATACATTCCGCGTTACGCTACGAATTTAAAAATAGGCGGTATACTATAATACCTAACCTGTAAGAATCGCCAAAAAATCGGAATCGCATTTAGGTGTTTTTTTTTTGTGTATTTTAACTCCGGGGGTCAAGTCTTTCGGTCGTCACCGCGCGTTTTAGAAATAAAACGAAATATCGTAAAAACGTACCTGACCTACGTTATTGTTGTCAATTCGCAGTAATTGTTTCGAGGTTAGCCGAAAGCATGCTAATTTCCCATAAAAGAATGCGATTTTTTTTCTATTCGGCTATGATCATTTTTTTCCCCTCCTAGTCAAACACCGCGGTTCGCCGACACCGACAACCCACGGGTTTCGATAAATCATCGACTCGGACGCGTACTGCGCATTACGAAAATAATACAGCGTGCATTATTATATTTACACTGTATAATGACCGTATGATAGTAATCCGAATCTGTCGAATAATCAATATTTACGATTAAACGCGTATTAGTATAGATACACGTTTACACCGTGATAAAGTCATGGCGGTCATTACGGTGTTTACCTATATAGGTACTGACGATGTACACCGGTCGTAATCGCCGTAAAAATCGGTATAATATATTATTATTATTCATGTTATTACGATTTTTTTTTCATTGTTTTTTTTTCTCCCCAAAACTATTGAAAACATTTTTTTCAATCGGTCTCCCCCCCACTCCCCTCCTTTGTATATATCGTAGTCATTATCATCGCATTATCTATACGAACCTATACGTAATACGCACGGTGTGATGTTTGTCGAAAATATAATGTATACATACATTTATATTATTTATAGTACTAATAGTTTAAATCGTCGAGCCGACGCCGTCGCTGCCGCGGTCTTCAGTCTTCGTAATGCGGTCAACGGAGTTTAACGTGCGTGCCATCGCGTGAATTTTACGTAAAAAAAAAAAAAAACCGACAACAATAAATAAAATAATATACCCAATAATATATTATGCTGAAACGATTACGCGTTTCCGACTCCGACCCGACCGATGTTATCCGATTGTTGCAGTGCGGCGCACGCGATCGACAAAATGATTTTCAAATACGTAAAAAAATGTCTGACGTTTTTCGGTCTCGGTCTGTTAGGCGACCGCGACGGCCGCAACGACAAAACACTTCGCGTCAAACTCTTATTGCCTGGTTTAGAAAACGGTTGGACCGGCTGCAATAACGCCGGTAGTTTTAAGTATAAAAACCGATGCGAAGAAAATAATAACCATTGTCTGTGAGTAATATTTTAGATTCTGAGCTAATGCATTATTGATATATTACTATGAGTTTTTTTTTTTTTGGTCTATTAATAACTTTTCAACCAGAAATCTAGCGCCGATCAAATACTTTATAGAAACTATTTTGTAGCGTTTACGATCGTGTTGATTTTTAATTTTTCTTGTACTTTTCTCAATTAATGGGAAATATTGGCAATTCAAATTGTATAAATTTTGTTGATTTAAATATCAGTATTATTTTTTTAATTTGAAATTAGAAAAAAAATAATAACAGCAATTAATATTCAGAGAGTGTATAAAAACCGCAGTAATAATATTATTATCAATCTGGAATATTTTTTATAAATTATTTTATCCGACCAAACGCTTCGTCGTCCTCGTCGTTTTTTCGACGAGAAAATACCTAGCGATCAATAATAATAATTATGCCTATAAGTATGTACTTTTTGTAATGTATTTATATTAAACGGCTAACAAAACGCATTAAAATATAATACTATATTAGTATAATATTTTGCGATACGATGAATAAATCGAATTCATTATCGTCTGGCTGCGGCCACGTAATCTCTGTCGCCATTTTTCTTTTTATCTTTATTTAATACTCTGCAGAAACAACGTCATATGCTGTATGCGGCGTTCTTTATACTTGTATCCCCCCTTTCCCCTCACAATTGAATGTCTGGCGCCTTGTGTATAGTATATTATAAATACTTCCCCCGGGGACGAAGACCGTAAAATATTTTCGTTGAATTGATAAGGAGTTCTCCGCGCGCGCACGTCGAATTCTTCACATACCTACTATATTATAATGTTTTTATAGAAAATCCTACGAGAGTTCGGTACGAAATGTCAAAGACGACCCGACTGTATATATTAGGTGGTCCATTTCGAAGAAGAAGGAAAAACTTCGTGACACATGTCTCTCCTGCAAGCAGGAGGCCCGGATTTATATACGGGCGACGCATAGTGGCAGGGGCTATTTTATTTTTAGTACCCTACACAATAGAATCTCAAAATTGAGCATATTAAATAAATGTTTTAAATATGATAATTTTATATCGTAAAATTGAAATCGCCCAAAAGTCAATTTCACAGCTAAATTTCCAGGTGTTGATTATGACAGATTAATAAATATTACTTAGACGATAACAATGGGCTATTTAAAAATATTTTTCTAGAGTTATGACTTAATCCGACACTGCACATTAACACATGGTAGTTGAAATATATTAATTTTTTTGTAAAACAACATAAATTCATATAATTTTATCCCTCACGAGAGGGTAAATATCCTTGAATATAATTCGAAAACCGAGTAAGTGTAATAATTTTGATTTTTTATGTTTGTACAGTACCCAGGCGACCAGGAATTTGTGGTGGTCGAAACTGACAGAGGAATCGCAAGAGGAAATACGCAAAGAACCGCCAACCACCAACGTCCAAGTGTTTTATCAAGATCTCAACACCGGCATAGAATACGTGAGTTCGCACATTTTTTTATTTTTTTAAGTTTTTTTTGCTATATTATATAAGAGGTCCGGGGCGGGAGACGGTGTACAATATACATACACGATAACGATTAGAAACCGCACGAGTTAATATATGAACTCCATATATTTAAGGAATTTCTAACGATTCAAATCGTTCCTTAAGTATATCAATACGTGTATGGGTAAAACACCATTATAGACATTTTAAAGCCTACTTTGCGATTACTTAAGGCCGAGGATTTTTAAAGTGTCACTAACCTGCATTAGGTTCCCTTACACGGGAAACATAATGTCAAGAGGTGACCATCGTGGGTCCTTTTATGTCTCCCCCTTCAACCCCGAGGACATTATTGTATTAGTTTTTTCCAACTTCGCGGTTATGATGTTTTTTTTAACCGAATAAATTATATGTTTACTGCAGTGCAAGACGTTCGCAATCGGACCGGATGAGAGCGCCAGGGACTGCGTGAAGATCGCCCTGGACCATCTAGAAATGAGGGATGTGGACCCGAGTCAGTATCAGTTGTGGGCCAAGACGCCCAGGGAGGAGCCGCCCTATCCGCTATTCGGTCATGAAAAACCGTATTCCGTCAAGCTGAGCTGCCTCCGGGACGGACTCAGCGCCGAGGAAGGGTTCGACCTGGACCATTGCAACAACGTACACGATCCACTGGCCAGGTGTCATTTCATTTTGAGGTACGGTACCCTTTATATAGATAGTTTAATATTAAATAGATGCCGCACAACGCCAGGTAGGCGTCGAGAGATTGTGTGTGTAAACCATTTTTACGACATTATTGAACGAAAAATTAAAATTTCTCGATAAAAAATGATTGCAATTAGTTTTTATAGAACTATAGCAACACGCCGTGAGTAGTTGGAAAGTTATAAAAGTATACGTTTATAAATCATTTCAATCAAAAAACGATTCTGAACAAAATAAACGGGTTCCTTGTAACCCAGAAATCAATGAAAAGGAAACCGGGGTGTAATTGACATTTACTGTTGTTTTTTTTTTTTTAATTTTATATTTTAGACATCAAAAGAGTGTTATCAAATAAATTATCGTCCGGGGAAAAATTTAACGTTTGGTTTGAAAAAATCTGAGCATTTTCTGAGAAAAAAACCGATTTTTCAACCAGAAATTTCGCCTCAATCAAAAGCTTTATAGGAACTTTCTTATTACATTTTTTTTCTAGCTCGTACTTTGAATGAAGTCGTTTTTTCGATTTTCCGAACAGTTAAACTATATTAAACCGGAAAAACTGTCAAATTTTTTGTGCAGATAATTTTCGATGTTTGCTAGATTACCTCGTCAACAAGTGGAAAAATACGACTAATAATACACCATTCAGAATTATTTTGTACCAACGATGTCTTTGCGTACAGCATATAAACTAAATTATCCCCCTCCTCCTGTTCGGTATAAAAGTATCACCCCTGAAACTCATCGTCCAGGTATTAATATGATTTGCACGAAAAATTACGTAAATAGGTATATCCAACACCTATCATAATAATAATATTGATATTATAACGTGGCGATTTTA
This sequence comes from Cinara cedri, assembly GCA_902439185.1. NCBI lineage: Eukaryota > Metazoa > Arthropoda > Insecta > Hemiptera > Aphididae > Cinara > Cinara cedri. Next base: position 641,185 of record CABPRJ010000031.1, read on the forward strand.
TCCATTTATATTTTATTAAAATACCTATTGTAAAATATTATCACCATTACCGTAAATAGAATTTCGCCAACCGTTTTATTTGTACGCCCGCCTCGCCCGTGATGTCTGCCCATATTAATTTATCGCCGCGGCCATTACATAATAACAATAATAATCCTGAGGAATTCCTTAAATTTCTCAAAAATACACGGCCGGCCGCCGCTATCAGATCGCTGTGACAAAATATTATTATCATCTACTATCTGTAATTTATAAATTTTTATCATTATTACTGTCTCGGTTTTCGGTCAAAGTTCACTCTCCATAACCTTACGGTACAAGGCCCGTCCAGTCGACCGCCGCCGCGCACACGTACGCGTTTAGTTTATACCCAATAATATTAATTTTCGTATACCTACTGTGTGAAAAAAAATATGTTATTGTAATGTGCTCGTGTTTTGTTCCCGTTTTTTTCGAGTGACGTTCGGCGTTTTTTCCCCGTCCCGCTCGCGTGAGTCGTATTTGAATTATTATTTTTTTTTATCCGCCTATATAGTGGCGTGTTTCGGCCACGCGTTATTTTCCGGCGTTTTCGATGATAATAAACAAGTCACTGCCGCGATGTTAACGATCTGTACCCAACGCAGGTTAGAATTTATCACCTAATACCAGAAAAAAAAAAAAAAACACTACCTACATATCTAATATAAATATACATACATTTTTTTCCGTTCATTCGAATGATATTATTGTCGTGTGTGTGAACGCACCAAAGGCCAATCGATAAGACGAGACTTTATAATAATGTGATTTTGCGTTTTATTTATCTTCGAGGAGTTAGGTACTCTCTTCTACGCCGCTACCATTATAATAACGCCGTCGAAGGCTAAGGTCTAATTAGAAAAGAAAGAAAAAAAAAACCCCCGAACAAATATTGTCGTATTAATATTGCATACCTACAAACGTAATGCAAACAAAACTATTAAAAATCGCCGGTCTTGACATTCTATACTATTATTATTATTTCGTTTAATAATTATTTCCGAGACGGACCGTGAGAATGAACAATATTTGTGCGGACAAACATCGTCACGCGTCGTCAACGGGTTTTTGTTTTTCTATACATTTCGATATGTAACACGTTACAATATTACATTATTTGTTTGCAGGAGTGTAAAAGTCCAAGAGAACGAAACGAACAAAAAGACGCCGAAAAAGTCGTCGGGCCGCATGAAAATCGGCCAGGTTTTCAAGAAAACGCCGACCAAAGATAACGGAGGCAATCTGTTCGGCGTGCCATTAAGTCGAATCTGCGACGGTGAAAACCTTCCAAAACCGGTGATGGTAAGTACACACAATAATAATAATGATTTTTTTCAAGTATTTGGCGCGACGAAATCGAGATAAGTATGTGATCACAGGTGGCTAACCAATTGATAGACGTAAATAGGGTAGGGGGCCTAGGAGGACGAACCAGTTTAGCCTTTGATATTAGGTCTGAAACCTATTTCGCAATCAAGACCTGTGCATTTTCAGACTCTACGTGTACGGTCGCGTAGTTCCCCTAGACTTCTGACGATTGGTCGGACGGGCAAGAAGCGGACGACTACCGAGATTTAGGCAAAGAAATATTTCGGCTTGTTCGTTTAACGAAACGACGGGGACGACGACGTTCGCTCCGATTGTTCAGCGACCCGGTTGCAATCCTTGGTTACGGATTACCCAACTGAATAATAACCGATTAATAATCGAAAAATTAATTAAGTTATTAATGTGATTTCGACGGTTCGATATTATCGTGCGTTGAAACCGCTTGCCGCTCGCGAATTCGCTCCAAGATCGTCTTAAAACGATGGTAACCTATAAATAATGACAACAGTATATATTTTTACTCCCGTGGTAATATTGATAAATGCATTACGAAGTCGAATATCTGAGAACAATAATTATTGTTATTTTATTATTATATACGTTATTAATGCGTTATTTTTAGGAGCTTATATAATTATAATTAATTATACGATAGTAAAATATTATTATAAATGTATATGGGCCGTTGTTTTGATACTAGAATGTTTTTATCAAACGCATTAACCATCGCCGACAATTTTAAAATATCTATCACGGGTGCTCTACTCTAACAAGAGTAAAATCTCAATACGCGCGTTTTCCGAAATTCGCCCTTTTTTTTTTTTTTTTAGAAAAGCGAATAATCCGCGTTCCTGTACAATGAAGTAATTCAAACCCCATTTTTCTTATGAAATTTAGACCAAACGAATCTCAAAACTACCATTAATAGTCTGGATTTTGGACGCTATTCGATTATTTTTTTCAGAAACTATTTACAGAATCGGATTCGCTTTTAAAAATCTCAATCACCAACTCATTTTCCCCTTTTTGAAATTATTTTTAAAGTTGTGAATTTTGATTCTAGTCTTCACTGTATACTGGTGGGAAAGGAAAAACTTAGTTTTCTTGGCCGTTTCGATGTTAATGCATTTGTCAATTTTTTTTTTTTTTTTTTGATATTGAGTTTATAATAATTTGGAAAATTAGTCCTTTTCAGTCATTTTTAGATTTCGAGCGAACGAGTAATGCATTGGTTTTTCTATTATTTTTGTGCCGGCTGCTAACTTTGTTACCAAATATCTCGGTCCTATCAAAAGCTATTGGAACTTTCTCGTAGAATTTTCGATCCGGTTTGTGAGGTAATATTTCGTTTTTCCTTGTAGTTTTTTTCGTAATAAATGCGGAAAAACTGGCAATTTTTTCGTAGAACTTTCGTTGAATTCTGGGTACCGCGGGCAAAAAAACAAAAGAAACGAATTGCGAGACACTAATAATGCACAGCTCAGAATCGTTTTTCGTCAAAAATGACGTACGAAAAAAAAAAAAATGAATCAAATAAACGGCGAAGCGGCTATGCCGCTTTTGCCTTCTTTCCCGTCGTTGTTTTTGGCACGCGATTCGAACGCAGCCTATATTTAGTATCCATTTTATTATTTTATAATATTATTGATATCTTGATGTCGACAATTACGTCAGTTACGCGGATTTCTACTCAAAAAACCGCGCGTACCTAATAATAATATCTTAATCGACGTTCGCAGAACACGTACTCGTCGTTTGTTTTAATGGTTCGGTTTATTAATAATATTTTAATATATCGCGGGTAAACAGTAAATGGCGAAAGACCGTTTCGGCGCGCGCGCGCGCGCGTGCTCGCGTGTTTACCGAAACGACGTGTGTTAATATACTTTCTTCGAATGCTTACAATATTTGTAACGATACTATGTCATAATGTATACGTACGGAGGTCTCCGAAATACATGTAAATCATGCGAACACGACCGCATCATAATAATAATAATAATAATAATATGTTCGGCACGGTAATAATATAATCGGGTGGGCGAAAACCGTTTTTATTTACTTTTTTCTTTTTTTTTTCGGTCAACTCTTAAAAAGAAATCTTTTATAGGTATCGTCTGAGCGAACTAAATGTTTAAAAAAAAAAAAAAAAACCTACGAGCATTTCGTACTACATTCGAATTCACCGAATTGTTTGAACACCGCCGCGCAGTTTAGACCGGGCCTAATATCGCCGGTATTCGGCAAAAATTTCACGTATCTATACGATTATTGTTTAACCGAAACTACAATACGAAAATCTAAATCTAAAAAAAAAAAAAACGTAACTTTTTTAAAATATACGCGGTTTGGGCGATAATTTCGTTTTATGAAGAGGATGCCGACATACTTGCACCATTCGCGGTACATTTCCGTCTATAACGACTTGGCACGTTTTCGTTCAATAGAGAGACAACTTTGTGCTGTTTTAGTTTTAAAGATTTATAATTCTCCGAAAACTTCGGGTTCTTATTATTTACTAACCGAAGGATTATTTTTACTCGAATTACAAAAAAAAAATGTAAATCGTTATTGCCGTAAACGTGTAAATATACTCAGAAAACTACAAGGAAAATGTCAAATAAATAACCGCCTCAATGCCGCCGAATAGTTAGTAGATACAGACTATGTTTACAATAAATACGCTACACTCAAAAATCGGTATAAGATTTCCGGCAGAAAACTCGTTTACAGACACAAAAACTAAAAATTAATAAATAAAAACTCGTCGAGGTAAGCAAAACCAACTCATCCATATTCAAACACTGCAGATAACATTTTTTGTCAATATCTTCGACTTTGATTACATACATTACATTACACACTTCCGAATTTCATGTTACAGTCAAAATTTCTATGAAAGAATTGGTTTTTCAAAAAATGACTTTTTTTTTGTTGACACAATTAACTGTTTTTGATTTTCAAATAGCAACGTATGTTAAAAGTTCCATTAGTAAACGGAGTATCAGTTAAAATACATTTTAGAATTGACTTTTAAACGTAATTAAAGGAAGAGTAATGGCGAAGCATCATTTGTGTGGCGGCACAGCGCGTGACGTGTTCTGCTACTCTTTCTCTCTGTACTTAAATTCAAAAGTATTGTTAAGGTATTGTAAAGTTAATTATTTAAAAACAGTTAACTGTTAACAGCCCCAAAAATAATGGCAATGTAACATTTCAGAATATATATCATGATAGTGAAGTTTTTAAATGAGTGAAATTTGAAAGAACTTGCACGTACTTAGGGCAAATTCACTCATAATATTAATAAAACCAACAGCGGTGTTCTTTTCGTTCTCTGTAATAATATTCTAACTTTTTGTTTTCGTTGGCATTGGGAAATTGCGCTCTACAGGTGCGCACAACACGCGACTCCCTGCGAGTGCGCCGACCACGCGCGGCGGTTTATAAACAGTCGTAATTAAGCGCCGATGACGTATTTAAATCGTTTTTCTACGTAGATATACGATTTTTCTCTCTCTTATATTCGTCTCTCGTCAAACGGTCATTTTTAATATTTTAAGTAGGTACTCGGAAATTATTTTAAACAGAATAACATAATAATATTTTAATATCGTCGAGCTTCTTGTAATTATTTGTTTCCACTTAAAAATCATTAATTACATTTTCTCGCGCGGCGACCAAGGCGATTGTTCGACGTTATCGTTAAAGAACGATTAAATGTTTAACGTTAATCGTTATAATATAATATATACATATTTTTTACGAGTTTTGTAATTTTATAAATATAAATAGTTACAACCGGTCGTTTAAATCGGCTACTGTAATGGTAATGGTCGCCATTGGCGTTCGATAAGAACATCGATATACCTACGTGTTAATTGATTCCAAAGACATTTCGGTATCCACCTATGCGTCCAAATTATACATTCTCGTGGAACGCGATTTTCGAGGACAATATAAATTCCGAGCAAATATTACCAACGTTTGATGTCGTTGTTTAACGGTTTGTTTACGTGGTATTTATTTTAATGTTTGCAGGCGATGCTACACCAGATATTCTCCAAGGGACCGTTCACGCAGGGCATATTCAGAAAGTCCGCGAACGCCCGGCTGGTCCGGGAACTCCGCGAGAAAATGGACACCTGTGACGACGTTTGCCTGGAAAACGTGCCGGTGCTCGTCACCGCGGCCTTGTTCAAAGACATGCTGCGCTCTCTGCCCGACCCTCTGCTGTGCACCAGTCTCTTCCCGAAATGGAGGTCCGCCCTGGACTGCCAGAACCTACCCACCAAACTCTACAGAATCAAAACGTAAGCCCATTTAGCCCGTCCTAAAACTCACCCCGCGGAAATATTCCGACGGCGGAAATTAATAGTTAATAAATGTCTCTCTGTGGGTACTTATTATGTATTCGTCTTGTTTCCGCAGGATTATCGATCAGTTGCCTAAACCCAACTACCATCTGTTGTGCCACTTCCTGTGCGTCCTGTACCACATATCCCGACGGTCTACGCACAACCTCATGTCGGCCGCCAACCTGGGCGTGTGCGTGGGACCCTCGCTGCTGTGGTCCGATTCGCCCGCCATGTGTCCGACCGAAGACTTGCGCACCGTGCCGGCACTGGTCGAGATTCTCATTACTCACTGCGAACTGCTGTGCGGGCCGCACGTGCCAAACCTACTCGGTGACCCTCGAGATTCCGGCACCGAAGAATCCGACTGTACGTTTCCGCTCCTCGTAACCTCTCCTATATACGATACGCTTTTATCATTATAATTTATATTTTGTTTTTTTTTTTTGTTTGTTTTACAGCCATGAGACGGGACGACAGCTCCATCGACAGCCTGGAAGTAAGCCCGCCACCCAGAAAGGACCAGATATCCTTGAGTCGTGATTCAGGGCTAACGCTGTCCGACTCGCAGCTCTACACGCCGGACGAGGAGGAGAGCGGGTCGACCAGCTCGAGCGGATACGACCCGGCGTTTGACCAGGCGCATCACTCGGCGACCATGAAGAATAGCAGTGCGACGGCAGCCGCTACGCCCCCGACCGCCGCGGCCACGTTGTCTTCGATGCCGGGTGAATACGTGCGCGTATACGCCGGCTGGGAGGACCGGAAGAACGTAAACTTCCAACGGCAGGCCTGGTTTCGGCAGAGATCCAAGCGGTTGTCTGGGGCTGCCAGTAAAGAGGCCGTTCGCCGGAGCGCTTCAGAAGAGTCCGTACTTGACGGAAATGTGCCACCCCCGACACCGCCCCGCCGGTCCAAGCCCGCCGCGGTACTCCAGTCCTGCAACAACCGGATATCTCTACCTCCCGTCCCTCATTCACAACAGCAACAGCAGCAAAACCAAGACTTGCAACAGTACCACCGTAAGATGTCCTCAGACTATTATAACGTGCAAGTCATCAACAAGTCGGAAGTAGTTGTCGAATCACTGCACCCGAACAACTACAACACGGAACTGACCATCAAACCGGTGGCCGCCAAAGAGGACCAACCTCAGCAAACAGCGGTGCCTGTCCGGAGGATGGTGCAGACCGGTGAAGTAGTCGACTGCAGCAGTAGGAGGTACTCGGGTAACTTGCAGACCGACAGTTGCAAAGAAGAGGACTCTAGCACGCTATCGGACGAAGACTGTACGCCGCACGTGTCCCGGAGCAATTCCCGGGGAAATGAAGTGGCCGCCGACTCGTTGAAGTTGAGGCAGCACCAACTGCAGCCGGCACCGGCGGCGGCGTCACCGACCACACCACCGGTCCACGTGGACGGCACCGTCCGACTCCGTGGCCGGTTGAAGCGCAAGGAGGAGAAGGCCGCTGTTGCCGCGGCTCGGTCCAGGTCGCTACCTCCGCCTCCGCCGTACCGACCACCGCCGCCGGCCACCAACCGTCGGGCGCCCATCACTTCGTATTACCTGGGCGAATGCAGCCAAGCCCAACAGCAGCGGTTCGTCGTGACGCGGACGTACGCCGACGAGGAGTCTTACGTTTGAAGTGCGGTTGTGTCTAGTAACCAACACTCGGTATGATATATTATAATAATATCGTCTCCAGTGCCTTTAATCGCTGTCACCAACGCGTTTTGTAAATATTAATATTATTATTATTATTATGATTATATACACTTGACACATATAGAGTATAATATTAAAATACTACTTAAGTTACCTGTCGATTTAATAATAAAGACAGGCTCTATATAGGCTGTTTCAGGCTACTGCTTTTTTTTTTTTTTTTTTTAATTGTCCCTGTATATTGACAATAAATTATAATAATTTTCTTTTAATTTTTTTTTTTTTTATAAATATATATATTAAATATTATATACGTTAGGTAGTATGATAAGCAAAATGTATTCAAAGTGCTCATCGAAACGATCAAATATAATAATATTATTAATGTTAAGAGTAATTGCACAAGTACAAAATGTTGTCGTACGCCACATGTACGTACACAAAATACCAGCCCCACTAGACCGTAAAATAATAAAAATAGGTAACATAATATTGTGTTTTCTTCGAAATGTCAAAATTCTATTCTATTATGAAAATTATTTTTAAGTATTATAATATATATTGTAGGTAGATCGACAGAATAACATTCTGAAGCACTGCGATTAAACTCGTGTACAGTATTGTATTTTTAATTTTTTAAAAATTCTTATTTATATTTTTTGGTTTAATAATTTATCGTACTGCATAAGACTAAAACTAAAAAAAAAAAAAAAAAAAACAAAAAAAATTACTTTATCATTATAAATAACGGTTTCCGTGCACACTACTCGTATATATACCGGAGAAACAATTATTTTTTAAAAAAAATTTTTATAAAACCTAATACTATGTTATAAAATGTATTTAAATTTAGTTCATGTATTTTACACTAAATCCAAGCATCTGTAAAACATGAAATAATATTGTATGCTTATATTTTTTACCTTGTATGCGATTATATATATTATATTTATATACGTACACATTATTATATCTTATAATATTACAAAAAGAAAATTGTATTTTAACTATATTTTATCATGTAACATTTAAAAAAAATGTTAAAACGTGTTTTGTATGTGTTTATTTATTTTTGTTTGTACATTTTCATTGGTTTTTTTTTTTTAACTTGTTAAACATAACTTTAATGACGATGTTATTCAAAACTGATCAATAATCTTATATAATATTGTATCATATATTATCGTGTAAACGACTATAATTACATTTGCTGATTTTCATTTTGAATGAAAATAATAAATTATATGTAATTTTGTTTGAATTTTTGTTGATTGATTGGTATGTTAAATAAACACACCAAAAGGTGTCTAAAAAAATTTAATATTGAATTACAACTATTGAGTTAGGCTGTGCACACCACAACTCCAATACTGTGAGTTTTGAAAAAACAAATGAAAATCATGGCAAAAACTAGTGCCATTAGTAGTTACTAGAGTTAGGAAAATACGAAAATAGGAATTAAAAATGTTGAAAAACAACGTTAAAAACAAAAAAAATGAATTTATAGCTAAAAATGCAAAAAAAAATTAAAATATTCTAAATCAAGGGAACACGAAACAAATTTTTAGCTAAGACAACATTGTATAGAATCAAAGGGGAAAAAAAAGCAAAAGTCATCAATATCCTAACTCTAGGCATTACTATAAGACCATTTTATAAAATAATTATTAATTTTACTATCAATTATAAATGGATGAACTAAAGAAATAATGAATGCGAATTTACTGAAACTAGCACTATAACGCAAATCCGCATATAAATATTATTAAATAGGTTGTTTATTAAATGGTGCTCAATATGATACAAACATATAGAGTAAAAAAATAGTCATAAGTAAACAAAAAAAAGATGCGTTTTTTAAAAATTTCTGGAAGGAATTGAACGTCTAAATCCTCCCTGTATATGTGTCCAATTTCAAACAGTTGATTAGGTAGTTGTTTACAATAACCTACTAATGTAATTTCAAAAAGTTTGACTGAACATTAAATTAAAACAAAAATAACAACAGGATACTCAATCTAAACAGTTAGGATTTATATTTACTATTTTGTATTTATATTTTTAAATTGGAGTAGTGATACGTACCAGCTGTTTCATTAATACCTACCTATTTTTGCGAAACTGTTTTCATTAAAAAAAAATAATAATAATACACTAATAAACTAATAAATAAATAGAAACAAATAATTTTTCATTTCTTTACCTCGGCCCTGCATGTGTCAATTCTGAAAAAAAGAATTTGAAAAAATTGTATTATTTATTATTTTATTTTATTATTAATTGCATAAATTACATGTTGCAGTTTGAACTACTGCAATTCCTCGGGGATAGGTACAATAAAATTACAGTACTGCATGTTGGAGGCGCCGAAAATAGCCTGGGCCATGGCGACGACGGCTGACCTTTTGGGGGTGGGGGGGAGGACGTTTTCGTTTAAGAACGAAAAACAATATTACGATTAGTAAAATATACAATGCGAAAATCGTAACACTCGTAATACACTCGGCACGGAAATTTACATCCAATCACCGCCGCCGCCGTACGACTCGCCTACCACGGCGAACGTCGATATGAAATAATTTTTTTCAAATTGCCCCCCCAGTACCTATTTACAGATAACGGCATAAACAATTATTATCGTAAAAAACCTTACTCGGTGCGACAGGCGACAGCGCGGAAAACATTACACTCGTCTCGCGGCGATGCACAGTCGGTGGAAGAACCAGTTTTTCAAACACAATCAGTTCCAGAAACTCGCACAATGATCGCGATGGTGGACGGACAGAAGTCTGCAGACTGATCGCGATTACCTACTCCGGACCGGCGTACGTCGTTTTTGGTAGGAGGAAATATTTGAACTACTAGGAGACGTACCGAAAAAGATAGCGCGCAATCGATTCGGCGTTTATTGAAAAAAAATATTGTCACGCACCGGCGACGAGATCGGATCCGGGTATTATTTTTTACACCGCGAAACGTTTTTATTCCGCGCACGGAAGACGTTACTTATAAAATATGACGACATAGGTACGCGGTCCGTGAACGAAAAACATTTAACGGCCAGGCGTGCAAAGAAAATGGTCAATTGCGCGATGGAAACTGACCGAACGCCGCCGAAATAAACGACTAGTCACTAGACCCATGGCAGACGGGCATCCGGAAAAACCCTCGAATTCGACCACGGTTACGTGTCTATCGGTTACGTACCTAACCACCGCAACCGCGGTCGAACACCTACCTGCTGATTTAGAACAACCGATATTCTTCTTCCATTACTTATTAAACAATAACAATTGTGCCAACGTAAATAATTATAACAAGATGGGTGAAAAGCGAAATGATCAAGTGCTGAATTTTTTGTGCACGAGCAGAGGACGAAAATTAAAAAAAAAAAAATAAATATATGTTTAAACAATAAAGAAAAAGCCCGTAATATTTACGGCTTTGATCATAATTTGATATCAAAATTATTATAAACAAAATTCTATAAAATTCTTTTTTCCGCAAAGTACGACTTAATGAGCCTGCTGTTTGTTATCGTGATGAATCGGAAGGTTCTTACACAAGCAGTTCAGACGTGGTCCATGTTCTCATGTCGACCTTTGGTCTTCTAAAGCCTGGTTGAGGAAATGTTGGCAATTACCAAAGACCAGAGTTGCAATGAAAGATCGCTTCCACGTAGTATGTACCCTGAGCAACGTCATATACCTCAGATAGCTACAGATCTTTTTAACTTTTGGTAGTTGAGCTATCTCTACTGATCTCCCAGAATCTCCCATATGTCAGAAATAGCATCAGCAACAACAACAAATATTAAATATTTTCCGTTTTAATAGATTGCATAATACTGTGCGATAACTTTTAAGTTGAATTTTTTAAATTTTTATTTTTTAATTTCGGTGTTTGTCAAATAGTAATTAAACAATTTTAACAATGTTATTTTGAAATATTTTTTTTAACTATTATGTTGTAAGGGCGGCATTTTAATATCTGCCTCTATAGGCGATATATTCGTTAAAACAGGCACGGTATAAAGGCAGAGAAAATCAGTCGACCATACAATTGACACTAATTCTAATCGTGTAGGTTTCAAGTATTCGACGAGTTCACTCGTTAGCAATGGTTTACTGTTGCGTATAGATATAAATAACTTTCCACCGTATTTACAGGACGATACGGGGACTACCTTGAACATTTTTTTACTTTAACGCTGTTTTTTTTTGTTTTCATGACTTTTATCTGAATAGATCCAGAATATCCAAGCGACCGAACACAATCTCTATGTATATTATATTTGGTGTGTTTGTATATTATTATAAAATTGTATACATATTTTATTCTATATGAAGTAATTAAATAATATTATATAATTGTGTTTTTAATACAAAAATCAATGCATTTATTAATTTATAAATGTATGTTTTTTCCGTAAATGTTGATTAAGAGGTAACGCCAAATAGTTAAGAGATTGAACTTTTTTTTTTTCGCTCAACTCCAAATCTATATGGCTCACGGAAATGTTTTTTTCAAATTATTCGGCCCACCGTAGAAACTAATTGCCAACACCTTTGGTATAAACCCATAAAATAAATACAATATAGTAAAACCTTTAGTTATGTGAAATAACATACTATGAAGGGCACAGGCATCATATTTTGTTTTTTCTTATTTTCAAATAAATGAAAAAACCGGAAAAAGAAATGGAATTTTTAAAATTGAAAATTTTTTTTACTTGGATGATTATTTTGACACAAATAAAATATAAAATTCCAAATAAATCGAGGTTGATTCACAAATGAAGTATTTCAATATACTTACAATTTTTTCACATTTTCTGGAGCTTTTAAAAAAATAATGTTTTTCCAAAATTTTTCTGTACATTTTTCAACATTTCATTAACAATTTTTGGTAAAAATTATGAATTCCAAATACACAACATTTGTATGAATATTTCTTTAATGAAAAAAACATAATTATTAATTTTATATTTAAAGGGGCAACATTATAAACAAAAGTGAATATTACATTTTTAAAAACAAAAGCCTACATTTTTTACTATATAGTATATGGCATATTTTAATACTTTATACATAATGCATATAAATACGAGCCTAGCTATCAGTATTACAAACATTAAAACTAGATTTATTTAAGAATAATATTATCTAACTATCTATAATCATACAAAAAATGATATATATATATTACCATACCTTATGTCTGATTACAAAATTGTTTTATAATTAATTTCAGAAGTCGAATATAAAAAAAAAAATCTTCATTCAATTAGATGATGATAAAACTTATAGCAAAAAAACAGTCATAAATATATTATTAATTTTAATAAAACAATAACTAATAAATGGTATTTGAATAATTATGGATTGTTCATGCAAATTTTATATAATTTAAGTAATATTTATTGTAAATAATTGTGAATGGAGCAGTCACACTTTTTGAAAATTTTGAATTCAGAGATATTTAAATTGATTGAACTGAAATATGTGTACCTACTACTCTGAATAAAAATAAAAGCTCACAGTGAACATCAAAAGCAATGTTATTATTTGATGAGTTGAAAGAAATTATAGTTAATAAATTAGTATATCAAAAAAGAAAAGCTATATATATATATATATATAAATAATACTAATAATAGTAATAGTAATAATAATAATAATAGTATGTATGATAACAATAAATACACTGATAGCTCAACCAAAATTTTTTATTACAGTAATAAAAGTGTGCATTTTATTTATTATTTTTTGAAATATTTTTCATGTAATAAATTTGCCATTAATTCGAGATCTTCCAAATTGTCATTAACATCACGTAAATTTATCAAAGGTGTTCTTATTGGAATTTGGTTATCCGCAACCCCATTCTTATACAGCAAGGAAATCTGTTCACTGGTAAAAAAAAAAAAAAGTACATAATATTACTAAAAACAATTACAGTTGCTCTTCAACAAATGTATGGGTATGCTTACGTATTTCCACAGTACAAAGTCTTATGTAATTCATTTTGGAAAATGAGTCCACAAATTTCAATATTGCTAAAAGGAATCAACCACTTGACTACATCTTTTAACGTAACCAACACAACAGAATAATCGTATGGCGACTTGTTTATGAAGCTAATAATATTTCCTTGTAGTGTCGTAGACTTCACCTGTAACGAAAACATGAAAGGAATAAACATATCACAAATTATATTAAACAAATACAAATAGAATAAATAAATAAAACATGATACATATTAAATGATATTAATTTAAAAACAATCAGCAAAATTATAGAAAAGTTAGAGTATCACTCTAAAATTGTACTTCATTATCAAAAACGTTTAAATATTAATCAAATACCTTCTTATAAAATAAAAATATTAATTCTGAACTCAGAACTGATAAATTATAATAATACAAATTCAAGAATAATATTTAAATATGGTTTGATGTCTGATGTTCTTTTATTATTAGATTCCCAGTAAAATGAGAATGTATTGGATTTACCAAGTTTTATTTTATTTCTTAACTAAAAACTCTATGATAACTTCCATATAGCACTTTTAATATTATTTATGCATTGGGATCGTTTTAATTTATTGATTTCTTGTAGTTTATCTTAATAAATCGGTAAAAATTTATAACATCTCTCTTAAAACAGTGGAACACCTATCAGCACTATCAACATTTTTTTTAAAATACAAAATTATTAATGCATATTTTTTTATTCAAAAAAAAATTATAGTACAATTAATCTAATCCAAAAAAAAATATAGTAATATTGTAACTGTTTAATCTTTCATAACAGTTCATAACAAAGTGTGAAAAATAAGAGCTGATACTGGGGACGGGTGCGGCCACTGTTGTAAGTGAATGGGAAAAGGTAATAGTGGGGAAGGTAGAATACATTAAGTTATTTAATTTATACCTGTAATCAATGGCATACAATTGATAACATAAAAGGATTCGAAATTTAAGTTCAATTATGTTTTGAAAGGTTATAATATTTACAATTATCATCAAAATTTAATGTTAAAACTTATATATATAAAAAAAAATAAAAAACACAAGAATTTTTTTTACTACTAAGTATGACTTACAATAAACCTATTCAATTTTTAAGCATTCCTGTTAACTCCTAACAATTTATTTACATAGTAAAATATATGTATAAAAACTCTCAAAATTTAGATGTCTATAAATACCTAGCTCCAAAATTCTTCAAATGATCTAAAAAAGTTTTACTATGTCTAAAAAAAGTAAATACTAGTTTTCAGTCAATTGTGTAAGGGTTTATAGATATTTTAAACTGAATTCATTAAAAGAAAAAAAAATTAATTAATAAAAGAATTATTTTCATTCATTTTCCCATTTCTTCTACGTATTTTTCAGTTTTGCTTAATTATTAAAAAAAACTACAAAGAAAATCAAAATACAACTAGATCACAAACTAAATTACAAAATTCAACAAAAAATGTCTCTTTTTTTGTTTTTCTATTGTAGCAGTATTTCTGGTAGGAAAGTATAAATTGAACATATTATAAAATAATTAAATCAGGACACTATGTTGCAGTAAATATTTATCAATTTTAATTGTTTTACCCAATAATTAGAAAAACTACTTTGAATATTGAAAAACGACTTACTCTATCAGTGGGGAAATAATATTAAAAGAAACATAATCAACCTCATATTATTCTTGGATCGGAGAAATATTTCTGATAGAAAACATCTGATAAGCATAATAAAATCAAAACCGCAAGGGGCTGTAAATATTTGAACCTAACCTATAATTTTCTTTCTGGTCTTTCCCAATATACAAAAAAAAAAAAAAAAAACCCCCCAATAAAACCAATAAATCTCTTGCTACACTACTCCAAATATTAATAATTTATTTGAATTACACACCATAAAATTTAAATTATACTTTACAATTATTTTTCATTTTTGCCTTATGGTTGGTGTATGGAATACATTGAATTATTATTGGGTTTAGTTAAAATGTTGCAAAAGTCCAACAAATGTAATGAAACTACCTAATATCCTCAATCAATGTTAAAACTCGAAAATCATGTTCCGTTTCACAAGAGAAGATAACTGGACAGCAACTAAAACACATATTAACATACCAGTAACTACAAAACAGCAGAGCTCGTTCATTTAAATGTGCAAACGAGTAGCGTTCTCTTGTGGAACAGAATATGTATACAAAAAAATTAATAACGGGTAATGTCCGTACAAAGAACATTTTGAATTGAGTAGTCACTACTTTTACCCACATAAAAATGAATGACTGAGACATTATTGATTTATTATTAAATAATTATCAATTAATAACCTCATATGCAAGTTGAGATGATGATATTTGCCAATCGCGTTCTTGAATTCTGATGAGTTCTATAACAGAAGTGTCTTCCGATTGTGTTGCAGGATCTGAGAAAGTGTCTACAATTTTAAATTCTGGTGGCTTGACCTTGTTTTTTGCATTACATTCCTGAGTATTTTGAGAAACCGAATCTATTAAAGTCATCTGAGGTGTCACAGAATTAGTATTCAGTAGATTAGGTTGAGGCAGTCTATGATGGGCCTGAACATTTGTATTATCTTTATTGAGTAAGCTACTATTAACTGTGGTATGGTCATTGTATAATAGCAACGGATTCCTGATGAATTAAAAGTTATTATTTTCATAGTTATAATATATAATTAAACCAGAATTCCAAAATTACCTAATGGCAGATTGATTCCCGCCAACACCAAATGAAACATCAAAATCACTTGCATTGCTAGGTTGTCGATGGTTTGGTAAATTCTAAAAAATCCAATTAAATAAAACATCGAAATTATTATAATTTGACAAATACTTTTTACATGACATACTTTTAGAAACCATGGCTCTAAACAACAGGTATATAACAGATGTAATAGGACTATTTACCTAATATAATAACTTTTTTTCTACTGATTTCTTTTCAATCATTATTGCATCTTGATATTTGGCCAAAAAAATTTAAAATGAAAAATGTAAGAATTGGTTTTAAAATTTATTTAAAAGACATTTTGTAAATCTGATTTTTTAGAAAAGTTTTAGTTTCAAAAACTTTCACTGAAGTCGGGTTGACAATTTTTATATTAATTTTATGAAATTTTTTGAGTCCTTAAATGCTTAAATTGATTTTTACATGAAATATTGTCAACACTTATCATTTATCAGATATAATTATCGCCAGTATAAATTAGCAAAAAAAAAATTTTAATTTAAATAAAATACTTATTACTAGACCACTAATTTAGGTATTCACTTAAAAATACTAAAAAGTTCATAAATCATCAAAATAGCACTTGAAAATATTTAAAAAGCAAATGGTAGACAAGTTTTATTAAAGTACACATTCTGATGGTTCTCACACCATTAAATAAATATTTCTAACACTGACAAATGATTAACACTAAGTATTTAATTTTTTAACATGTACAAAATTTATTTGAAAAAAATTACTTTGAAAAAAACATTTTTTTGGTGTTAAAAAATTATTTCTAATATATTAGTAATAATAGAAGAGAAAACCTTTGAATTCCTCTACATTTATTGCTCTTTTAAATATTTTTTTTTAAATAATTTTTAGAGCTTTTTAACATTTTTAAACGCTTTTTTATGAATTTTAAGTACATATAAATCCGGGCCCTACTTATTACATTTGTTAAATAGACCTATTACATTCTGTATAATAACAAAATAGCACAACCACAAATAACAAATATCAAAAGAAGAAATCAATAGATCAAATTTAAAATGTTTACAGTGTCCCATGCAGATCTAACAAATGCAAAATGACAATTAAAACCAATTTACATTAACATAAACTTCAAAAAATAGTATCATTCGATTCACAAATTTTTCAATGAAAATAATAAAAACAAATTATATAACTAATGATTCATCATTAGTAAATATTAGCAACACTGAAATTGTAACAAATTTTAATTTTATAGTTTTAGTTTTAAAAAGAATATAAAAGGAAGGATTTGTAGCACAAATCTTTAGAAATTATTATTACAAGAAAAAAAAAAAAAACTTTAAAAATATCAAACATCATTGCATTTATTAAATCTTTGTAACTCATCCTGTACATAAAAAAATATAAATATATTTAATCAAAAGCAGTTAATTGAATAACAATATTTTAGTACAAACCAAACTCAAATTTGATATAATTGGCGATTGTGGTGGTAGTAGTGGTAGTGGTTCCACTATTTGTTGCTCATATGCAGATGATGTTGTCAGTATGTTTGATTGTATTGGTAGTGGTGCTACTCTTTGCAGCTCTGAAGTTGGTGAGTTTGATTGTGTTGGTAGTAGAACTACTGTTTGAAGCTCAGTAGTCGGTGAGTTTGATCGTGTTGGTAGTAGAACTACTGTTTGAAGCTCAGTAGTCGGTGAGTTTGATCGTGCTGGTAGTAGAACTACTGTTTGAAGCTCAGTAGTCGGTGAGTTTGATCGATTTATTTTTTTTGCATTTATATAATCATAATAATATGGCTTCTTAAACCAGCTGTCGCTTGGAACTTCTTCAGTCTTTGGACAATGCAAAAGTTGACTTAATTCTATAGTTTCTGAGGGCCAAAAATCTTCAAAAGTAGTTTCTAGCTCAAAATATTGTATGATATTATCTAAACTGACAACTGCACATGAACTTTCACTGTAGAATTCTGCTTTGATATCTTGAACTCTACAACAAAACTTAAGGTATGTCAGGTCCCAACCTTCTAATTCAAAAATGTGATCCTTTAAGTTTTCGATTTGTCCTTCAAAAAAAAATAGTGGAACACACTTGTGTCCATCTTTCTTGACAAACGGCACATACGAATTTATTTTTGAATTCAAATATATGTGTATGAAACCAAATTTTTCTTTATTGGATTGTATTTTACTAGTAGATTTCTTCAATTTTTTGGTACAACATTCTAAGAATGCATAAAGTTCTACAACGTCCTCTAAACGGACTATAAAATCTTTGTTAGTGTAAAAACTTTCACTACCGTACACATTGTCGCAGTGTTCTGAATTTATAACGGTCAAAAGATTAGCTTCATAATTTGAAATAAAAAAACTGTCTATTGACAAGCATTTATAAAAAATATCCAAGTGTAATGTTTTTAAATATTTGGTAATGTTGACCATTCTGGTGGGCACAAAATATTCATGCTGGTTGACATTGCGCATAATGAACGGAATGCTCTCATGATCACTTATAGGATTCCAACCAAATTTTCCTACTTTCATAATAATTATTCAAATAAATAATTAGATTCAAATGTACAGGATGATTATTCTATCACAAACTAGCATTTTTTCTACAAAGATGGAGTAAATTTTATTTGAATTATTTTTTTTATTTGTCATAAAACTGTTTAATGACCTTGTTACCAATATTTTCAAAATGTAATTTTAAACCATAAACATGAAACATATATTATCAATGTTTGATTTACCCATGATTTAATCTAAACACGGGTGTTTTATATTATGAAATTAATATTCTTCTCTAGTCATATAATCTAAGTTTGAATCTGTAATAATTGTACAACACTTATAATTCACTAAAAGAATATTGTAATCAGATATTAGTATTATGCATAATCGAAATTTAAAAACAAAGATATCAGAGATTTACAGACATGTGTTGCTAATTTGACAACTGTATTTGTAAGCATAATAACATTGTGAAGCTATTGTAAGATTAATAAATAATTGACTGAAAAAAAAAAAAAAAAATCAAATTTATCTACACTCGAAATATTTGTAGATATCACTGGTTCATGACAAAACAATCATTTATTCAATAAAAAATAAAATAATGTATTTGTTAAAATTATTTCTAAATAATTTACCTTCTACACTAAGTTTGTATGATTTCATTGTATTTCTATCTATTTCTGAAAGGTTTTCATCTCCGTTACCATCATCTGTAATGTTTCACAATGTATTGTTTTTATAATAATAATAATAATAATACTATATGTATCTATAACATAAAATAATTATAACAATTTATGTTTTAATACCGTTTTAATAATGTTTTAATTTTATGGGTACCTTCAAAAATATAATATCAATTATCAATATTATTTCAGTTTTCATGATATATCGACTCACAATTTCAAACAAATATTTCATAACCAAAGTTATCAAGAGATAATTATAATAAATTATAATAAGTTAAAAGTGAAATTATAAATCAAATAAGATGGATATACTTCGCACGACAGGTGAGCTACTAATGTAGTTGAGAAGTTGGAAAGGTAGGATATAGAAAGGAATTTAATGTTTATCTGTACGTAACAATTAATCATTACTGAAATTAAACGACTCTGAACAAAGTTCAGGTTAAACATGATTTAATATTTACGATATTCATTATAATTATTAAAATTATTAAAATTATTATTAAATAATAAAAAAAAAAAAAACACTACATAAAACCTAAAGATTTTCTTGTTGGTCTAACAATTTTATCCCGAGTACCTACCGAATAAAAATTATGAAAAAAAACTCCCAAAATTAAAATATCTATAAATAGTTCAAAAAATGGCTCGTGTTTTTGAAAATCTTACCACATTTAGAAAAAAACAAATACAAGTTTTCCAAATTTCAGGTCTCTACGAACACATTTTTAACTAAATAACAAAAAAAAAAATTTAAAATAATAAAAGCATAAATAAACACCACATGAACTGTATTTGTATAATATACTATTGTTTTATATAAACTGTTAGTTCAAATGCAAATTTTTAAAATAATTACGAAACAATTTAAAATATCTTATTGTATTAGTAAGTGCCAAAATATTCCTAATTTATTATTATAGGTTGTAATACATTTAATATTTAATATTTGTAAAATAAACTTCCATAGTGACGTAGTAGGTACAATTACCAGTTCCATCACAAATGATCTTGCCACTTAAGTGCGCCACACATTAATTCACAATATTAATCACTTGTCGCCAACACAAGAGCACCCTACTTTATACTACTGTGGCGGTCAAGTGGGAGTCGTTAGAGAGTGGAGGACCGTGGAAGGCATAAAAGCGGCACACGCACAATTTTTACGACTTTTCTGGGTTTGTCAGGCAGGAGGAGCACATTACCTTTAGCGAACTCACTCCCAACTTACTAACATTCTTACAAATCTATACAACCGTAAGAGGGCTGTTATATTTGGTTATTCCACACCTCCTACAAACTGGTAGTTGTACCGGTCGTCACTTTGACTTTACCATAATATATCTCTAAACGTGTACCTCTAAGTTTTCTTATACGTAAAAATACGCAACACATTGCCACCCGACTGGTTAGATTACACGAGCTCAACAAATCGCGGCTAGTGATGGCCTTGTTGTCTATTCGTGGGATACTTATTGAATATTATAACTGAATAGTTCCATATCATATTTACAGATAATATCAAGTCTATTTTTTTGGTAAAATATAGTTAGCGTACATTGATACAACGAACAAAAACGCTACCTCCATACGCTCTTCATTCTTGTTGTACATATTACAGACAATTCGTTACACTAAGAGCACCGTCGTCACTAATTCAATATCCGAGGGCCTTGTACAGCCGAATACATGCACCCAAACAGTACAGTGGTTCCGGTGACGGAAGTGTCGGAGGACCCATTTAGATCAATTTAAATCAATTACTGTTTACATTGTAACGCGATTCATCAAGACCTACAAGGTAAGCGTACTCATATTTTGCTCCTTGCATTTGAGCAGCGAACTTCAATCTGGCGAATACCCGAATAAGTGATAACTATCGTCAGGAACGTACACAGGGTGGGTGTTTTGGGTGTTCAAACACCCCCCCCGAAAAAATTTGGTTTTTTGTGCGGTTACTTAGTTATTCAATTTCAATGTTAATTTATACATTAATTGACAGGTATACAATTACATTTTTTCTGTAAAGAACCGGCTAAAGCAAAATAAAAATTTAATGCCAACACAAACTACAAGGATTTATAAATAAAATAAAATAATACCTTTTTGTATTGACCGTGGGTAGAAAAGAATTCTAAAATGTACACCACAGGAAATACCTGAGCTAAACATAACGGAACAATTACTGTGGATAAGGGTATTGTAAATAATGAGAACATCAGAGGACTTAATAGCCGAAATAGTCACGAGGCGAAGACAAGCTCATTCGAGTTTTACATGCTAATTTATCTCACTAATTCTACATTTACATTTGGAACAGGCATAATTTGGCCATGCCAAATGAAAATCGACCAATAACCTTTACCGAAGCTCTAGAAAGTTGATGCAAACAAATGCGATTCAACACTGTACCAATCATAGCTCATCGATTTTCGCGTATTGGTACTACGCTCCCATGTATCCGTAGCTACAAGTGAACGCTCGTTTTCTTCCATTCGCAGCTTAAAAACGTATTTACGTAACAGGCGAAAAAAATATTAAAATGGATTAACATCGTTAAATGTACACGGGGGAGTTAATCGTGAAGGTATTCCTAACACAACGGTTAAAACTTCGCGAAAATTAGTAAAGTACAGCTAATTTTCATAAACAAAAAAATGTCGCACGTTGATTAAAAAAATTCGTACTTTCCAAATAACTGGATTTTCAAAAAAGACGCCACGGAAAACTTTTTTCCGCACGCGTCCCCGGACCACGGTATTTACGCGGTAGGACGTTGACCGTGATGAACAGGTGCAAAAGTGACAACAGATATCCCGCGATAATAGGGGTAGTACACGGCGGCCGACCGTCAACAGAAATACAACGACGGGTACGCGGCGTTTTATATCGACACACGATAATACGCGTCACGCGAGATCATTAAAAAAAGAAAAAAAAAACACAAATCGCGGAACCGATATCTCGTTTAGAACAATAATCAAAACACGGTAATAATAACAGATTGCGCGCGGTATTATTGAAATTCCGGCGCGTCGCGGATCGGCGACGTGACGCGACGCGCGCGCGCCGCGCCGTGCCACACAACACCACGTCGTCCGTCGGCCGGCGAGCGCGCCGCGACCCGTGACCCGTGTGCGTGTTCCTCGACCACGTGTTAATAATAACATCCGTAATTTTTTTACCCGCGTTTTTATTACGCCCGGGCGTGCACACGCAACACACGTCGTGTTAATACGCTCCTAATTAGTTTACGAACGGCCTACAAACAATTAATACCGGCATGCCGGTCAGTATTTAAGACGCGACAAACCAACGACACAATAATACCGCTGGTCGCCGTGTTTAAAATACACGGCTGCGCGCATTATTATCATCGGATCTATGACCTCACCCTTATCTCCCCGCGTTCATTTTGTTCTTGTTTATATTCCGCGAAAAAAAGTCACCACCACCACTATGTACCCGAGCAATATTTTCTTAATAGCCGGTGCCAGAGAGTATACGGCGAATTTAATTTTGTTAACTGGCGCCGTGCGACACACGTCTCGATTTTAATAAACACACGCTGAAACGCCATTTAATTGGAAACGTCCGTAATTTACATTGCAGATTATAACTTGAG
Source organism: Cinara cedri (assembly GCA_902439185.1). NCBI lineage: Eukaryota > Metazoa > Arthropoda > Insecta > Hemiptera > Aphididae > Cinara > Cinara cedri. The sequence continues at coordinate 664,134 of CABPRJ010000031.1, forward strand.
AACTAAAAGATCTAAAAGAACAAATGCAAAATCGAACAAATCCGGGTTCTAATTTAAACGTCTAAGACTATTATAAAGTATCGATATTTATGCCTTGCTTACAACCCGAAGATATTTTCAAACCCTTGCTGAAATTTTTGAAAGCGTATTAATTTATTATAGTAATTATTATTTTTAATTGCAATACGTTAAAGACGAATCACTCAGATAAAAGATTTGGAACCAACCATATCTCCTTTCTGCACATATTGTATCAAAAATTAATTTTTATCGATTATTTCATTTACGAATTATTTGATTCAGATACTTCATACATAGCCGAATTCGGCATGAAAAACTAAATAATTTTGATATAAGATACTTCTATCTAGCGGTAAAATCGCGTATTATAATTTATAAAATAAATGAAAACGGATAAATTGATAAACAAATTAATAACTAATTAAATAGATATAATATGGTGTAATTATTTTAGTTTTGTTTGATACTGCATATGTACTGTTGAGTAAAAATTAAATTTTGAGCTATTTCAGGGGCAAACAGAGTCCAAACATTTTTTTTTCATGTCGTCTTGACTACAAATGTACACATATTTTTTTTTGAAAAAAATGCATGCAGAAGAAATATTATTAAAAATCAAACTTTAATTTATTATAGACACATGTCATATTTTAAAGGATTTCAAAGTTTGTTTTCCAATACTTTAACCTCCGATTAAAACATATTTATAAAATTACTTGATCCTTGATACTTAACCTATCCTAACCTAACCTAACATGACCAGTGATCAAAATAACTCATAGAGAAAACAATAACTTAATATTGTTAAATTCCATAAAATACTCAGCTATCTATCACCATTTTAACTGATAATTCAATGGACTCCCAACAAGAAAAGATCCATCCATAGGTTAATAGGTTAATGGTTTTAACTTGTACTATCCAAAATATTTATGGCATGGAAAGGAAACAAAAGGCCGTATCATTCAAGAACCAAAAATTAAAGCCTATGTCCTCTATACATTCTTTTATTATCTATGGAAGGGATAACAAATTTAATTTGTTCAATGTGCCAATTTATCATACAATTAAAAAAAAAAAATGTTGCAACCGTGCCAGTAGTTATTTTTTTTAGGTATTATGTATATTATTTAAGATAATTTTAGTAACAATATTATTATGATGATCATTATTTATTAACAGACAATTTGTTTAAAAATATACATTTTACATTTATATCAAGTAATTATAAAACACGAACTTGTTGTTTATAAAGAACCTTTAGCATAATTTTACTGGATATTTTTTTTTTTTTAGGTCTAGGTGACGTTTTCGATTGCAACTTCCTTGGTTTATCTGTTTCTAGTCTTGGAGTACACACGATTTATTACGAAAAGACTTGTAAGCATAAATTGAAGAGAAAATTATTGACAACGAAATCGCAAAATTGACAGAATAACTAATTTTTAATACACTATCGAAAATTAGTTTTGTTAATATGTGCAATCTAAGTTAATATATAATATGGGCACATGAAAGTCCTTCCAGAGTCATTGAGAATTTCTCTCGTGCCAAGTTGTCACGCATGCCACTTATTTGCTATCTCTGGTCTATGGTCATTTTGCCACGGACATAAAAAACGCGCAGTCTTTCTATTTTAACTTTTCGAGATCAGAGTAATCACAACGCTACGGTGTCCTTAATAGTGTGGTGTTACTGGCCACCAGGCCACCACCTGCTTCTATTAATAAACATTAAAAATATAGACGACCTAATATATAACCCAATAGCCGACAGGTAAGATGTTCCCAGGAAGCGTACTAATGGTTCCCTACTCGAAACACGAGCTAGACACAAATTAAATTCTTCGATTGCCTCTTTGATTACTTTCATAAGTTTATTACATCGATAACAAGATTTCAATGATAACAATAATAAACGTAGTACTATGTTTAGTGTAATTCACTTGTTATCTAATCCCGATTCTGTTTCAAGTCAATGTCCAAATCGTAAACCTAAAAACCTACTAGTTGGTCAATGAAAAATGACCACCGGTTAAGGATAAAGCCGAAAAATAATAAGAAAATATACTTACTTGTAATGTCCTAAAGGTGCAAGTGTCTCGAGTGTAAACCAAAAGTCGATGAAAGACGACCACGACTGGTAGGTTAGATAAAGCAGAAAAAGAATGCAAACCATTATTATGGCCGTCGAATTCGAACCGATTGCAGTATATTGATTACATGGACGTCACGTTAATCAATTGAATCACTATCATATACTTGTTGAGTTAACTGATGTCTACTTAATATCTAGGTTTATACTATGATATATATATATAAGTAAAACTAGCGTAATTTTGATTTTAAAGGAAAATTAGCCATTATTAAATTTATAGAGAACAATAGGAGGGAATATCATAGGTGTTTTTTTTTTTTGAATTATTAACTGTTAAAAAATTACATTTAAAAACAATGTAATTTTTAATAATAATTATAAAGATTTTTGAATGTTTTATACTGAGCTGTATATTTTAAATAATACAAAAACACTACGACATTCCCTCCTAAATATTGTTCTCTATAAAATACGATTCGGGTAAATTGTTTCGGCTAAAATATTTTCGGTGTTTTTTACGCGCTCCCTGACATTCAATCCAAAATATTGTTCTCTATAAATTTCATAATGGGTAATTATATCTCAAAATCAAAATTAAATTAGTTTTACTTCTTCTGCGTAAGCATTGGTTTAGCATGTTACACGGTAGTTGAACCAAGACAGTAGATGCGGGTATAACACATCTTCTAAACGGATACCTACATCGTAATAAATTTCAGTATGCGAAATTTCAGGCAGATGGGTCCAGTGGTTTGGGCAAGGCTATGATAAATCAGTCGGTCAATACATGCTATTTTATACATTACATAAATATAACGGATCTAATGAATATATTATTATATTGTTTTTTTTGTTTCATATCAATAATATTTATTTTAATAAATCAGTTATGGAATACTGCAACCTCGGTAAGAGGCGGATTATTAAAACCAACCCCAACTTTTTTATTTTTAATGGTTGCTGCCAACGAATTGGAAAAACTGATACAACTGGTAGAAATAATACGCCACTTTTAAAATTAGGAATTACCTAATTATTGATGAAAAAAACAAATCGATTAAAAAGGCAACGGAAGTGAAATGTTTACGGGGGTTATGTATTATTTCATGTGTGCTTCGTGACGGACAGTAAAATTATCCAATCGAAGAGCAATATTATTCGCAAAACACAATACAATGTTACCTACAAATAAAATAACCAATAGAAAAATTAATTTCAATATAATTTGTGCCAAACGGTAAAAAAAAAAAAAACGGTTATTATCACAACTAAAATAAACGACAGTCATACCTTACTTTCGTAGAGATGGCCAACTGTATTAAAACTATACTCCGTCCCATATAAGAATGCACCGCTCGGCGCGTCCAAATGTATCGCGTAACGACGTTCTGCCCACTTGGCCGAGTCTATTCGCTTTACGATTGGTCGCCGTAAGTCGGCTGCGCGAGTTTTGACAGATTATCGTCCGCCGCCTGGTGTGTTCTTATTTATAACGGAGTACAGTTTTCAAATACATACCTAGGTTTTAATGGTTTATCATATTTCAACGTTCCCTCAAATCGATAACAGTCTTCAGTCACAGTAGTAGCAGTTAGTACTTGGGAAGTAAGAAAAAACTAAACAATTTATTCCAAGTAGACAGGCACTGATAATGTCCGTTTATTTTATTAGTGATGTTAACATAGGCTTATACATTTAGACGCAATATTTACTCCGCGGACAGGGAGTACGCGTGGTCGGTCCGAATGGATCAAGCGAGATAGGCCGATATAAAAAGCCTAAAGAGAGTAAACTTGCATAAAACTCCACCCACTGGATCGCATTTCATCCTGAATGTTCAGTCCAGATGTATAAGTCTAAGGATATAAACAGTTTTTTTTTTTATACTGCCTCATACCTAGGTAGGTACACAATACAGCCCTGCACGGGCCGAGCCGTTTTGACCCGGCCCGGAACCGGGCTTGGGTGCGCACTTGTAAGTTGTCTGGGCCGGGCCAGGCTTACAAGATCATATTTCAATTATGAACGCGGGCCGAATAAGAAGTGCACTTATCAAATTTTATACGAATTTCACAAATCTATTAATAACTTTAGTATTTCCAATAGGTATTAGCTAATAGATTAGGTATTAAGTTATCAGTTCACTTCATAAATTCTTAATGTGGATTATATTTCATTTATCGTTTTTGTTTTCGACATTTTATGCTGTTACCTGTTCTTATAACTGAATAGTTTAACAGTGCAGTCGACAGACAAGTAGACGGCAGTGTGAGCTGTACAATATAGATAATAACGAGAATAGTTTTGAAGAACATAATATAGGAATATCTAATAATCCAGTTTCAATATCGACAAATGATAAAAGAAAACATAAAACTACCATACAAAATAAAATTAAAACTGGGGAATGCATTTTTGAAACGAATAATGATAAAGTACAACTTCTCAAAGACACAGGTTATATATCTTGTATAAAACGCAAAACAATTTTAACATACAGTAGTTTAAGCGGAGTTTCTCACTTGAATAGACACAAATGCCAACTTTTAAATCAAAAAAGTATTGATACGTTTTTGGTGAAAAAACACAAACCTAATATTCTTCCCAAAGTCGCTTGTAAAGCAGATGACCGTTGCATTAAGTTTTGTAGTTTAGATATAAGACCATTTAAAGCAGTAGATGGTGAGGGGTTCAAACAATTGTGTCAATTTTTAATTGATACAGGTGCTAGATTTGGAGAAATTGATGCAGCTGAATTAATGCCACATCCAACTACTATCTCGAGAAACTGCTTAAAATGGTAGAAAGTTTAAGAAGTGAACTGTTGATAAATATTTTACCTTATTTTAATGATAATCGTTGTGCAGCTACTTACGGACTTGTGGACCGACGATTTTAAAAATATAGGGTAAATAGCAATAACCATACATTATATAAATGATGAATGACTACTTAAATGTTGTGTTAAATAATTTCAGATAGATAAAAAAAAAAAACTGGCAAAAACATCAATAATTGTCTCAAAACATTTTTTGAGGTTTGGACTAAGAATGGCTCTCAAAATTAATTTGGGTAACGGATCGTGGTTCAAATATCGTTAAAAGCGTTAGAAAACTATACACGTATGAATTGTTCAGCACATGTTTTACACAACATTTTACAAGCAATATATAATTTAACAGAAAAAAAATCAACAGAAAATAACGATGCAGAATTACAATGTTTAAAACCAGTGGATATATTAATGTCAGCAACTAAATCATTGGTACGGTGCATGAAAAAGTCTGGTGATAATAATTTACTCTCCTCCAAACTATTACATAACATGTTGAAACTAGATGGTACTCAAAAGTAATAATGTTTCAATCAATAAAAAGTATATACCAAAAAGTAATTGAGCTTTATGGCCATAACAATAAAAGAATCAAAGATATAAACATTGATTTACTAAACCAGTTAATTGATTTTTTAAATCCCATTTAAAGAAGCATCAACTCAATTTGAAGGTGAAAAGTATTTTACAATTAATTTAGAGTCCTATATCGCAGTAAGTTGATAAAACATTTAGAAAGTTATAAGCCTAGTACACAAATTGATGAAACTTCAAATATTTTAAAAATATTGGGTACACGATCTCTTTGTACAATGAAAAGTAAATTTAAACTTCATTGGAATCATGAAATTGCCTTATTTTTGTTTCCACCATACCTTGAATTTTTAGTTAATCTAATTTAATATTACCTATAATACGATTTTTTTCACTTGGATACTTAAGTATGCAAAAGTATGAAAATGATGAGAGAAAGTGAAAAAAATCGTATTATAGGCAATATTAAATTAGATTTACTAAAAATTCAAGAGAGCCAACCAAAAAACCCTGTGATCATCCAGAACTATTACCTTCAACAAGTACATCAAATGTATTTTCAGATTGGGAAGATGATTATAGTGAGTTTGATGTTACATCTTCATACGAGGATGAACTTAGGTCTTATATTAGAAACACAAAAAAGTTTGACAAAATTGAAAACTTATTAGTGGTAAAAATCTAAAAAAAAAAAAATATTTTACCGACAATGGCTAAATTGGCAATGAGGATTCTTGCTATACCAGCAACAAGTGCTGCAAGTGAAAGGGCATTCAGTTCAGCAAGTAGAGTGATCGAAGAAAGAAGATCATGCTTGAAAGCAGAAACTATTGATGCATTATTATTTTTAAGAGATTATCGGAAATAAATGTAAATAAATATTTGTAATCCATTGTAGTATTTTTCGTAAGATGAACCGGGCCGGGTATATTTTTCATTAAGATGAACCTGGCCGGGCCGGGCTAAATCTATGTAAACAAAATATTGGACGGACTTGGGATTTAAAAATCAGACCCGTGCAGGATACTAGTAAACAATACGATTTATTTCCACGTCGCAAACTCCCATTTTGCCGACAACCTATTTTGTTGACTATCAAACTGGAAATTAAAAACCTTCACACTTCGCAGACATACCATTATACCAAATACATAAATCAGTTACATTATTATTTCTAATTGGTGATTATTTGTGAGAAACTGATAAGCAATAACGAATTTGTAGATACTATTGAATAATATTCGATTATCCGTATAAACATCAAACAATTTATTCAAATAACTTAATCGTATTTTCGTAAATTATTAAAATAATTTATTCGTTCGTGGATTATTAGATTACTATAATGGTTGCAACCAATATACCTACCTAAATAAACAAACAGTAAAAGAACCAAATTACACAATCACTGCGCATTTTATGCCAGTGGACACCTTCATTGAATTCATAATAAGATTTAATAACAAATTACATTCTGCGATTATATTAAATTCTATAGAATTTCAATATGTATAATGTAAATATTGTCAATAGCAAAATAGATTAATGGTGGTCAATGATAAATATTAAAATTTCAAATTTTTACAAATAGGTAACCATAGAAACCATAGATAACATAAGAATTGTTATGTTATCAATGATAACAACATTATTATAAACATGTTTGTAATAACCTTAAAAAAGGCATCATATAGTCTTTTTCTCTTCCCTAAAAAAAGACAACGACCCCATTCATAGCCAGTACAGACGACGAGCGTCTAGAGACAGCGCCTTTTATCACCTCTTTTTTAATCACAATCACATAAATTATCTGATCACAGAATCATAACATTGAATCATGGGAGTAGTTCGTGCAATTAAATTTAATATATTGATAGTCATTTGCACCATCTAATATAAAAAAAAAAAATATTTTTTAAAAATTGATCCAAGTCAGATATAAGCTAAATAAGAGGTTTTACTTATCTGTAAATTCTTATTTTTAAAAACAAACATTAATTGTAGAAGAGAAAAAGAAATTAGTTATTTGTAACATGTATTTATAACTAAGATTTTAATTACATGCAATAAAAATAACTAGAGCGTGTAAAATAGATAAAAAGCTAAATAATTAGCTTATTTACACATTATTTTATAATTTTTAATAATATTCAAATAAATTTGGGTTGCAGTGTAGAAATAACATATTTTTAAATTTGATGTCAGGTTAAGTGGAATACTTCATCATAATGGTTTTGTCCATATTGATTTTTAAACCTCTATGTTGGACATAATGTGTAGAAATAACCAATTCCTCCAGTTTCTTTCCAGTTATTAAATTCTAAAATTAATTTTAACAGGTATATTTCGTATAACAAAGCGTTATAAACTTGTCCTTGAAGTAAATCAAGGATGTTTCAAAATTAATTTGTATGTTATGATTCTGTAATAAGGCAATTTACGTGATAATGAGATTAAATACAAATTGTGATTACAAAAAAGTGCTGACAAAAGACAGTCTTTTTTTTTTTTTTTTTTACCGTCTGTGGGTCGATTCTTGAATCTCGTAAATGAAATTTCGTATACAGCAAATTGCGTTTGTCACATGAAAACGAAAAAGATGAACGACAAAATTGTTTTGTCTATTCTTGAATATGTAACGATAAATCTATACGAAAAAGATGTGCGTAAAAAGGTTTTGAGGGTTTATGGGGTACGACTCCACTTTCACACGATTTTTTTATTAGTATCCTTTGTTATCAGCAATTTTAACCAAATTGTTAATTTGTAGTTATTTGTTTTTTAAAAGAACTGATCATTTTAATGATCTCGCAGCTGTATAAGGCTTTTAATATGATTAAAGCTCAAATAATCGAAGGCGTGGGTCTAAATTGATGTATGATACATTTACTCAATACGAAAACTTATTTTTGAACATTTTTAAATGAATTAAAGTTAGGCAACTACAATAGCTTTTAACAGTCATAAATTGAACCAGAAAGAAGATCTTTAATTATACCGATCTCTCTAACGCCAAATGATAATTTTATAATTGAAAGTTTATCTTAACTATAAAAGCAAGTAAAATAGGTACATTTCCTTTTGGTGATTTGAACAATATATTTTTTACGTGTCTTCTATTATGATCATACTAATATTAAAATATTAATATTAGGAAAAATTAATTATATTAAAATTATAAAAACCAGTAAGTACCTACAAAACGTTGATCAAAAAAACAGATAGATTGTGGTAGTCTTGTCACAATTCTTATCATATAGCATTAGTTACCAATATAGTTCATGTCAAAAATATTTCGTATGTGACAAAATACAGTGGAACCTCTATAAGTCGAATTTTCGATAACTCGAATTTTTTTTTCGCCCCTAACAGATTCGAGTTATCGATGTTCCACTGTAATTGCGTTTCACAATCAAATACTGTGAAAAGTTCAAAAATAAGTATTTCAGATGTCGTACGACAAAAACTCAACGAAAAATGTTCCACGAGTGATTTTTTGAACAAGATTCAGCAATCGACATCCTAGTGGACACGCATATATACGGAACGGTAAAAAATCGTTTACATCACTAATAAAAACAGTTCTTATCATGAATTCATAAAAAGTGCCTAAATCGGAGACCAGGGGGTCTATTCTCTGCTAATGAAACTACGCCAAGTACGCGCATACTTAGCTTACGTTTTTGGCATAGTGTTATTACATTAAAATTGTTATTTTGTGTATGCTTCGCATACTGTTGCGTACTAGGCTGCTGTCTTAAAACATGCGAACTACGACACGTCGGGAGATGTCATTGTTAACTTACTTAGCGTACTTCCTCGTATAAATTCAATTTAGTTATCTTTCAGAGTTGTTATCATCGATTGTTTTTTTTATCATTTGTTTATTTACGATGGCCATGTATTGACTGTTGGTCATTTATACAACGTAACTTGTACTAAATTTTTGTTTTTATTTAACGTTAAACGAAATGATGACTGTACACATACAGTTAAGGATAGAGCAAATCCTTATTCGTCAATGGACAGTATATCAATTGTCCGACGAAGAATTTCTTAACAATTTTCGGATATCAAAACATACATTTGAATGTAACAAACAACTTTATTCCAATTCGAAAAACACTAAAACAGACTGACTATTATACATTGCTAACCCCCAAAGATATTCCATCAGTTATTAATATTAGAGTTATCAACAAAACACATAAAAAAATGTTCCTACAGAAAATAGCGGAATAAAAGCCAACGCTAAAGTCAAGTACGCCATAAGCAAGTACGTTTCACTCGGAAGTATACGAAGTACGCACACTTTTTCACGAAAAATAGCAGAAGAGACCGTCTGTAGTTGATCAAAAAATGAAATGAGTAGAGTTCAATAATTTTGAAATGTTGCCAATATCAACATAATTTTTTTCTATTTTTAATATAAAATAATAATTTGACATTTTAAATATTTGTTGAACTCATATCATCATTTATACATGTTATTACATGCTATTGGCTTATAAGTTATAATAAAACTTTATTTAATCTGTCGCTAAAGAGTTAGATTAAATTATATAAATTGAAATGTATACACTTATTGAAGCTAGTTTTTTGTGGGATAAATTAGTTATCAAAAACTTCAAATGTTTTAAATAACATCAACCAGTATACTAAGTCTTTAAATAAGTTATAAATATATCATTTTTCTGACATATGGGAATTAACAAATTTTATTTTTTATTATAGTTTCACAATTATTATAAATTTATTTTTAAAAATATTCTAACTAGATGTATATATAGTCATTTTTTTAATTGTTTCTATGCAAAAGGTCTTTCTTGAGAAAATATTCTAGTATTATTATAGCTTTAGCTTATATTTACTATTAATTATTAAAAAACACAGTTATGTGAAAATGTTTTCGGCAAAAATTAATACAACCTACTATATCACTAATAGTAAAACAACTTACTTTAATAACATAATCCGTACATTATTACAATATACTCGTAACATTTTAAATAATTGAGATATTTTATTGTTACGTTGGTGTACATGTAGGTGGTTAGTGATAAAAATGTCTTATCATTTTCGAACAACTACCAAGCACCCCGCCTAAATACAGTACAGAACCGTGTACCTCCTGCTCATGCGCTAGTATAATATCCAAAGTTCGAGACTCATAGCACTTGTAATCATCAAAAGAAGCGCTAAAGAAAACACTTAAATACTTATACATTATAAGCATTTAAAATATTGAAGTAATCAAAAAAAAGCACGACCACAAACACAAAATCATATTATAATGTTTTTACTTATTTGGAAATAAATTAACAATACAATGATATTACAACGTTGGTAATTTTAATCCTACAGTCGTCATCAGGGACGAGAGTCTTGATAAGGAGATAAGCGAGCAAATACAAGTCTCAGAGTTTATTACTAGGAATACCGAATATGATACTAAGGAGAAAAATTATTTTTCATTCTGGCTTTACTAAAATTTCTGAGTTTTATACTGTGGCACCAGTCATAACAATTAAGTAAAAATATGCAAAAAAGCAAAAATAATTTAAATAACTTGAAAAAACCTGATTAAAAACAATCGAAATAAACTAAAAAAAAAAAAGCACTTTCAAATGTCATATTCAAGATCAATGCAACATGATGAGGGTTTCTCTAGCACTTAGCTGGATTTTCTGTTGGGCCAAACAAATAAGCAAAGGCTATAAGTTCTGAACCCTGATGATTTCACTAATGTTACAAAATCTCTTACCAGTTATCTTTTTTATATCAGTTTTGACATTCAGATTTCTCACGGGATATTAGCAATTGTCAGAAAATTGATAAGAGGTTTATTTAGAAATATTGCCAACGTTGAACAGCAAAATGTTAGTATAGACATTTTCATTATCAATAATATATCTATTTGTTAATGTGTAGACTTTCTTATTAAAATAATTTGTGTATATAATTTTGGTACAATGTAGCATTTGATTGATCACGATTACATGTTGCCAGGTAGGATTTATAAAGCCCAAATCATTCAGAAATGTTTTTCTCATCTATCTGAGCAATTACAAAGACATTAACTTAAAAGTAAAGACCAGATTTAATTGCATTTTAAAACACACAAAAATTACATATTTAAATTATATAATTGCACCAAAAAATACATTAACATTGAATAATAAATTGCACTATAAAAATGAGAATTTTATAAAAAAAAAAAATAGATAAATATTACTTTTTTTTAATTAAAATTGATAATTAGATACATTTCTAAATTATTCTCATTAAAATTTAATCATCTATTAATTAAAATTATGTACAAAGAAAAACTATGTTCTACATCTAGTTTTTGGTGAATATTTAAAACAATTTCATAAAGTAGGCGTTATATCTAAATTAACATTTGCTTTGCTTGACATAACTTCATAGAAAGACTTTAAAGTTTTACACCCTTCATTTTTTTCAATTACATACATACATTTTTCTTTAATTTTTTTTTCCGTTTTGACCAGGAATATTTTCTAAAATATCTTCATTTTTTTAAAAATATCCATGCTTTTCAGTAGTTCACTATTAGATTCCTTCAAGTTTTTAAGATTCATGGATAACTAGGATAAGTGTAATTTATGAATCTTAAACCACATTTGACTGCATTACTTTTTAAAAGCTCTTTCAGCTTTTTAACACTTGTAGCATCATCAGTTAAACTTTCAATAACGTTTTTAAACTTTTCAAAATTATTTGCATAGAAAAGTGCAGCATTAACTATGTTCCCCATCTTGTAATAATAAGTTTGGTTGGTAAAGGTATACCCGGCATTTTTCTTTTCTGTGTTTATTTATTCTTGATGGTGTCACTATATAAATATACACATAGACACTTATCGCTTGCTGAGCTCTCCAAGCTTCTAGAAAATTCCATTTGAACGATAACGCCTATGATTTAAAAATGAGGGAAAATTGCAAAAAATTGCATTATAAAATAGACAGAATATTTTTAGCAAATATCGGCTATATATTTAATCAGATCTGATTTATCTTTATTGCGAAAATAATTGCAATATCAATTAAATCCGGTTTCTAGTAATGAGTACTTAAGAATAATATCATATTCTAATAATAAATATAAAAATCATTGTATCTCTATCCCTATTAATTTCAACAATTTCAACCCATTCCTCACATTTTAGGAAATTTTTTTGTAAATCATTGAAATGCTCAATTTCAGTTACAGATGGATTATCTAATTCATAAACTTTTACTTGATTTTTCTTTTTAATATTGAAGAATATGTTTAGAGTTTCAATTCATATTACAAATAAAAGGTTTTTAAACTGTATAATACAAGTGGATGGACAGGACTATAATTTAAAATATCAAATGATAAATAAGAAATTGCAATGTTAATAAAACAGCTAATACTAATAATAAAATAAAATGTTTAAATATATCAAATAAAAGGATATTAAAACTATTCATTGTCATTGTTTAATGTAATAATTTTACCAATTCTGTTGTAAAATCTTAATTTAATGCAAAACTATTTATGTTCAACTTTTTTTTGCATATAAATTCAAAGTCACACAAATATATCTGCGCAATACAAGCTGATCTCAAGTTTATGAAATATAGCATAAGATAAGATTAATTTTAATAACATACTTTGCAAAATGTTTTAAATAAAACATAAATACAAATAATAATTATTTTATGTAATATTTTTATTTTGTATTTTTTTGACCTAATATTTCCTCTTAAAGTAATTTTAAAAAATCAAAAAATATAAGTTTTATTGGTTTCATAAAGTATTTTAATGATATAAATAAAAAATGTATGGCACAAAATATTTTTATGAAATATAAATTTAACCACATACCATAATGGTTTAATCTAAAGCTGTGTGGTTGATAACAAGATAATTGATAAAATGAAATGAATTAGTAAATTATTAATTTATTCATATATTCTTTATTAAATTAAAATTTGATACACAAAGACTGAAATGAATAACAAGTCTACTAAATATCTTATTTGATATATTATACGCTATTTTGGTAGAATTTCTGACACATCAATCATGAGCTCACCTTCAGATGAAGAGTACTCAATTGCGTCCATTGTAATTAAATTATAATAAAAAAATGTATGTACTTGGTTAAACAAAAATAAAAAATTTCATATTTTTATCAAGTTTTTACCTTGATAAATTTCATATTATCAAATCAATACACCTTTGTCACCAAGTCACCTTTGAAAGATATTTTATCAACTCAATAAGACATTGAAGCTTTGTGCAACATCTTTTAATTTTTATTGATTCAATAACCCAATTTAATGGATCAATAACAAAATTTATTGACTTAATAAAAAGTTTTGTGCAACCGGACAGTAGTTAATAAAATAAAACATAGAAATAAACTGTATACACAAAAATACTACTACTATTACTACTACTAATCAAGAGGACCATGGACTTCTCTGGCTACGCCACTAAGTGTACCCAATACTTTTATGGTTGTAACTTGTATAAATATTATCTTTTCTCAAATATAATATACATAGCCATATATAATCCCATTAAAGATAAAATCAGTGTGAATTTATCTAAGAAAAAACATTCTGTCCATCCACTTGTTTGGATAAAGTTAAAAAACCATCCATTTAAAATCAATTGAAACACAGAACATATTTTCAATACTAAAAAGAAAAATCAAGTAAAAATGTGTGAATTTTGATAAACCATCCATAATTGAAACCGAATATTTCAATGATTTACAAAAAAAATATTTTAAAATGTGAAAACTCTAAATGCTAAAACTAAAACTACTGATATAAAAATAAAACTGATACGAGATTTTACTATAATTATAGATTACTATAAGACATTTTGAACAAAAATAACAATAATAACTTAACTTTTCTAATGTCTGTTTTCCTTTAAAGTTCATTGTTTAATGATTTCCCGAATGAATCTAATACTTACTTTAAATAGGTTTGTATACTGATGGACCATCTTATAAAATTTCAATGATATAGTTTTATAATAAATAATACTAATTTTTACTACCTTATACGATTATTTTTAATAAAATTAAATGTTTAAATATTTCTACTTTGAAATTTAAAATTTAAATGTTCATTGATTTATTAACTTGTTAATTATTATTTATCAATACAAAAATATTAATAATATATCTTTTGATTAATGGGAGTAATCTTATTTAGAGTCATTTATGGAATAGACTCAATCATACTGATAACAGTGAACTTTACTCTGATAAACTCTAATTGCGAGTTTTTGAACACAGTCCTGAAGATATACGGTTCTAGTGTATTTAGGCGGTCCTATTATAAACAGTTCTTATCAGTACCTGCTGCTTACCTGGAATAAACGACACAGTTACCTTACTTACTACCTACTAGAACTGATAGCTAACTGTTCTAAAATATATACCTGGGTTTTAATGATTTAACATGAACCTAATAATATAATATATTGTATTCCAATTAGTAAAATTGTATTCAAATGACAGTTACCTTACTTACTACCTACAAGAGCTGATAGCTAACTGTTTTAAATTATATACCTAGGTTTCAATGATTTAATGTGAACCTAATACTATAATATATTGTATTCCAATTGATAAAATTGTATCCAAACGACATATACCTTAGTACCTACTAGAGCTGATAGCCAACTGTTTTAAAATATATACCTAGGTTTTAATAATTTAATGTGGACCTAATAATATAATATATTGTATTCCAATTTTTTCTCAAATGTTTATATAGTAGTCACCAGTCACAGCAGCTATAATAGTAGCAGTATTGATCAATCAATCAAATTTTTAATTTAAGTCAGATTAAGTCTATCTGGCTTAGTTTTAGAGTTATTCGTATTCAAACATGACGACATTGGGTTTCTAATTTCACCTATACATTTTTCACTTTTCCTTGTGGTATTGCAAATAAATATCGAGGGTTATTAAAATTGTCAGAGTGAGCTCAACAAAATATGGCGCGTTTGAATGTCTGTTAACTCTAAAACTAAGCCAGATAAACTTATTCCGACTTCTATAAAAAAAAAAACTTTGTTACCTAAATATCAATAACTAAAAATAATAATAATGAAAAGTTTTTATTTTTGACCACATGGATTCCAAATATACTTCTTTATAAAGGTTTATATACAAAAACTTCAAAAGTAATGATTACGTTTTGTTTATACCAATAGATTAAGCATCTAAAAACACACAATTTGGAAAAATCGCACGGTACCTAAACTAGAATCGTTCCAGAGTAAAAAATAAGGTTATCATTAGCGACAGTTTTTTATTTATTTCAGTTAAAATTAAGTTTTCATTATTTTAATATTTTTAAAGCCATCATTGTTGTCATAGAAACACACATTTTTATTATTATTTTACGATAATACGAGATAATATATATATATTTATATATATTGTTGACAAAGCAACACTATCAACTGAATTCCGTTTAGAATAGTTTTTTCGTAAACATTGCTAACAGATATACCTACATTAAATTTCCGCCTGCATCCTACCTACATACCTACATACCTACCTACCTACCTACCTACGTAAAACAGCGCGGCGACCACGTGCGTAGTACGTCCGTCCTTTTCGACCATTATATTTATATTTATAAACGTATTTCAACAGTTTTTGTAAAATGTCACGATTAATTATTATTATCCGTGTTTATTGTAGTTGTTGTTATATTATTTATTATTTTTTACAACGATCGAAAATACACGAAACACAACATCGATGTCATAATAATAAATAATACAACTATACGATTGCCGAATGAAAATGTCCGCGTCGAAAAATCTATCGGGGGGGAAGACAACTGCCGCACCGAAAAACTGTCGGGATGGTGGCGACGGGGGACGAGTGGAATGTCCGGGTGTATAATACCCCATTGAAAGACCGACCACCCTCGGGCCGTCTACATTTATTACACCCGGTCGAACGACCCAAAGCGACTACAACAGCGTTACCGCCGTTCAATCGGTGCACGTCGGTGTACCGTAACGCGAATTATATTTAATATATCGTAAAAAATGAAATAGGTATTTACCGCTGTTCATATAGGAATCTGGAGGCGGCGGCGACGGGAACTGCGGTTGCGTCGTCAACGTCATTGTCGTCTGCGGCGGCGGCGGCGGCGGCGGCAGCAGCAGCGGATCGACGGGTTCCGGCGGATTCGTAAAATCGGCGGCCCAATTGTCGTCGTCGTAATCGTCGTAATCGTCGTCGTCTTCGTCGTCCGTCGCTGGTTGTCGGTCTACGAAAACAACAACAACAACAACAACAACAATTATAATAATAATAAAATTACCTTCCGTAAAAACAACGAACGCAACGAACGGTCCGACCGGCGGAGGGAAAGAACAAAAACAAAAATAGCGGCTCGCGGGCGTCGGTCGTTGAGAACGGGCACCGGGAGAGGTACGACCGTCGGCGAGCGGCACACACGAGCAAATGACGCGTTCACGCGCGGCGAGTAACGCGGCGTAGACGCGGACGTCGACCACGTGGAACGATATTACAGCGACGCGACGGAACGAACACCGGGGTAGAGTCGGCCGGGCGGTGAAAACAACGACGCGCACAGCGCGATGCGCATTAACGGAGAACGTGCACGCGGACCGCGGTACAACAACCGATAATAATACACGGCGTGGTTATTAGTAGTAAACCGATGTAATACTGGAATATTTTTTTTGGTCCACGTCGAATCGTACGTAGGTAACCGTACTACGGTTTTAAATCGATGTTATTCGACCGGAATGAACGTCACGGCGACAGGCAAAAAGCGACATATCGTTCGTTTGTTATAATTACTTTTTTTTTTCTGAAACAACGATAGATAATTAACCGCACGGCGCGCAAACAAAAACTGTTAAAGCGATACACGTCCGGTCAAAATTCGATTCGGCACGGTTCGAAACACGGGTTTTAATTTCGTACAACTAACTACTTACCCATTAATAATACGGCAATGGAATAAACGATGGACCGGCGTACGTCGTGGTGGTGGCGGTAGTGGCGGCCGCCGGTCGATAATAAAATAACACATACTATAACAACAAAACAACCGCGCGCGCGCGCACACCGCGGTTACGTACCAGATGATAACGTCGCGTTCACTATATACGGTGACAAACTCGTTTAGACACGTTTCGGCAGACGCGACCACTACGCGCGAAAATATACACCATTCGAAAATACGACACCATTTGATCGCGTTCGCATCGCTCGTTCGTTCACAACGCGTCGCTTCGCGCCCAAGTGCGTTCGACCACGTTTGACCGTTTCCAATGAAAGCGGTCGTTTGACACTATCGCAACGCTTCGCTTCGATTCGCGCAGCGTTCGCGTTGAGTTCGGTCACGTAGGCCGCGCCCGCGTAAAGGTGCGATTTCTATGCACGCGCGTCTAGAGACGCGCGGCCAACATATTACAGGTACTATTAAAAATAATTAGGCACGTACACGCAGTTGTATCAAGTCCTCTGGTTAGGTTGTACTTGTATATTTATATACAAGTGCGTTTTAAAATATTATTATTATTATTATTATTAGTTTAACCATGTCCTTAACGAAAAAAAAAAAAAAACAAAAGTGTATTTTTAAACTACTTCTTTTACAACAAGTAGAAGAAAAAACCACCATGAAATACGTTCGGACAAAAAGTAAGGTTTTTTCAGTGTCCCGATTGAAAAACATTTATGGCGAGACGAAACGAAATTCGGGGAATTTTTCAGATCAAGCTGGGATCAATTAAAATTACACACATTGGACCTAGTTGACGGAAACAAAAAAAAAAAAAAAAAAAAAAAAAAAAAAACATTTGTATGTCTTCTGCTACTGTGGTGAATGATACTTTTGATGACATTTTGTGGCACGCGATATTCACAAAATGTCGAACTTTGAAAATTAAAACGTGAACAACAACATATATTATGTATTAGCTATCGGAGCTATTAGCCGCGCGGCTCGTGCGATTGCTCGCGCCTTGAGACGCGCGGTCGACGCGTTGTGATTTGAATTTTGTCCGCGCGGCTTAACGGCACTAAAATAATTAGGCCTTTGCTCTGTTTGGTTAGGTTGTAGGTACTCGTATATTCATATAAGTGCGTTTTAAAATATTATTATTGTTACGAGTTTGTTATTAACCGTGTCCATAACGAAAAAAAAAAAAACAAACAAAAATGCATTTTAAAACTACTTCTGTTGCAACAAGTAAAAGAAGGACAAACAATTATAAAATACGTTCTGACAAAAAATACAAATTAAATGCGTGATGAAATGTACTTGGCCGGGAGGAGCCGGAGGATTTTTCTGTGTCCCGATTGAAAAAAAAACATTTATGGCGAGACGAAAAACCAAATTCGGGGAATTTTTCAGATAGAGCTGCGATCGATACTGTGAACGGTACTTTTGATGAAGACATTTCGTGTCACGTAGGTGTTCAACAAATATGTCGGAACTTTGAAAATGAAAAAAAATGAATTTTTATTAGCCATTAACCGCGCGCGGCTCGTGCGATATTATGACTGCTCTCGAAGCGGCCGCGGTCATAGGAATCGGTTATGTTTGAAAACGAGTGAAATAGTACCTGCGCGGGCTAACAGGTAAATCGCGCCGGCCGCGCGCATAGGAATCGCACATTTACCTTGTCTTTGAATATACGACCGATTCCTGCGACCGCGGTGTGACGACCGCTTCGAGAGCAGTCGTTCATCAATGGCAAAAATATTCATTTTTTTTTTTTTTTTTTTTTTTTTTAAAGTTCGACATTTTTTGAACGCCTATGCGACACGAAATGTCTTCATCAAAAGTGTACCGTTCACAGTAGGAGAAAACGTACGATTGGCTGAATGTGTAAGGGAACATCCGTGTTTGCATGACCTTGAAAATGCTATGTTCAATGTGCATAATCAAATCGATCACAGCTCTATCTGAAAAATTTGGTTTTTCGTCTCGTCATAAATGTTTTTTTTTTCAATCGGGACACTGAAAAATCCTTTAGCTTCCCCGGCCTGGTACATTTCATCGCGCACTACAATTTTTATTTTTTGTCAGAACCCATTTTATAACTGTTCTTATTCTACTTGTTGCAATAGAAGTAGTTTGAAAATACATTTTTTTTTTTTGTTAAGGACATGGTTAATAACAATAATAATATTTCAAAACGCGCTTATATGAATATACGAGTACCTACAACCTAACCTAACCGAACAGAGGCCTTGATACGACTGCGTCGCGCACGTGCCTAATTATTTTAGTGGCGTTAAGCCGCGCGCGCGTCTCCCGACGCGTGCATAGGAATCGCGCACCTTAACGGCGTGTCCTAGGTGAACGCGATTTTGCGAACGGGCGACGCGATAATAATTAAACATTATTTTTAGAATTGGGATGTCCCGACTGGATGGTTTAAAAACGCGGGCGAACGGACGATAACAATATTATTATCGCTCGCGCCGGAACAAAACCGTTCGTTTTTGGACGCGGGCGATTTAAAACAACCGGCGTCATTTGGCTCTAGATATTTAAAGGGATTGGTGATTTTTTTTTTTAAATTTATTTTTGTTAAATTGTGTTTGTTTACTTAAAATGTATGTAGTTATGGATGAAAAAGCGGAAATTATAATATCTGAAGTACAGAAATAACCAATTGTATACAATATGGCAGAGATATAAATTATCGTTTTAAAATTTGTTGTTGTAGTTGGTGTAATGTATGTCCGGTCGAATTTCATTTAGTGTATAGTCAAATGTTTTAATATTCATTCTTGTATATTCAAAAACGTTTTGGGGATGTTTCCTAAGTTGATTGTATAAAGTGTGAAACATTTTAAGGTGTTAATAAATTTATGTGAATACTCGCCTAAAAGAATTATAATTGTCTTATTCCTTTTTTTTTTTCTCGGTCTTAGAAATATTTTGTTCCTTTAAAGCGTAATATTTTAGCAGTGAGTTTTCATAAAGAATTACATCATTTGGGTCCATTTTTAAAAATGTAATAAATAAAAATATTAATCCACAGTTTTGTAATATTACTTATTTTACATACGCGCCACACACACAATCGTCAATTTGGAAATAAAATTTGAAAAAAAAAAGAAAAATCTAATCGTGCAAAACAAATCTCCTCGTCGGTCGGTCGCTCGCCGGTAGGACACCGCGGCGTTAGACCGCTCTCGAAGCGTGCGGCCGCCGCGGTCATAGGAAATCGGTCACATTTAAAAACTAGTAAAGTAAATACCCGCGCGGCTAAAATTATATCGCGCCGCGTCGGCCGCGAGCGAAAGAACCATAAACCGTAAACGCGCGCGTACGTAATAACCGGGTGGGGGGGGGCGGGGTTACCACGCGCAATCCGCATAGACAATAAAGATATCCAGGCCGTCCGTGCCCTATCAGTGTTCCAAGAAGGACGGTAAGCACAGCAAGTTTGTCAATCCAACATCGGTTCACATTTTTCACAAAGTTTTATCCGTATGGCGACGAATGACAACCCCGATGAAGTCGCCCGGGTTTTCCGCCGCTCCGAGAACAACATTCGCCTCGCCTCGCCTACGATATTGTTTGCCATATCCGTATCTCATTGTTATCTACGGTTATCGCGGAACACACAACAAGAAACGGGCCGAGTATTCGCGAACAAAGCGAACGTTTGCGATAACGGAGCGATTCGATTTCCCCTCCCGCTCCCACCGCGACAAAAACAAACAATATTCCGTCGGCCGCCGAAGAAATGCAATTATTTCGCCATCCGTGTACCGGCCATAATAAATTCGTTTTCTCGCGGTATATAAAACAAGTTTCGATAACTGGGAATTCCCCGCGTAGGTATTTCCACGTCCGTCTTTATTCGCGTTATTCGTTTGAGCGGAACCGAATTCTATTTCGTCGAGGACAATATAATTAATAAATCGGTACGTTTTGCGCGTCAATTTTCAAAAACGGAAAATTTCAAATCTAATCGGGATGTCGGAAAAAATTTGGGTTTCGAAGGGATACGCGCTAAAATGACACTGTCGGCAATCGGCGATTAATAATAATTTACAATATTACCGTAACAATGTCGGCGCGGTTATCAACGATAAGACGAATTGAGATTTTTCGTATTGCCAGTGTTCCTTCGTGTACGAACGCAACGAAATTAATTACACGCGACTGTGATATTTTCCTTTTTATTATTCACATGAAATACAAGACGGCTCTGGTACTACGCGTCGTGTTAACCAAAGTGTCGCGGAAAAGTGAGGAAAGTATCCCCTCTCGTCGTCGTCGTCCCCCTCCCTCCTCCCCACAGAGTTTACGACCAATAACGTTAACCGTCGTCGGCGGATTCGCGATTTTCGGAAACGTTTTACTATTTTTCGGCAGTAAATAATAATAATAAATATTGCTATAATATAATAACGTTTACACAGACCGGTCGGAGTGGCTGAGTGCGCAATAAATAATATATGCGATACGGACGACGACGGTCGGACACGCCGGAAAATCAATGAGATGCGTTTTTATTGCGACACGTTACACGTTTTACTGGCCGAACGATTATTACTCTTAAAACGCGACAGATTGGTCGTGTAACGCGGACAATAATAATCATCTGGCGATTATTTGCCTTTGTCGGAAAACTAGACAACATTTTTTTTTTTTTCTACAAAAAAAATATTGCAAATAAACAACGCATTTTCGACCGTCTACATACACCCCGGCGCACGTTTCGCGCGCGCAAATTCAACGCGCGGAGAAATTCGCGGCGAATTCCGATTTTCCGAACATTCACGTAGGTACAAAGAGAACCGAACCGGCCGGGTGCGCGTTCGTCGAACCGTTTTCGATTCACGGTACCCGTCGAACGCCGAAAAAAACGCGACGACAACAACAACAACGACGACAAATTTGTCTATAGGAGGGGCACGAATAAGGGTAGAGATCTCGCGCGCACACGTTTCGCGAGACACGCAATAATTAATTTGTCGACACGGACACCGTCCCCGAACAAACTCGAAAATCACATCAGACATTACGAACAGGTACCTGAACAAAAGAAGCCGACGACGTCGACCAGAAGAAACCGCGGTGGTTTGCGCGCATAATAAATAGGTACGACGCTTCGCGACGCCACTGCGGCGTACACACGATAAGAACATAACAAGCGGGGAACGGAACCGGAAACATAAAACAACAATAAAATATTATAATAGTTTAGCAGTAGGTGGCGTAGGTACGTACTTGGCAAGTTGATTGTCGGGTACGAGTTGGCGTTCAGCCGTTTCGTGCCCGGACTCGAACAATCGCTCGTGAAATGCATAGCGCAAATGTACTTAGTTCTGTAGACCCAAATCGGATCCATGCGACCCAGGCCTACTATTTTTATCCATTCGATCAGCCTCGACCTACACTTTCTAGGATTCGGAAATCTGTGTACGACGACGCCTATAATAATAATATCAAAACGGGTGGGTACATAACACATCATCGGTATTTCGACGCCTACGCCTACCGGTAATATCGACAATACCCGTGTATCATAGTAATACACAGCAGTCCAGTATTAATAGGACGTCGGTAGGTGCACGCGTGTTCCGCGTTAAGATGTGCGCGGTCGACGCGTAGCCCCGACAAAATCGAAATGAGGGGGAGGGGTGTGAATTAAGTGTAGGGGGGGTGGGAAGAGGGCAACGATGTTACAAAACGGTACGTACCTTTAGATTTGCACCCTTGGACGGAGCACGAAGTCCGCCGCTCCAGTTTCAAACCGCTCGACTGGCGCATTATTGTCACGCGGCGAAACAATAACAATAATAATAACGAAATAATAACCGGAGACGCGATGAGCGGAGAAGGTCCGCGTAGTAAAGCCGAAATAAACGAATTGACGGACAAACGGCGCGCGACGTTTGAGGCGTTTGACAACATCAGCGCGACCAGTGGTGGCTGAACACGACAGCGCCGAGCGAACCTCTCCGGCGGAGCCGAGCCGAACACAAAGGTACGGACGGGAAAAAGAAGAGAGAGAGAATAACAAGAAAAAAATAAAATAAAAACCGGGACCCGAGACAAACCGAACACGCTCCGCGAATAAAGGCCGCCGAATACGATATTATCGTATTCGGCGAAAATATCGTATTCGGCGAATAACACTGGGTACCGGACTACGGGAACGGTGTAACGATACGGGTGCCATTTTTGATCGGTCGAGTATATTGCCGAAATAGACGCGCGGGTACACGGTGTGCAATCGGGGGATTCGGGGGTAATTGTAACACGGCAATGTGAATTTTTTTTTTTCGTTCACGATTTCAACGTAATGCATTGTCGTTGTACGGCAATTACCGATGTTCCCAGGGAATTTCAAATCCGTCAACGTCTGCCTCGACCAGAAATTTGCATTCGAGATTCATAATACCAAACGAAGATTTTTTGGGCGCGTAGCATAACGTCGGAGATAACGAAATTGAAATCTACTTGGGGGAAAAAAAAGGGGAGGGGGCCAATAATACTGTTGTAAATTGTACCGCTGGACGCCGTATCGTAATACCAAAATAATAATAATAATAATGGAAACGCGTAAAAAGTCGAAAATAAATTAACAGAACCGCCCCGTATTTGGAATAGTAAATATGATCGGAAGAAATTATTTACAGTATTCCGGACGGAAAATATCAAGTGAAAAATATTTTATCCGAATTTATTTTGTCCGATTATATTACAGCCGACTGTAAAAAAATACGAACAAATATTGTGCGATAATATCCTGTTTACCACACGGCGGATAGTCTGCGATACGGTGGCGACCGGCCATTGAATTAATAGATCAATATTTGCGCGTTCTTTCGAGCTTTTGTTGAAGGTAACGACGTTCCTTTGAATTTGTAATTGAACATTTTCTCATTGAAAATTAAAATACACCAGTGTTCGACCAGTAGCCTTTTGCATTCAAAATCAAAATTTCGTGCGTCTTGTCACCATTATCACTATTATTATTCTTATCATTATTATTATTTAATTATTATGTTTTATTAATGAGCAATGCACTTCTATTCGGATTGCCCGATTGGACGTTAATTAATTATAAATTAATTAATAAATTGAGTGTAAAGGTACCCACGCGTTGATAACCACCAGTGGATTGTAATACTGAATACGTGCATTTCTCGACGCCAACCGTTCGCCGCGACAACTTTTTTTTCCGTTTGAAACCTTGCGTCGGCAACTTAGTTTTGTTTTTCAACGTACGCGGGTGGGACGGATGGGCTTTCGCTAGTATACGACCTTATGGGCTTTACATTAAAAGTACCCGCCCCGCTCATTCTGATTTTCGGATCAAACGATAGGCTAGTGGTTTCGACCCCAAACAAGTTGACTTGTCGCACCACCACAAAAGTCCGCCGCACCCCCTACACAGTTTGATACCGAGAAATCCCTTCCGAGGGGGCTAAACGCGGGGCCGATTCTCGAAAACGTGATCAATTACCGTACGTGAGATGGTTCATCAAATTTATCGAATGCGATGAAAATGTATTGAAGGCAAATCTAAACACTAAGGTTAAACTAAATAATATTCTTGAACGGAATTCACTACAATTGTCGTAAGTGAAAAAACATATCGAATAAATGGGTCTAGGACACCTAGACACCGACCATCTCGCCGCCGCGGCGTTACGGACTCGCCGCTGCAATCGAGCAATTCTAGTACTTAACCCGGGCGGGGGGGGTAAATTAACACAATTTACGCAGCAAGGTTTACCTAAATATTTCCTACGAGTGTAAAAACTAAAATTTTTCCAAAATAAATTAATATAAATCCCCCTCTCTCCCCGGGTAAATATATTCTACGTTTTCACAAGTGCTTAGTAATCTCCAACGAATTCAATGAACTGGGAGGAGGGGGGGGGGGTATAAGAATTTCCTATGTTTTCTTATAAGAATAGTCCTCAGTAAAAATGCACACTGGGACCAAATATTTCCCAAGGTATTTTTAGTCGACAAATGCACTTCGTAGGGGGTGTCCAATATACTAATTATTATATCCTCGGATATTTTTACCGGGGTGTAAAATTATCGTATTTATAGGATGTTCTTACCGTAGGGGGTAAATATTTTATACGTCATCGGGGAATCCTACGACACCGGTTCGCGCATAAATGACTAAGCGCTCAGCGTTGTCGGAACCCACCCACCCCTCTAATTAATTGATCGAAAACAATCTTCACCTGTCCTGTATAAGCCGTGCTTCGTCGTCGTCGCCACCGTGTATACGGCGAGTCGTAATAACCTAGAATACCTACCGCCAAATAAAAATCATCGTGGTGTACTCGCGTTTAGTGTTTTTCGGTCAAACTAACGGGAAACGTAGCGTAAAGGCCGTTAAAACGAAATATTATCGATATTTTGTTCGCTACGTATGTCGCATACCGTGCGTATCGGCGGCGGGTCGTTCAACGGACGGTAGCGGCGGCGGGTCCGAACGATAGGCGGACAAGTGGACGAAGCGGTACCGCGAAGCGAAACCGGTCGCGTTTTCGTCCGGTGTACTCTTGGAAGTCGCAACTCGCAAGTCCAAGTCGAAGTAAAGTATACGTGGGCTGTTGCCACTACGATTCGCCGGCACACAGCTCTCCCCGGTGTCTAGAATTTCGTGTTCGGAGCAATTATTTTCGATTCAAACGGTTTCATACACAATTAACTAATCAAATATATTATTTATATATACCAGTGGAGTGGACAGGAATTTCCATCGGGATAGGGGGTGGGATATTTAAAATTTATAATATAAAATTCATCGCCACCAGCCGGGTGGTGTCACGCGCACACCGAAACACGACCAGATTTAAATACAATAAAAAACGATTTTATTTTTCTAGAAAATTTGTTTTACTACAATACGTGATGTCTAAAATTCGTTAAAACATGTTTGGACGTTGTTCGTATTGATTAGTAATAATTCAAAATTACACAAATACAATACACAAAACGAGTACACACTTGACGATCAACTAATTACAATATCGCATTATGCCTATTACATAAAAATCACGCGTACGAGTTTAGGTGCGTTGCACTCTGAAACTATACGTCCGATTTTGATAAGATAGCGCTCGATGTCGCGATTCGGTCCAACTTAAAAGACAAGACAATCAGTAATAAGAAAATTCAAGAGTTTCTGGGCCTTTCCGGTACGAACGTCCAATTGTTTAAATAATTATTTTTGTTTGTTCATATACCTTGGCGATGCGGATGAAATAAGCAAACAAAACGAAAAATTGGCCCGGCAAACCGATATGCACGTAAAATCTATCGGTTCAATAGAGTTGAACAATAAAACGGTTTTATGATAATTGATAACAGAGCACATTATCGATTTTTCAATCGTCGCGACGCGCCGGTAAAAACACTATAAACTATTAATCCTCAATAGACCGCCCAAGAGAAATATATCTTTTCAAAAATGTGATCCTGGGTTCGCCAACGACCCCGTCACGCGTTTCCACGAGTACACACGTTTAATGCGTCTAAAACTTCTATTGATTTGTTTCATCACGCCAAGTCTGTCGACATAATATCGTACCGCGTATATGGTTCACCTCTAACTTTTATCAATATCAACAAATTAAATTGTCAGTGCTAATCTATTTCTGTTATCGTCGTGTAACGGCGATAAAATGCTATAGAAACGAGGAACGTAGGTGGTGCAAAGGTCAACGATAACGTTTTTCTACACGAAAATAAACCGACGAAATAACCAAAGTTTTAGAAATCGATCAAGGTCAAAATGTTAATGCGATGAAACTGAGAATTCCGTTCACTGTACGGATTTTTTTTCACACGGATTTTAACTTGTAACGAAACACTCGCATGCACGCGCATTTTAAGTGCGCATTACATCCCGAGCACCGTTGGCCGATGTTTGAGTGAAAAATACCGTCAGTTCTCATACGTCGTCGAGTCCAGTAACGTATTTAGGATTTTGTCTGAGGCAATCGCCTCACGAGCGGGGCGGGCGGACCGGGTGACCAAATATGATGGATTTCGATTACGATTGACTAGTTCGGGGATCGGACATGCCCTCGGTAGTAAGAAAATGGGGGGGGGGTTCTTCCTCGGAAGCAAGGAGCGCCGGGCGCTATACCCAATACACGGCCGCCCGAATTGTCCAACTCTTCATCGACACATATTTTCCACAAACAGCTTTTTTTTCAAAATATTTTTTTTCCTACGCGCGTCACGTACTCGAACTATTTGGACCACGCCCCCTTTATCCAAATATTTTTTTTCCACGTTATCGAATGCTTACTCGATTGATCTATACCAATTTCGTTGTCAATACCTACGATCATTATTTTACAAGTATTACGATATTTTTCGTCTCCGGGCGCTATATCCCGCCTACCCACTATTCATACCCACAGTTAAATATTATTATGCACATTATTACATAAACGAAACGGTTATTAGCAACGTCGATGGTCCGTACATTCCTGGAAGTGCCAATGTTGGCCATACCCGTCGTATTGACCCAAACCACCACGCACGATCCCGCACACCCTGTCCGTCTGTACATCGTAATTGTTAGTACCTGTACAAAAATTTTATACGCATTTTCATAGATATTACATAATCGTCTTTCTGCACATAGATTTTTGTCAACGACAATACAAATTGTTATCACCAATGTCATCATCGACCAACAGGTACACTGACGACAACAACACGATTGTTAATTACACACGCACACACATACATACCTACGGTCGCCCGCGGAAATTATATTTTCGTCGATCTTAATAGTGCCGAACGGTGTATTTTTTAAGCGAATAATGCATGGGCTCCGATAACAATATTTTGAATGGCCGTTTTTAATACTATTAAACTTTAACACGATTCATCGTGCGACCCGTCGGCGACATAATTATTAGAGTACCTATAGGTGGTAAAACCATTATTATTATAATATATCACCCTTTTTAACACTGTGTGCGCGGCACCACATTGATCGTGCACGCAGGATAATTATGAGAGTGTCTTTATGTATATTCCTGTCCATAGATAACAGAATTATCATGTACAATATGTGCCGACCTCGATTCGAAAAATATTATTTTATAAGTATTACTTACGCTTTAGGTAATTTTAATAGCGATGGAATACTACGTAAGTATGAAATATAATCAGTAGTGTCGTCGCCGTTATCGTGTACACGTGCGGGTATAAAGGTCGTGATTTTTCTTCGTTGTACTACTCGGCGGTCGCCCGCGCGCTCGTGTTTTACCCCGCGTACCCGCCGGCTACAATCGGTTGCAGGTGTCAAGACAAAGGATTTTACGAAATATAACCGTCGGCGTCGACGAACGTACCGGCCAGAGAGCTACAACTTCTCCCCCGCCCGTCTACCCTTTGCAGCGGTCAAATATTATCTATGTACTGATATACTTTTTCATATCGACCGTACTCAAAGACAAAAGATTTTTTTATATTCGTGTACCTACACGGAATAAAATCGACGACAGCAACAAGGGACCTCCTATGGGTCCGAGAGCCGTAACCTCTCCCCCGCTCATCTACCCACCTTTCCGACCAAATATTTTCCAAACAGAAAAATAATAAATATCATAACCTTCGAGCGATTTTCTGCACATGGATTTCTCAACGACAATATTATCGTTATATCCGTTGGACACCGTCGACCTACCGGTTCACAGGTCGACAATAACACGATCCTCACTACACACATTGTTAATATAATGCTTTAGACATTTGTTAACACTTATATGATACTGAATGAAAACAAATTTTCAAATTTTACCGGAACATTGTATTTTAAAATAAACATACATCCAAGGTCACATAATAGCGATTCTTGTACTTATAAAATTATTAAAACCTCACGAGCTGTAAACCGACCATTTACGTATGGTGAAAACTCTTTGAAAACGTACATCGTTTAGGATTCGAATCCAAGTGATAAATACGGCGAGTCAAATTACCGTCCGTACGCAATATCGGTCCAATCGCGAACACTCCGCGATCGCCGTATCAATAACGTGGACCCGCGGAATAAAATCTACGATCACTGTCCGTGTCTTGTTCTCCCTCGACGTATATGTCGAGTTCCCGTACTCTACATCGCCGTATATTAGGACGGGCGCGTGCGCCCGTGCGATCGAGAAATAAACAGGGAGAACAGAAACAGAAAGTGATCGTAGATTTTATTCCGCGTTAAGTCCACGTTATTAATACGGCGATCGCGGAGTGTCCGCGATTGGACCGATATTACAGACGGACGATAATTTGACCCGCCGTATTTATCACTTGGATTCGAATCCTAAACGATGTACGTTTTCNATGTAAAAATTTGTTTTCATTCGATATCATATATGTGTTAACAAATGTCTAAAGCATTATATTAACAATGTGTGTGTGTGTGTGTGTGTGATGAGGATCGTGTTATTGTCGACCTGTGAACCGGTAGGTCGACGGTGTCCAACGGATATAACGATAATATTGTCGTTGAGAAATCCATGTGCAGGAAATCGCTCGAAGGTTATGATATTTATTATTTTTCTGTTTGGAAAATATTTGGTCGGAAAGGTGGGTAGATGAGCGGGGGAGAGGTTACGGCTCTCGGACCCATAGGAGGTCCCTTGTTGCTGTCGTCGATTTTATTCCGTGTAGGTACACGAATATAAAAAAATCTTTTGTCTTTGAGTACGGTCGATATGAAAAAGTATATCAGTACATAGATAATATTTGACCGCTGCAAAGGGTAGACGGGCGGGGGAGAAGTTGTAGCTCTCTGGCCGGTACGTTCGTCGACGCCGACGGTTATATTTCGTAAAATCCTTTGTCTTGACACCTGCAACCGATTGTAGCCGGCGGGTACGCGGGGTAAAACACGAGCGCGCGGGCGACCGCCGAGTAGTACAACGAAGAAAAATCACGACCTTTATACCCGCACGTGTACACGATAACGGCGACGACACCACTGATTATATTTCATACTTACGTAGTATTCCATCGCTATTAAAATTACCTAAAGCGTAAGTAATACTTATAAAATAATATTTTTCGAATCGAGGTCGGCACATATTGTACATGATAATTCTGTTATCTATGGACAGGAATATACATAAAGACACTCTCATAATTATCCTGCGTGCACGATCAATGTGGTGCCGCGCACACAGTGTTAAAAAGGGTGATATATTATAATAATAATGGTTTTACCACCTATAGGTACTCTAATAATTATGTCGCCGACGGGTCGCACGATGAATCGTGTTAAAGTTTAATAGTATTAAAAACGGCCATTCAAAATATTGTTATCGGAGCCCATGCATTATTCGCTTAAAAAATACACCGTTCGGCACTATTAAGATCGACGAAAATATAATTTCCGCGGGCGACCGTAGGTATGTATGTGTGTGCGTGTGTAATTAACAATCGTGTTGTTGTCGTCAGTGTACCTGTTGGTCGATGATGACATTGGTGATAACAATTTGTATTGTCGTTGACAAAAATCTATGTGCAGAAAGACGATTATGTAATATCTATGAAAATGCGTATACAATTTTTGTACAGGTACTAACAATTACGATGTACAGACGGGACAGGGTGTGCGGGATCGTGCGTGGTGGTTTGGGTCAATACGACGGGTATGGCCAACATTGGCACTTCCAGGAATGTACGGACCATCGACGTTGCTAATAACCGTTTCGTTTATGTAATAATGTGCATAATAATATTTAACTGTGGGTAGGCGGGATATAGCGCCCGGTGACGAAAAATATCGTAATACTTGTAAAATTATAATCGCAGATATATATGATAACGATTTGATAACAGTGGGTATGGTTAAGAGAGACACCGTAGTTATATGATAACGTAATAGGTATAGTCAAGCCGAGTAAGTAAATATTCGATTATGTGGAAAAATTATTTTGATAGAGGGGTCGTGATCCAAGTAGGTCGAGTACGTGACGCATGTAGGAAAAAAATATGTTTAAAAGTAAAGGGGTTGTTAGGTATAGCACCTGGGCTCCTTGTTCCCGAGGAAGAACCCCCCGCCTTTACTTACTACTGCCCTCAGTACTGGGTATTTTGTATTGTTAATATGCCCACCTACGGATATTGTTGCGTATCCAATATTACGACGTTGTCGATTCGGCAAAATAAGATTTTCGCTGAACAGCAAATCGTTTACAGGACGTATGAAAATCCATGTCTATCGAGCGGCTGGGTCTTCGAGTATAAAATGCTGTTCGGCCGGGCCACCGCACGCGGGCCGTGCCGTCTCGACACGGGCCGGTCCCGACAAAACGTTCTCGTACCGCCGCGGAGAACGGCGTGGCCGGTGTACGAACGAACGGAACACGTCAAAACGGGAATTGTCCGTGTTTCAAATGGCTTTGCGGGACGGCTCCCGACCGGTGTCCGATTTTAGTCCGATTCAAGAATTAGTTTACGAACGGTCTCGAGCTTTACGCAATACACGGTCGCCGTGCTCAACGCGCGCCGATTAGTGTCTGCGCGTCGTGATATTCCCGTCGGGTCGTCGTTACGTCGGCGATAATCGAATATTATTCGGATCCAAACGATTTTAAAAACGGCACGTCATTCTTTTTTAAAACGCTCGTACGTTGCATTAAAATACGAGTACTCGCAATAACTCGCAGACCACAATTCTGACCGAACAAGAACGACTGAAATTCGGTTTTTTTTAGCAATAATATTAAGCAAACGGGTATATCTAAAAAATACCTACTCGAATCGATGTAAAATAGATGCTGCGAGAACTGGCAAGTCGATTTAAATATTATGCATACGTTTTTGGATCCGATCAGGGACTGTTAGTAAATAATGTATAACAGACTTATACGACACCGGATAATATAAAGATGATAATAATAATACACTCGTATCGATATCGTCGAAAACGCATAAAAAAAAAAAAGAAAAAAATGCCCACCATAGTGATACCGAATCGAATTATCGATATCGCAGTCTAGTGCTGATCAAGCAATAATAACACGAACATCCAATCGCAATTAGTTTTCAATCGGTACGCGATTGCCTTAAAAATCGCTAATACGAAATAAATTATTCGCGCACCAATCGTACGACGCCGGGTGAATAATAATTATTGGGTGGGTACCTGTGCCGTCGGATTCTCCGGGAATCGTTAGTCTGCCAACTTTTTCAGCCGGGGCGTCAGGCGCATCGGGCGCTTTACGCGCCGACTTCGGTTTCTTCTCCGGCTCCGCCAATACGAAATTCATGGTGTCGAGATTTGCAGCCAGTTGCGAGTATACCGACGTACCGATGTCCGATGTCCCGGCGAGTGTAACTGACCGTCAAATATCGCAGCTCGGAAACTACTACTACTGATGAACAGCGAGTACCGACCCGGTGGACAGCTCCTCGCAAAGCGATCGCCCGGCTGCATCACGTGATCCGTTTTTAACACCATGTCGATACCGGTTGGTCCATTCGAATTAACCGCACTACATTTAATCGTGTGCGTGCGCAAGTGTCTCATCAACTGTGTGTGCGTGTGTGTTAGGGTATATAACATTGTAGACGAGACAAAAATACTTCTTTACGTCTTTTACGGGTTTTCATATATTTATATTTTGACTACGGCGGGGACGACGCACGAAACGCAGACAAACAAAGTACACACATTTACTTATAAATCCGGGAAATAACAATAGCGATAAACATTGGTTTCTAAAATGTTTCCCCGTCACTTTGCCAGCTGATCGCCGATGGTTTTGCGCAACAATGCAGGTCCGACGTGAGTTGGTGAGACCACGATAACAATTTTTTTTTTTTTTTCTGCCTATCACCCACCCTACATCTAATCCCTCAGTCCTCTAAATTCTCCCATACCCCCCCCGAATAGGTTAAAATACGGGATATAAGTTTGAAAAAAATTGTTTTGTTGCGCGTTCCACCGCTTAACGGCGACCTAGGCTGCGGCCATTTCGGCCTGTTGGTTAATTAGGCCCTGCGCGTGTTGAGCTCCGGGCGCCATAGGTTTTCACCATTCATTCGGAGACAGAATTCCCGAATATTATTTTTCCGATTCATGCGGCCACTGCTCCGCCCATATTGCGTTGCTGTTATTAACGTTATCGTTTCATATCGCTTCAGATGATGATGGCTCTCTATTCTATCGCTCATGTTGAAACTTACTCGAAAACCACTCTCGATTAACTTTCATAAAAAATTACGTCGGATAGATCAAAGGGAAAAAATTATTATTTAAAAAAAAAAAAAAAACCGTAGATAAATTATTCCGTTTATAACAATTCTGAACCAAGTAATGATGATTTGTGATCGATTCTGTATTAGCCGGCATTTGAACTCCCCCCTCCCCCCGTACCTTCCCCTGCGGATTTTTTAACGGCACTGACGAATTTTGCTCACCGAGTCAAAATAATATAATGTATAGTTTTATTTTACATTATACTTAAAGTTTTTTTTAGGAACTATGGTCTATAACAGTGTTTCCCAACCTTTTTACTACCACGGACCATTTCGATAATTTTTAATAGGTCGCGGACTACCTCAATTGAGGGGCTCCCTGTAACAACTAGAAAAGTCCACTTTTTAAAATTGTTCAGAAGAAACAAAATTGTAAATAATAATTATTTTGATAATAAATTTTCATACGCGTTTCATACACGTACAACTAAAATTTAATTGTCAAACATAATAATTTTAAACAAGTATCCCAACCTAAAAATTTATATAAAATTACCGACATGTGGACTTACATAAGTGTAAAATAGTAAAACAAAATTTAGGAACATAGTATCCATCCCTAAGATTGATTTAGTCTATAATTCGCGTGTTTACATTGATATTAGTTATGGTTTATTACAAAATAAAATAATAAATTATCCAAAATACTACGTGATAGACCAACATATTGTATAAAATAAAAATAATGTCAAAATAAAATAACAAAACAATGTATTGTAAATATTTGTATATCAGTTCATGAGAAAATGAACCGTTGAGAAAGCTCGTCCAATTGGAATTGTATACTCAGTAAAAATACGTAAAAACGTACAAATTCCATTAATCTCATAACTAAATATTTGAGAAACTATGCAATCGGTAAACAATTATCGGTCGCAGTAATAATATTTAATAAATCGTTATTTAATGGTGTTTAATAAATACTTTTATCAAAATAATAAACCTTTGGTACCTACACACTTATAAAAATTGAAACACACTAATCGATCGTCGGCAGTAATAACGATAATAATATTATTCATTCCTTTGATAAACACTATTAAAAGTGGAAAAACACAACGGATAATATATTTTTTCGTAATTTATTTTTTTTTTTTTTTTTTTTTTTTTTTTAGAAATGAACGAGCAAACAAAATAAGATTAAATCTATGGGACCGCGGACCACCAATGACAGGCTCACGGACCACTGGTTGGGAAATAGGTTAGTAGGTTAGGACAATATTAAGCCCACATAGTAATATGTTCGAAAAATTGGTATACTTTCGTTTTACCTGAAGTATCCGAAATAATAAAAAAATAAAAAAAAAAAACATAACTTTTATGAACAATAGTTTGTATTTGTATCAGTAAATTTTGTATTTTTATGACGTTCGATTTTGAAGTATATTAGTATATGCATTAAGGCGATTGGTGACGGTGTATACTTTAGTCGATTTAGACCCAAAAGCTAAACAAAACTGTAGGTGTTGTGGTTGACGGATTTAAATTTTGAAAACGGATACTGAATCTTTGGGTTCTTTACCAGGACATGTCGGAAATAGAAATGTAATTGTTTTACTGGAAGTCGTAAAATAAAATGGTTGTGTTTTTGAAAATGCGCATAAAGCATTTTGTCTCTTATCTATGATATTTAGAATTAATAAATAATGAAAAAAATAATTCCAGCATATCCTAGTAAACAACATATGGATTAATAATCTTCGTCAACCTTCGAGTCCTACAGTTTCGTTTGGCTTTCAGGTAATCATCGTTTATTTCGATTGAAAAATAGTTTATCTCAAATAACGTTGGCTCGTGTCTGCGAGTGCGTACACACCCCGCCACCCCGCATATCAAGTCGCGTCGTCCGTCGCTGTTGTCGTCGGTACGACGCTCGCTAAATGCAGATAAGGTCGATAAGGATGTTATTATTAGATATTTTACTATTATTATTGTTATCGTTGTTATAATATTTCGTAACAGTATAATACATTTATACGATAAATACCGAGAGCGGCACGTCGACAATACTATCGTGTCGCGGTACTCGGAATCGTTATTGCTATTTTAATATTCATTTAAAAACGAACAACGCAGCGTGGCAACTTGGGATGATACTCCGACGCCGTCTGTCTGTGTACAGCCCAAGAAAAAAAAAACTAAACGATACCAAAATTTTCGTTCAGAAAAATTTAAAAACAATTGTAATTCTGACCATGCAATTATCAACTGCGCCAGTCACATAAACAATGTGTATCGAACTTGTATAATTATACACATCGTTTACATAATACATTTTCAATATAAATAATAAATTGTGTATTATTACGGACAGTTCCGAAGTCGTCCGTTCCGATAATATTCAATGATCGCCGAACATTCATATCCGAACTAATAATGAATCAGAAATTACTGAATGGTAAAAACTAATTTTAAATGCTGAACGTATAGCAAGGAATGTTTTAAGGAATTGTTATTTTTTCTGTCCGTAAACAACTTTTCTACCAGACGTACCAGGATCTGATATTGTGTGCCGCGCACACGTACACACATGGTACGTGCTAATAGTCCGTATAGATGCATAGGTATTGTGTAAAACGACGTTTACTATTAGAAATCTAACTCCAATTGAAAAATTACAAATTAAAAATCGAATTTGTACCTTTGAAAATCTAGCCACTAACAAAGAAAGTAATTTTTTTTTTTTTATCTAAATTGGTTTTCAATCGGGAAACCCGAAAAATGCGATTTTTTTTTCAAATTACCGCGCAACCATTTCATTATGTTAAATTTTAGATTCTGAGTGGAAATAAGAAACTTATGTTTTTACAAAGATGTTTATTTTTTTTTCCTATGGACAACTTTTCTGAAAAGGAATCGGTGTGGGGAGGTACCTTAGAGAGGTCATTTTTCGATTGTCTCAGGAGAAACCGGGAAAAAACCTGGGTCTTTTTTTATTGTAACTATTTAAATATAAAAGTTTGATAGAAATCCTAAAAATCAGAGCATTTCGAGTATTTTTCGAACATTTTAAGTCTGTACGATTATTTTTATTTGAGTTACAACAAAAAAACAAAAAAACAAAATAGCGATATCGTTATCCTCCGAATCTAAAAATTAAAAAATATATATCAAGAAATGTACATAAGTAATAATAGTTATTATAATATATTATGCAGGTATGTGAGCATCAAAATATTGAGTATTATAGCATACTATTATTTTGTTGTTTAAAAAAGTTAACATAATACTAATGCAGACGATGGAGTATAAAAAAAAGCAAAACACCACAATTATACACATACACACACTATGTTTTTTTTAAATATGGTATAAACGTATTAGTTTTAGATTCTGAGTGGAGCGAAGAAGCGTATAGTTTTACAAAGACGTTTATTTTTTTATCTGTGTGCAACTTTTTTACTAGGAGATTTGCTCAGATTTCTACGTGTAGTACCTTTTCTGATAGGAAATCGGCGTAGGGAATTACTTTAAGGAGATCATTTTTTGATTTTCTCAGGAATTTTCTCATCAAATTTGGTAAAAACCAAAAAAAAAAACAGAGGAAAACGGGAAAATATAAGAAATGTAGATATTAATTAAAATATATTACGGCCTTCTTTTTTTCTGTGCACAACTTTTCTACCAGCACTTTTGCTCCAACTTTTAACGATAGAAATGTTTCTAAAAGGAAATTTCGCTAGCTAGGTATTTTTAAGATGTCATTTTTCGATTTTATCAGGAGTTTTCTCAGAAAATATGAAAAGCCAGGATAAATCACGGGAAGACCTGGAAATACGTAGATAAACTGGGAAAACATCGGTACAACATTAAACAAATATTACTAAAGAAAATATATAGAGCCTATTTAATTATTTCACTATAATATGGCATATATATTACTATCAACTGAACTCCGCTCAAAATCGTTTTATCGTTGCTTACATGTATTAATTAAAATTAATTTATCCATAACAGTGGCTGCGACCGTTTTATCGCATCCCCATTATCCTAGGACATTTTTTTTATAACTTGTGTCCCATTATGATGCATTTCAGCGCGGTCAAGCCGATTTTATCGACATAAAACCAAACAAACTAAGAAAAACTCAACAATTTAAAATGTCTATAAATAGTTAACGTGTTAATATTATGGAAATAATATCAGATATCTTGCGGCGGTGACGGCCGACGCGACGGCGTAATATATGACAACGACGTGAAACGCGACCAAACCAGTCCTGCCATGGTGGTGGGTAGGTGGGTAGGATTCACACTCACACTAATGATCACTTACTACGCACACGGACGCAAGCCATAGATGCACTTGCATACTATATTGTCTAAATTGAACCCCATCAATAGACGTTGTCACCAGTCCCTCCCTAAATAAAAGTTATGTGTAGTTACTTATTTGAATTTGTTTTTTTCTTTAATTCTTATCTGTGAGGGGGGGGGGGATTATCCCAGTTGTGGAGGAAACGTCCTGGATTCGATACACCGCCAACACTTCGTATATGTATCGGTATCTTAACTATAAAAGCAATACAATATCGCATTTCCACAGGTGCACTAATAAAATGGACCGATCACAAACGGGGAGTGCTATAACGCTTATATCAGTGGTGTAAATACCGAGTGGGCAAGGTGGGCAAACGCCACGGGACCACAACTGATGAGGGCCTTAGCAGTGGCCTAGACCAAGGCCCATGGCATTATGAATGATCTTTTTATTTTGTTTGTATACCGGTTCGGCTTTTAGGGCCATTATGAAATATTTTACAACGGGCATTACAAGTTTTAGTTACGCCACTGATGATTGATATTAAAATACTAATGTGCCACTCGGCAAGTAAGAAACTACTGGTCTGGCGTTCAATTTTCAGTCTTGTTAAGATTTCTATTCATAATTTTTCGAGTAGATATAGTTATTTTTTCGTTGCTTGTGTTACGAAGACCGGCATGAATACGATAATGGAAATGTACTTCTGGCAATTACTGCGCAACTGCAGTCCGATTCCGTGACTACGTGAACCATGAGAATATAAGTTTGTGTTGTACTCATGAATTAAAATACCTGTCACCTATCAATTTCGTCAAATAATGCATATTTATATTTAACGCAATTTATTTATTAATTCTGATATAGTCATGTTAAATTCGCGAACGAATGGTTCGTTTGAACTATTCATTTTGTTGAACTATTCTAACTGTTTTAGTATCTATAAACTACCTGTTCACAGTTCAAAATATAAATAATTGGCATCATTTTTTTTATGTTTTAATAAAGTAGTTCGTGTTATTCGTGAACTGTAATTTTAACTGTTTTAAAAATCAAACTACATTTCCTTTTAGTATAAATCTTATTTTATTTAATTTCGTATCCATGATAAAATATAAAAATATAAATTGTACAAAAATATAACTTCCATAGGTTTTTACCTTTAAAAAGTAGATTTTTAAGTACCTTATTGATCCATATTAAGATCCATATTGAACAGCGGACAAATTACAATCTTATCTACTTTAAATAGTTTCTAATAATGATTCAGAAGATAGTAAAGTACCCAAAGATAAATTAATATCAGCTGTAGCAACGTTATCAAATTTCAACGGCCAAGGTTTTGGTAAATGTCAAACAGAAAGCGGCAATGTCAAACCGGCCGATTTTTGTGTTTTAAAAAAAAATTAAAATGTTCCAGAAAATGCCACCAAATCATAACATGTAACAATAAATAGTAACTAAAAACTAACAAAAAATTTTAATTAAATAATATAATTTGTATTCATTTTTATACTTGTACTACCATACCACATCAGTAATTTCAGTAATTAACTATATTTATTAATAATTGAGGTTTCAAATCAATAGGGCACGGAATTAAAAATATTTCATGTATTTAAAGTATTTTACATATTTATAAATTATACATAATTTTTATACAGAATAGCAATAAATAATTAATAAAAAAATGTAGTTTGATTTTAAAAACGTATCATTTTTATTATTTGCTTAACTTGAAATAGGCATTTATTTACAAATTAAGGTATTTAATTAAATGACTAGGCATTTAAGTAAATGGTTAGGCGAATATTAAAATCACGTAAAAGTTAAATTATTTGACTATTTGCCAAGGCATTTAGTCAAATGCCTGATTTGACTATATGCCTATGACATATACATATACCACTAATAATTAAATTATTAATATAATATAATAATTATAATTACAAATAAATTTGGGTAAATTAATAATTAAATAAATTTGACTGGTCTAAGTAAGAGAGTAGGTAATCAAAAAAAAAAGTCATTACTATAATTTTAGTAATTTATCCCCCCCCTCCCCCAGAATATCCAGGAACATTGTGAGTAGATATCTGGTATATATATAAGAAATAGGTAGGTAATAATATTTACATTTAAGTAAATATGGTTAAAAAAGCCAAGTCTATAAATGTGGTTCATTGAGTATATTATAACACGAGAAAAAAAGTACTACAAACATAATTTCTAAAGAAATATAAACTAGTATTGCTCATTGTTTAAACATTTAACACGTTATAACACTTGTACATAAATTAACTATAAAGTTAAAATTGTTTACATATTATAATTTTTTTTATAAATATATTATGCAAATAAAACATTCCTAGCCATTTAGCTATCTACAACTACAGATATTAACAAAATACATACATAATTTTTGACGTTTTTAACATCATAAATGAATATAATTTAATGGTTATGTTATACATACATAATATAGAAAATTCATAAATATATTGAATTAATGTACATTTCTGAGGTATTTTGTGAACAAACATTATTGTCAATTAATGCTGCACAATATCTATTATTTTGTAGTTATATTTTTTATATTATCTATAATTAGGTGCACATATATATTTTGAATTGTTAGTGGTTTACTAGAACGTATAAAGGAATTTAGTTATAATAAGATTAAAAAACAATCACCCTAATGTAGTTTTTATTACTATAGTTATTTGTTTTTGATAAACCTATAAACAAATTATATACTTGTGATGTGAAATAATAAAAAACAAGTGATCATATTATTACTATTAAGAGTATTTTTAATAATATTATAAAACATTTCTTTATAATATTATTTTATGATAATTAGACAATGTTATCATCTACATAGAAATTTAATTTAATTTTTTTGTTTGTTATAATTCACCAACATTGAAAACACTGTATAACACATACGCATTGTCTGAAAAAAATAACAATAAGAGTTAGTCAAAAAATAAGTTTATAAATTAATATTGTTTGAGTACAAATAATTGTTCTATTATAGTGAATATAACACTACTGAAAAGAGTGCAACTAAACTATTTTATACATATCTAATAAAAATTAGAAAATTAAACTAATTGCTTGTATAATATAGCGGACAGATGGTTTCTATATTTTTTGGAGACACGCGGCTGGTAGGTATTTTATTCGTATTCGATGTATAAAACACAGTACCCAACCAACATTTTAATAGTTTTTCATGTTTTGATATTTATGTTTATCAAAATGAAATTGGCCAGATTTTTTGATGTTACACACTTTTAGGCGTAATATTTGCATTTCATTTGGAATTAATCTTTAAAATTACAATAAGCGATTCGCGTCAGACAAATTACTAAAATTACTCTGTTGTACAATTTGTAAAATGTTAGTCACTGTGTTTAATGTTTCGAAAGCCATATTTTTTTGTGCTGCGATCAATAAACACGTGCCCTTTTTCGACAGAAACCATTTCCATAGGAACTTTTTTATCAAAGCTTTTCGTTCTTTGAGGGCAGTGGGACGTTTCTCTTAGTAAAAAAAACTATTAAAATACTACTTATATTTCTCCAATAGTCATTTTGGAT
Source organism: Cinara cedri (assembly GCA_902439185.1). Taxonomy (NCBI): domain Eukaryota; kingdom Metazoa; phylum Arthropoda; class Insecta; order Hemiptera; family Aphididae; genus Cinara; species Cinara cedri. The sequence goes on from CABPRJ010000031.1 coordinate 705,800, forward strand.
AAACTATTAGACATTTTAATAGTTTACACAAAAATAATTTTTTACGAAAATGTAAGAAAAAATGCAAAAAATTGAAATATCATTTCTATTGCCACTTGGAATTGAATACGAGACCCTGCACATATTAACGCCTTATCCACTAACCTATTTACCTAATTATTGAAAGTTGAATTTTATGATTATGTAAATTATTAAATCAATTTCAAAATAAAATATACCTATTTACAGTGACATCTCGAAATTGCAGAATTTTTGGGAATGGAAATTTTAACATCCTTTGAATAGTGGACACCAGTGCCAGGGAGGGGTAAAGGGGAAGGAGGGGTGGGAGCACGTAACCTCTAGTTTTGTTTCTTGGTTATTTTGGTGTATTTTGATCGTATTAAAAAATAGTAGTTAACATAAAAATGATCAGTGCCCATCCTCCCCACAAAAAAAAATTGGCTATGGTACTCATAGATACCTACGAGTAAAGGACAAAGTTTTATTGATCTCGAGGGTGTGAATGTCTAAATAGTTTACGTTTACCCGTATTTGATTCAGCATGGGGGTAAGTATGTAAGTGGGGGGTGGGGGGGTAATTTCAAAATACTATACAAATACAGTATGACTAAGGTGATCATACGTCCCGTTTTTTGTACCTGTCTCGTTGTCTCTTGCGGAATCTACGGGACGCAAAAATTTATTTTATTTTTGTTCCGTAAAAATATAATAATACGTGTATAACTTTGTTTTTTGAATAGTTCTGAAAAAATAGTAAGTTATGAATGGCGGCGGCGGCGGCGGGTGGTGGCGAGGTATATCAATATAGATAAGTTTGAATTTCACTGTTGCATAACTACTAATTGTAATAGTATACTATACGTTATTAGATAGTTCACTACTAAATAACTACTAAGTGTAATAGTTCACTACTAAAAAACTACTTGTTACAATAGTTAACTATTGAATACTGATATTTTTGTTTTACTAAGCGATATCTCAAATGTGAGACGCATAGCATAAAAGTGGGACTATCCCGCCGAAAGCGGGACGTATGGTCAGTGGTCACGTTAGGTATATACATACGTTGGTAAACATTTCTAAGTTAACGATTCTGAATTGTGTAAACTGCATTTTTATCTGGTTAGCATTATTCATTTTCATCATCAATAAAATTAATTGTTTACTTTTCATGTTCATTAGCGTCCAATTGCTGCTATATAACGCTAAAATTATCGAATCTTTCTGAAAAAAATCAGAATAACGATCGATTTGTAGTTATTAATAATGAAATAATTAATGTTTATGGACGATTTATTTGTAGGTATTAATGTAAACCAATAAATAAACTGACAACGATATATTTTATTTTAATATACTGTACTAAAACTATTACTTTTTCTTTAATCAATCCAAATAAATAACACGTCATAAACAATTGAAAAATAAACACAGGGAGTACGAACATCAGCTTAGCAGATATTATAGAATCTCCCATTTCACCGCCACCGAAATAACTCTAAAACCATATAAATAATTGTATACATATTTGAATGTTAGTTTTAAATGTCAAAGTAAGTAAGAAAGTCAAATTATTAAACATTATTGTGAAGTTTATATTAATTATTTTAAGAAATGTAAATTATTTAATTGGAGTTGGAGATACATTGACAAATAATGAAGTAAAAATTATAGTAAGGGTACCTGTTTTTGTGCTCAGAACATACTTTATTGCAGAATTCACTTTCCTGCTTTGTAGAGACGTGTAATTTCAATCTTTTTTTTTTGGAAATATAAAGACTTCTTTTAAGATGCATTAAACTTTGATTTTGAAAAATAAATTTCCAAATAGTATAAAAATAATTAATGTATGAACGATTTTAGATTCTGAGTGTAGCGAATGTAGAATGCATTGGTTTTACAAACATGTTAATATTTTTTTAAATAATGTACAAAAATTTTACCAGAAATCTAGCTCCGATATATACGATATTGACCCTTTTCCGAAAGTAAAATTTCTTGGGGCGGTCCTTTAGGAATGATATTTTTTAATTTTCTCGGCAGTTTTCCCAATAAAAGAAAAAAGTAAGAAAAAAGTGAGAAAAAACGTAAGAAAAACGGATAATTTACTGAAATAATGCTTATCTTCTTTTTCAATTTTGTTATTTGACTTGAAGTTTGGCCAGAATTCTATATATTCACCTTATCTAGACATAAATAAAATAATCTACATTTGATACATGGGAGCAAGATTTCTGGTAGAAAAGTTTGCATAACAAATCGAAGTGTATTTTTCGATTAAAATCGTTCGAACTTTAGGTACACTTGAAATGCATTTGTTTTTCCCCTATTTAGGTAAAAAGGAAAAAAAAAATGCAAACATTTTTTTTTCAAATCCCAGGTTAGAAACCCGAGGCCCCACTATGTCAATACGTACTCATGATCATTCGACTACAATAAATGTATAGTAAAGTAGACAATATAGAGTTATATAGTTATTATAGAGTTATTTAACATAAACATGTAATATCTGCATAATATCTGAACTTCAAAAAGCTCTAATTTCGAAATTTATTCAGTCCGCTCAATTCTGACTTAACCATCGTTCTTAAATCGGCAATATACATACGTTCGAAAAAAAATATTGAAAAATTAGATTTGTTCCACATAATTTTTTACTCGAACAATTTTCGTCTAAATTTAATATCAAAAAAACTCTTTTATAATAACAAATACTATATTAAACTCAATTTTTTTTTTTTTTTTACCAAAAAGTAAAACTTAATGCATCTCCGGTTAAATTTTCAAACAATTTTACCACGCAGTATCTACCAAATAAAAATTACGTACAAAACTCACAAAATTAAATTGTCTACAAATAGCCCAAAAATGGCTTAAATTGTTTGAAAAACTATAAAAGGCAAATATAAGTTTTCCGTCCAAATTTCATGTCTCTACGGACATTTTTAACTGAATTACAACAAATAACAAAAATGATAAAATAATAAAAGCATTAATTTCGAATATTTCTTAATTCTTCTTACGCTTTATCCTGGTTTTACTCAGAGATAATGAAAACTGTTTGGAAATTCAGAAAATGACTACCCAAAAGTACAATCTGGACAATATTTCCTTTCAGAAATAGTGCCACGCGTATATATCGGGGCAAGATTTCTAGTCGAATTTGTGTACACAGTGTATAAAAAAAAAAAAATAAACACCTTAGTAAAACCAATATATTCGTCGTTCCGCACAATCTAAAAAGTAATTTAAGTATAACTTTCAAGTTTAAAGTTACCTTTATTTTTTATTCAACTAGTAAAAGTTACGCAATTAAGTTCAATAGTATAATATAGATGTTAGACTTCGAAAACTATAGTATGTATAAAGTTAATTAATTGAAGACGTGTTACGGCCAATCGGCGATTTCTTTGTGTCTATAAATATCAAAATATTTCAGTTGAAAATACTACCCGGAAATGGCTGAAATCAATTAGTAGTTTATTTATTAATAAATAATAATTGAAATCTACTGGCCGTGTTGTTAAATAGTTTATTAATTAATTTATAGCGTTATGGCCGTCGGTAAATCGAATTTCTTTTAATTTCCTTTACAATGATATCGATATCATAACAACTATTAATAGACAATTCGAATATTCAAACGCGTATGAAATACTGCCAATATTGAGTAAATGAGATATTATCTATTATTTTTTTTTTTCTCTCTCAGTAATGATTGCCCCTATAACTTTTCTGTTCAACATCTATAATACGGCTATAATGCATTAATACCCATGTTCCGTGAAAAAGTATAAATAGTTTTATTTATTACTTGGAAATTATATTGTCAATTTAGTGGGTATAAAGTTGTATTTGTGTACGTTACGTTGAAACCTAGATATCGTAATCCAAGAATAGTGCGAAATTCATTATATCGTCGACAGTCTACAATTATTTAAAATATAGAACCTATGCGTACATTTATTGTGTAATAAATTACAATAGTATTGTATTATAAATAATATTCCAGATAATTGTTATATTTCTTTTCTATTGTTCAGCCAAACAAAGTGCAAATTATAAATGTATAAATTTAGAAGTTTATATGTTATGGAAAAGTTCACCTCAACATGAATATAGACTTAATTTACCGCGAAAAGTTACTTTATAGAAAAAAAAAAAAAAAATAATAAAAATAACTCGTTAACCCGTCATTGGCCATTCTGTCACCACCGTCTTTTATATCGGTGTATTGCCTAGTAGTTACGCTGTATCTTAACAGACGCATTTAATCTAAAAATTAACCGACTTTGTAATCGATCTATTGTCAGTATCCGGCTGAAAGTACGGTTTCTTATGCGCGACTAGCCGCAACGACCGAACGCAACGCCTAGTCGTAATGACCAGAAGCTGCGTACCGACTGGTGGTTTCCTACACGCGACTATACACTCTGCGACTGGCGTATAACAGTCCGTTTTATCCTGAGATTTAGTAGCGTGCAAACGTGTTTATGATTTTTTTTAAATTTAATAATATTACTGTAACGTAATTATTAAACGGACTACGACGGGGAAAATTATTATTAATCGTGATAACATAATCAGTTTTCTATTAGCGGAAGAAAACGAAGTAGATTACTGCCTAGAGGAGTAAAATTCCGTCCTCGTTTGGCAAAAATTTCGATTTAATGGTTTTTGACATGATTATTTATTTACTATTGTTGTTCGTTATTTAACGATTGTCAATATATATTGTCAATTTATTAATTAAGTCGTAGTTTATAGGCAAAAAACAAAAAAAAAAATAACCTAATAATCAAATTTGTCGCGCTATTTCGATTGAAAATATGAATATAGACTCGTATGCCACCCGTAGACAACATCGGATCAGTACAGTCGCGATTGTTTTCGACACGTGCACGACGACCGCACGTTGGAAATCACGTTCGTAGATTACATGCGAATGCGTCATTAGCGACCGGTCGTTGCGTTCAGTCGTTGCGGCCAGTCGCGCGTGCGAAACCGTACCTTTACCGCGACGATTACGCACGCGGTGAGAGAATCTCTTACCACGCGACCGTAGGAGTGCGAAAAAAAAAAAAAAGGAGACGCCACCAACGACGGGTTAAGTTCGATGTTACTTTTTCCAGTGAAAAGAAAATCACTCATTATGACGTAACTTAACTCTAACTCTTAAGCTGGCCAATGCCAAACTTTCCCTGCAGGAATTTTTAATCTCTTTCAAAAATATTAAGTATATCGTTAGTGCACGTCTCTACGAGGGGCAGGAGATTTAACACGGTAAATAACGAGAAAAAAAAAAACGGATCGCGTACAGACCCTCAATTCAAAAATTAAAATCGATTACATTTTTTCTTAAACATTTTTAAGAATTTTTATTTGTTAATAATTCGTCGTAAATAATGCGATATGTGGGCAAACGTTTATTTTAATATATACGTTTAACTGTTTAATCAAATGTATGTATGCATCGTACCTTTGCTAAAATAAACCAGATTAGTATGTGTGAATTTGATGATATAAATATTTGAATCAACATTATTGACCGGGAAATATCATAATAAGTGTTTAAGTTCCTGAAAAAAACAAAAAATCTCTTATAATTTGTTATTGTTTTTTATATTGTATGTAAAATTATACAAATGCGGATTAAACATTTTATATATTATATCGCCTGCCGTAATGAAAACGGTCGTTTCTCATTTTTTCCAACTTCAAATCTAATCTCTTTGAATTAGTCAGAGATACTAATGTTTTTGTGATCGATGCAAAAAAAAAAAAAATAATAAAAGTACGATCTAGAAATGAATACCTCAAAGATACGACTCGAATTGACTTAAGACCTTTTTCGTTGCGGCAAATGATGTGTACGTATATTGTGTAATGGTTTTACTAAATAAGAAATACGTGATAATTATTTCAATTTGTATAAATAAATTAAATTAAATTACTCACTTAATTATGTTTTGGTGGTCAATAATAATCTTTTTTAAATCGCTAATTACGTCACAATCTTTTTCTAATAGTATCTTATCATCGATATCTATATAAACACGAATTTCATTTATACAATGATTATTATGAGTACCAGTGGCATATTAATGACTTTTTCTGTGAGGTGATATTAATAGAATTTAAAAAAAAAAATCTGCACACCATATTTTATATTCTGAGCAATAAAACATTAAGGGCCACTGGGCCCCCAGGCCACAACATTTTAAGAGCCTAAATTTTACCACAGTATATTACGTTCTATATCTATACATTTAATCATTAAATTTGTAAAATATTTTATTAGTTTTAATATTTCTTCATTACCCCAAGATTACTATAGTGGGCACTATTATAGTAATTTTATATTCTGAGTGTAGCGAAGAATGTATTGGTTTTACAAAGATGTTTATTTATTTTTTTTTTTATTTTATGTCAACACTTTTTCTACCAGAAAACTTACTCCGGTGTTTACAATGTAGACACTTTTCAAAAAGGAAATTTTCTTGGGGTGGTACTTTAAGGACGTCATTTTTCGGTTTTTTCAAGAATTTCCTCATCAAATATGAAAAACCAAAAACAAATCGGAGGAAAAACGGAAAATTTACAAAAAATATTAGTAAAATATTACGAATTTTTTTTTTTGTGGACAACTTTTTTACCAGAAGTTTTGCTCCGATTAACAATAATGGAATTTTTTCTGAAAGAAAATCTGACTGGAAAGGTACTTTAGAGAGGTCATTTTTCGATTTTTTCAACATTTTTCCCAGCAATTGTAAAAAACTGGGAAGAAACATAGGAAAAACGGGAAAATTGGATCAATATTAAACAAATATTATTATAGCAAATATATAATGCCTAATTAATTATTTTACCATAATATGACACATATATAGTTGACAAAGCATCACTATCACCTGAACTCCGCTCAGAATCGCTTTTTTGTTAGCAATGGTTTATCTTTGCTTATAGATATATATTATTTTCTTTTCTGTATCCTACCTTCCCACCTACAACAGTGGCTGCACCCTTTCCCATTATTCTAGGAGAGTTTTGTTACAAAAATAAATTTATTTGTTCAAATTTTAAATATCACTTTACTATCTCTATGACATTATTTATTGTTTTTCGTATTGAGTAATAATTTTTAACAATAATTGTTTTATTCCTTCTGATGGCCTCGTTAAAAAGTTTGGCCTTGGAGGCTTTAAATTTCTTAACCTGGGTTTAGATGTATTAGTTCTACTAAAATTTTTCTTTTTTCAGATTCTGAGTGTAACTAAAAATGTATTTTTACTAATAATGTGTGTTTTTTGTAAAAAATTCTAGGGGTAGTATATCAACCGAATACCATTCCCTTTAAATACGCCACTGGTTCAACTTACTTGATTTTTATAAATATAATTATTATTTTCATTATACTTACAAAGTTAATCAAAAATTTGCACGAAAAAAAAAAATATGAGATTTTTATTACCTTTGCCATTATTTTAAAATATTCATTTTTAATCACTTTATATATCTGCCTATAAATCTAAGTGATTAGTGGGTATACATTCATTTATTTTGTACCCCTGTATTCACTTTATTACAAATATTAATATTATGCACATATAATAACTAGTATAGAAGTAGAATCGTAGTGTTTATAGGCTTGGTATAGTTCTCATATGCAAAAATATAATATAAAAAGCGTTCACATTGGATCCGGTCAGTTCAGTTAAATCGCATTATTCCGAATGGGATCGGTCAGTCATGATTTTGACTTATACCGCACATCAATAATTTTTGTTTAATCACCAATTTACCGTAGTGTCTGTTCCTTCAGGAATTTAAACAAGTGTTTTATTTAATTTGGGCGTCCGTCTTTTGCTAGTCAATTGCCGATGAACTAAACTGAACTGAACGGATCCGGTGTATTTGATTCTTCAAACATAAATATGCACTCACTGTAATGTTTGTCTTTACTGTGTCCTAATGTTTGGAATCCGTCGTTGATTGTTTCCAATTGGCATACCAATGTATAACATATCATGACCGTTAAAATGTCGTACAACATCGTAAAAAGGAAGAACAAATCAAGAAAAACAGTTTCGACGAAATAAAACAAATGGAAATATGTGTTATATATTTCATTTGATATCGGGAAATATACATTTAAAATGTTCAACCGATAAATAGTGTACGAACCGTCGATGTTTTTCACCGAGACCGTGGTTTCGTTGTAAAAAAACGGATTTGAAGTCCAAATTAACGCACTAAAGCAAACTGTTATAACGTACATCAATGCGACTCTCAGACAACGTTTCTGCCAGTGTTCAAGTATATTTCTATTGTAGCGTCTGTAGGACATCATATTAAAATTTGTATTGATAATGCATTTCCATAAATCGTCGGAAAAGTATATGATTATCAGAACTTTGTAAACAGAAAATAAGAAATTTTCCACTATTCCGAAGTAAAAAGAGAACGCAACCGCGTCGTTCATTAAATAATATAAACCATACGGACCCACTGACAATATTATTGTTATGTAAGCACTTAGGAACACACCGATAATGTGGTACACGTTGTAGTTATAAATTTTCGTGGCCTTGGGATCCAAAATTTGGTATAAACCGATAAATTTTGACAATTTAAAATTAAAAACGTAATCTTTGTCTTCGTGATTATTCATTCTATCTGTTAGGTATTTATTTGTCAACTGAATGAATATTGACTGCACGCGTCAGCAGCACCTGCCAAAAATAACCACAAAAAAGTGAATAATACTGTATTAACTGCGTTCTTGGGAGTTGATACTTGATGTTTAATATACAGTCAATATTATAATAGTTGATATTTAACAATAATATGGTTTTATTTTAAGTTTTGATTTGTTTTCATATAATATTTTTCGTTGAGCATCGAGAACTGCATCATACTATCATAATAAGAATGTACATTTTCTGGGTCATCTTGGTAGAAATTACGGTTGCATCCGAATTGATTCCCGAAAACGGCGAAATACAATCTAATAACATTGTAATTAGTTATTAACATCTATTTCCCATCATTACGCACGGGCGTACAAACCGTGTCGTTACAATAAACAATATAATTCCGTTACTCGTCACGGCACCCATTCAGTAATCCATCAATAGCCGTGGAGTTTACGTGTTAAGTAGGTAATGCTTGTATTCGCGTAATAATATCATTGATTATATTTATGTTATATATAGTTGACGGTAATATTATGTAGTCGGCCATTAGAGGACGCCAAACCCGCATCTACTGTCTCAGTCCAACTACCGAGCAACAAAAAAAAAAAAAAAAGGGATTTGAGATTCCCTCCAAAATATCGTTCTCTATAAATTGATTTTAGAACGATAGAACCTATTATGAAATTTAAAAATATGAATATTTTTAAGGGAATGTCATAGGGTTTTTGATATATTCTAAATAGACAGCTCGATATAAGACACAAAACCTTTTCTTTTTTTTTTTAGTTTTTTAAGTAACTTTTTTAATATTTTATAATTTTAAATTAAAAAAAAAAAGAAAGGGATTTGAGATTCCCTTCAAAATATCGTTCTCTATAAATTTCGTATTTGATAATTTTACTCTTAAAAATGAAAAATTAGCTAGTTTTACGCAAACATTGTTTTTGCATGTTGCCCGGTAGTTGGAGTGAAACAGTAGATGCGGATGTGGCGTCCTCATAAGCCTATATAAAATAGGAAGGAAAATTTAAATAGCTTTTAAAATAAAACTGGGAATCAATTGGAATATACCCTTAGTAACAACTCAGGGACCATTTCGAATACACCGGACACCAATCAAATAACAACATAATTGGCAGTTAAAACAATTATAAGCTGATTAATTATTTACAAAAGTAATGTCCAAAATAATATTTATGGCATAGAGGTATCTACTATTATGCCATTTTTTATTATTTACAGTTGAAAATGTTTATTTTTTTTTCACATTTCGTTTGTTGTGGCTATACATAAAATATTACTATTTTTTTCAATCTTACCTGAAGAATTCGATAGATTAAAAAAAATAAGATGACTGCGAGTATAATAAATAAACGCCTGTTGTTCACAAATACAACCGATTGTTGGCGGTATGCGTAGCATTCGCATATAATTGATATTATTTCTGTATACCACGAAACGTATAAAACAAATTATAAAATGTCTGGTTAACTATGACGAGTGTAGAGACTGTCCTCGCTGTGACGATTTAAGGTACACTTATATGAACAGTTGCTCCGCCCAGTTTGTTTTTCATTCCGTATTATGGATACCGAAAACAAATTAAAATTCAATTTTCATTGTATCGCCAACATTCACTGTATGGCAATCTATAATTACGTATGCAAATGGCCATTATTAATTTAAAAATTATTTATTGATGTACGTATAATGATGCGACTCTGAACGAAAACGTATAATAAAACGAATAATACGAAACGTATAATGTAATTTGAAGTTCTGTCGTGGCCATATGTTTAGGTACGCTTATGGATATTATTGTCCGATGAACGACTATTGCGGGCACTATTGCCCGGCTCCGTCTTAACAAAACACACATCATATCATACACACGTGTTTCGTGTTATATATATATATATATATATTGGTTTACATAAATAGTTGCGATTCCCACCCAAAACTCCTGCGGAATTTACCCGAAAAACGCCGCGCTATTAAAGTATTCGAACATTCCGTATTAACGAACCGTTCGGATGAATAAAAAACTATTAGAATAATTTGCGAAAATGCGAACAACGCAAACGAAAAAGTCGTTGGACAGTACGGATTGGTCGTCACTGTCCGTCACTGCCGCCGGGTGTTTCCCGTTTTGTTTGAGTTACGCGGTGATTTTGTGCGAGCCGCAAACGGTTATTAGCGCTGGCGACTTTTATAGCAATTCGAATATTTCCATTGCGTTGCGACGACCGCCGCAGTTATCCGTTATGGTGTTACGTGGCATTATACGCCCGTAATGTTTGACCGCGATTAAACGCACGCCTTACATACATATTTAGTATGTATCTTTCACCGCGTGTTTGACACAAATATGTGGTCTAAAAAATAATTATTACCTATTCGGAATCGTTATTATTTATAGTTACCATACGGGGTGGGACCCTTTTCAGTCTGTGTTACTCTTCGGACATGCCACGGTAAACATTTTCGGCCAGTACACTATTTCGGTCATCAATGTAAGATTGGAGCGGTATATTTTAGAGATTGGGGGCTATAGTATTTTAGTAAATCTAAATAAATAAATTTTATATAGGTATGATATAATGAAAAAAAAAAAGTCTACAATCAATAATCAATATCTTCGTATTTTCAACGAAAAAACAAAAATACAATTGTTTTAACGTTTTATAAAAAAAAAAAAAAATAAATATTACCTATAGTTATCTGCAGAATACCGTGGTTGAAAAATATATAGTTTATTTCAATTATGCAATACGAACGTAATGATAAGTATGCGTAGTATACGTATAAGAACTAATTGATCGTTGAAAAAAATTTGACATATCCCATACGACTCCAATAATATTATAAATTCAATAATTTTATTTTATTTTAAATCTATTTTATATATTTTTATTAATTGCAAACACCACGAATACCAATAAGAAAAGAAAAAAAAATTCAATTGTATGCATACTTTGGTTTTTTAAATTTAAAAATCTTACATTAGTGACCGAAAAGTATACTGGCCGTAATCGGTTCTGTCCACATTACGATTGAGAACATTTTACCTTTTTTGGTGTACGATTGAGAAGGCTTGAAATGAAACCGTGAAATAACCGCTGACCTCAAAAAAACAGTAGATACTGTTGAGAATGAAGTTATGTGCAATGGTGCCATATGTCAGTGGCATGTATGTATTTCATATTCATATTTTAAAATTGAATTCTAAAAACATGTTAAAAAGAAACATGATTCTTAGATTACACAACAAAATCATCATCAATGAAAAGTAACTATAATTGTTATCCATTAGGCTGTAATCGCATTTTTTCACAGTCGATTATTATTAATGTTGTTAATATTGTCTGTACACTTTTTTCTCTGGACTTTAAAACGTTATTAAAAAACACGAATTTAATGAAAATAGAAAGTTAAAACATCAACATTTTCAGAAGAATTAACTATATAAAATGGAAATATTCAAATTTTTAAAATAATAAAATAAAAAATTATTTTCTCAAGTTTTTTGTCAAACATAAAAATTAATTTATCTTTAAATATTTGTAGTATTTATCCCTGTGAATAATATAGAAAAAAAAAAAACAGAATTTGACTATCTTTATTGTCACCGGTGATAATGGGTACAATGGGTATATTTTCGTGAGACACTGTATGAATTTTTGATTTTCAGATGACTGTTTATATTTGGCAACGATGCTATGAATTTTGAAAACTGAACGTTCTCAGTTGTAAATCATGATAGCCAAAAAGGTCTCAAAAACGCATTAACAATAATGACCGTTCACAATCGTTTTCTACCATTATTGATATTATATACGATTATGTATAAAGGTACAGTCTATTATTATTATTATACCAACGTAAATACAACACGCGAACCGTTTGCAGGTTACAGCAAACTGTCGTGTGTTTATATTTTTTCAAAGAGCTGATTTACCGTTGGTTATACACACATTTTTCTTTGTTTATATTATCCGTACGGAACACGGTATTATTTTATCGTCTGTACGAATGACAACTGTTGTAGGACCTACGGTAATTATTAGCCGAAAATTAGTTGAACATAAATGGGCTGGTTTAGTTAAATCCTGAACGCAACAACGAACCTTCAGTAAAAAAAAAAAAAAAATAAAAAACGATTATAAAAATAATGGACATACTCGTTTGACCTTTTTACTCTCGAAAAATGCAACACTATTGCGCTCCAAAAAATATAGGCGTTGTCTTTTCGTTTCCGTGAGCAATGATTTATCGTGTATATTTACGCAAATATAAATTATATACCTCTAAGTTTCCTATAAGTTACAGACTTCCCCCCACAACAGTTCATTCATTTATTCGGGTGATTTGATTATTTATACTTCAGATTACAACTGAGATAGGCAACCTTATTTGCGTTGTATTTATATTAAACTAGATAAATTAATCAAGTTTATGTATACCTAACTAGATGAAATCCAATACGCTAAATTATTTATTGAATTTGTATGTTTTATTTTTTAGATCTTCCATTCTTATATAGAAATGACGTATGTATTCAAAATATCGAAAATTCATTTCACATACTTTTACAAGTATATATTTTCCATTATGTATTTATAGGTGTGTGTTTTGTTTTTTTTTTTTGTTTTCAAACGCATATTTCACGATATTTCATGGAATCTGCGATCAAATATCGTTGTTTTATATTTTGTTAACTGAATCTAATCCGAGTTTGGTTATCTGTATTTTATATAGATTAGATTCATACCATGTTTCTTAAAATCACAATAACTATTAATTAATATGACGAGAATAAAATAAATAGGTACCTATTTATACATATATATTAGACGGTTTTGGTTTTGTTGATTTTAAACTTTGTTGTTCTTTTTCGAATTAAGACTGGAAATTAATTCCTTGCAGTGGTCTCAAATTTACACAAAAAAAAAAAAGTTACGAGGTTTTATATTGTTTTTTTCTTAAAGATCACAAACAAATACATACGATTCACTTGGAATCAAGTGAAATTTTACTGTTATAAGAATAGTTAATTTGTTATATATACAAATTGAGTTTTTATAACTTTTTATATATATTATAAAGTTGTATAACTCAGCAAAAAAAAAATTCAAACAACATTAATTTTGTAAGTTGCGAAAAGAACTTGCAATCGGTCCTTTGTTATAGATCAAAAACAAAATTAATAAAAAACGTGTGCTTAAAAACTTCCGAGAATCACGATAAAATAATCACCCTTTACGAACAATTAAATACCAATACGATACTGGCTAATTGTCTTGACTACTGCGACTTATGCTCACAGAAATAAACAGAAAAGAGTATTGTATCACCGTGGCATAAATAAATAATATCCGTTCAAATCATTGTTGGATACATTGTTCAATGTGAGTGTGGATGTGTACACTCGTCATATTTGGTCAGACTATCAGTGTTAAAAGTGTTTTTGAAATTTCGGATTATTCTAGTCCGGGACTTTCTGGCATAGATATTTATGTTTTTCAGATTTATACAGTCTGGAATATTAATTTTTCCGGGCGATTATAGTCCGGACGACTGTTATTACTTAATAACAGTTATCTTTATTACTTTATAATGAATCGGGCATATGCATCTGGGAAAAAAAAAAATGAACGACAGTGAAAATAAAAAGAGAGTCAAAGAAAATGTACAGAAAAATGATTTAGTTAATGCAAAAATACAAAATTGCCTAACTATTTTACCACATAAGTGGCAACGAGATTGACAAGTAGGTACATTCTACCTGCCCGCCTCATAATAAATTACTGTAATCGTCTTTCCTTTTTTTATTATAAATAATACAAAATAATGTATCAAATATTTTGGTTATTTTGTATTTTATTACTTAAATAGTTTATATACGTTTAACTTTAATATGTAATTGAAAATGTTGGAACTGGAAATAATATGGATGGTTCTATGTTAAATTTGAAATATGGATAAATAGAAATGGAAAAATGAAAATATTATTTGTTATTAAAAAAAAAAAAATTAAATTTTTGGAGAACTTGAATTTTGTGAACCTGAAAAATATATTGTTCCTGTATTGTAATCTGTTGATGATTAATCAAAAAGTTCATATTGTAAGTAAAATACAATTATAATTTCTCTTTAAAAAAAAATCATTAAAATTATATGAATATAGTTTTTAACAACTTAATGGTCATGAATTCATCATAAAATTTTTAAAACTAACATTTAAAATATATTATGTAGGTATAATTTTGCTAATAATTAATAATACATTAAAAATGATTTAGTTTTAAATAAAAACATATAATATAAATTACCCATTTCCATACATTATTTCATTTAACACTGATGAACTGCTTACTGTTCCTATTCAGGGATCAACAACAATGAAGCTAGATTTGATTGATATATGTATTGTAAGAAAGTGTAATACTTATTATAGTCAATCTAAAAAAATAATTATTAAATACAGCCTAATTATAATTTATGTTATTTAGGATCAAATTTACATAGAAAATGACAGATGGACTTGATGATGAAAAAAATAATGTTTCTGAAACTGATCCAGCTAAATGGACTTTAAATGTTAACACAATCAATTATTTGGTTCCCAATAAAGTTTCATGTCATTTAGACAGTATTGAGTTCAAATTGACTGGACGTATGATTGTTACACTAGTCTTGCCTTTAGAAGTGATGATCAAATTCTAGGTTCTTGTCATAATAAAAATTATTTAGGATTTCTTGAATTACTCGTTAAATTTGATCCATTCCTTTCTACATATATTAATAAGTATGCAAATAAAGACAAAGGAAATGTATCATATTTGTCGAATACAATTTGTTATGAGTTAATCTTTTCCATGAATAAAACTATTTTAGATAAAATAGTTCAAGAAATTAAAATTGCCAAGTATTTCTCTATTATAGTTGGCTATACATCAGATATGTCAAAAATTGATCAACTAACGGTTGCATTAAGATTTACAATGCCTGATGGTTCACCTATTGAACTTTTTTGGGATTTTTACCTTCTGTTGGTCATAAAGCAGGAGAAATGGAGTGTGCTGTACTAGCATTTTTGTCCAGTCTAGATATAGACATCAAGAATTGTCGTGGACAAAGTTATAACAGCGCACAAAATATGAATTCATAACGAATTACAAGCCAGAATAAAAAATAAATCCGCGATAGCTGAATTTATTCCGCTGACTCATTGAATTTACTTGAGCATTTAATAAAATTATTAATAATAATTAATAAATAAAAATTTATAATTTACATTTATGTTGGTTCTGTGGACATCAATTTAGGAAAGATTCAACATGACTAGTAAAAGTTTACAATCTGTTAATATTGATTTGTCATCAGTGGTAGTATTATACAAATCACTAATTATATGTTTCTAAACTAAGAAATAATTTTGATATTTTTTTAAATGAAGTTTAACAAAATATCAAAATTATGTTTATTTGTAAAAAGGATATTTTCCCAAATGATTTTAAAAGACAATCACATAGGAATGTGTTTTTTTATGAAGGTGATACTGAAGAAACTGTATTTATAGAAAATAAAAAAATGAAAATTGAACATTTATTCTTATTATTGATGCTTTAATAACTAATTTGAACAGCCGAAATGAAGCATATAGTAAAATAAATAAAAAATTTGTTTTTTATTTTAAATCTATAAGAGATAGATAATACAGATTTAAGAGTTTAAGAAGAAAATTTAGTAAATACATATGAAGAAGACTTGGATGCTGATTTCATCGAAATTCAGTTTAAAGCAATATTTTCATGTATGCCAGAAAATTCAAAAAATATTTATGCATATTTTATTGAAAGCATTAACAATTTATCCTATAATCACTATATTTCCATCAAAAGAAATTTCATTAAAAATATTTACATGTTTGCCATGTTCTAACTCAAGTGGTGAACGATCATTTTCAGTTCTTAAGAGTTTACACATACATTCGATCATCATTATCAAATAAAAAAACTTGACAATTATCAATCTTGTACATGGAAGCTGAAATTGCAAAGAATATTGATTGGAGTAAATTAGCTAATAAATTTGCGAAAAGGAAAACTAAAAAAAAAATGTTATCATCTATTAATGTAACGCAATTGAATAAA
The DNA here is from genome assembly GCA_902439185.1 of Cinara cedri. NCBI lineage: Eukaryota > Metazoa > Arthropoda > Insecta > Hemiptera > Aphididae > Cinara > Cinara cedri. The sequence continues at coordinate 722,655 of CABPRJ010000031.1, forward strand.
ACTAAATTAAGTTAGATAAAGTTTTTCAACATTATAATTATATGATAAAGCTATCATATAATAAGTATAATCATATATAAGTTTATTAAGCAATAAACTTATTACCCACTAAATCCATGTTAAGGTATTGTAATGCACATTTAAAATGAACCAAATTAACAATTTTAGTTCTATTTGATTTGTATCTACACAACATCAGGAATCTGGATTCAGGATCATCAGACAATTAAAAATATAGATAATAATATTTTGGAGTTTCAAAAGAAAAAAGTCATCCTATATTATTTTATATACTTGAAATACTAAATAACATGTGAGGAAGTCAATAAGTGGAGGATCTAAAGAAGGGAGTAGGATTGGAGCACTTCAAAATTAGTTCCTTTGGTTGCATAAAAGCTTAACACGGCCTGCCTACGTACTTTTTTTATTCGCCATTTCCACGTTGTTGGAGTTTGAAGCTACTATACAATTATTATAATTCTGAAGTCCCAGATAATAGTATTTCGGATGTTCAAAATGGTTTGTCGCACGCCGCCGTGATAATATTGTTGCATTCGAAGCGAATGTTGTTGGTAGAATATTTTCGTTCGATCCCTTTCGTCTTTTTTTTACTTGCCGCTATTTTTTACACGGGATTTTTTACTCCAATGTATACGATGTAGACCTTTTTTTGAAAGGAAATTTTTTTTGAGGTGGTACTTTAGGGAGGTCACTTTTCGGTTTTCTCGAGATTTTTCTTATCAAGTAGTAAAAAATTATGTGAAAAACCTAATAAAAGACTAAGAGAAAACTGGAAAAATGTAAGAAATGTAGGTATTAGTTAAATAATATTACGGCCTTTTGTTTCTTGTGAACTACTTATCTACCAGCAATTTTGCTCCAGTTTACAATGATAGCACTTTTTCTAAAAAAAAATCTGACTGGGAAGGTAATTTGAAGGCGGTCATTTTTCGATTTTTCCTAGAGTTTTCCCAGCAAATCTAAAAAACCAGGAAAAAATATAGGAAAACCGGGAAAAACTTAGAAAAATCGGTATTATAGTAAACAAATAACATTAAAAAAAATGTATAAAGCCTATTTAATTATTTTACTATAATATGACATATATATTGCTGATAAAACATTACTACCAACTGAACTCTGCTCAGGTTCGTTTTTTCGCTAGCTTCGTTTATCGTTGTTTACAGATATACATATTTAATTTCCTTTTGTATCCTATACCTTCCCAACTTCCCATCTACAACAGTGACTTTACCCGTCCTCATTATCCTAGGACAGCTTTTTAATATAGGTTCTCATTCGAAAAATCAAAGTTGGGACCACTATAAGATATTCCTTCATTTCTAGTAGAAAAGTTGCTCACTAACAAAAAAAAAAAGGTACATAATATAGTAAAACTAATGTGAAATATTTCGAAATTAACAATACGTAAAATGTCTAAATACAAAAGACAAGATACAGTGTATTAGTCTCTATTATCGAGGAAAATTCGAAAAAAAAAACAATCTGATTGATTCAATGTTAAACTAATATAAATATTTTACGAGTAGAAATAAACAACCACGAGTTCATATACTATAATATTTTCCTAAGTACAAGCTATACGATATACTCGGCACTCGTATACTTCAACTAATCAAAATTACAATGTAATTACTAACACATCTAATATATATATATATATATATACACACGACAATTACAGAAAGCGAACACATACGAGAGTTGATTGAAACCGTTCTCTGTTTAGCTTTAGCCGTGGAGTTTCACGTGAACGATTACAGATTGCTCTCCTAGTATCCTACTTGTATTATATTATAATTTATCGTTCCGTTTCAAAACTAAAACGTATACCTATTGGGGAACCTGTAAGGAAGGCGAAGGGGGCGTTCAACCCCCCCCCCTCATTTGGGTCGTATTATTATATGTGTATATGTGTACATTATTTTTTGTTTTTAATATTTTTACATTTATTTTGAATTTTTATATAGAACATGATCAAATCCATAGATATTAAAATATCTTTGTTTATCTACGGTCGAACTGGGTCAAGGTTTCTGGTTTTCTCATTTTGTTTTGGAGTTCGACTTTTATCTCTGTCATCTCTTATCATTATAAATTTCTAATTTCGAAATAAATGTGGCAGAATCGCTTATGCGGGCTTGCACTGTTGCAAGCAGGAAATATGTATACCAGTAGATGATATTATTGAAAGATTCTCTTCTATAAAGAACCAGATATTAGATTTTGTATTCAAAATATACGAGATGCGATATAATATTATATTTAATTAAATACAAATTTCTTATTTTAAGTATTAAAATGTTATATTGTACAAATATAAAAGAGCTCATCCTGTGTCCAGTTGTTGTAGCTGTGACGTTACCTCCTGTAAGAAAGACCTTTATATACGCCAATGCATATACCTAATAACAAAACCAATGTGAAATATTTAAAATTTAATCTAAACATAAAAATTTGACAAGATACGTTTATTATCGGGAAAAATTCGAAAAAAAAACAATCCTAATATGATTCAATAAAAACCTGTTATTTTATTTTAATTTTCCGATTATCAAGTATAGCACCTTTTCTAAAAGGAAATTTTCTCTGGGTGATACTTTGAAGAGGTTAATTTTTAAAATTTTCATTAATATTCGAGATAATGAAAAAAAACCTTGGTTTTTAGGTTAAAAGAGATTGAAAGATTAAAAGTAAGGTTATCATTAGCATCCGTTTTTATTTATTTTTTGTTATTATTAAGTTTTTATTATTTAAAATCTTTTTTAAACAATCATTGTTGTCATGGAAACGCATATTATTTTAATCATTTTGCCATAATATTATATTACATCATATATTCTATCGTTGATAAAATAACATTATCAACTGAACTCGGCTCAGAATCGTTTTTTTGTTAGCAAAATGGTTTATCGTTGCTTACAGATATACATTAAATTCCCGTCTGTAGCCTATCTTTCCAACTTCCTACCTACAACAGTGGCTGCACCAATGTGTGAAGTATGTCCATCCTCTTTATTATTTAAAATAACGGACTTAAGTCCAATTACAAAGAATATATGACAATTTAAATACAAAAAGCATAAAATAAAGTGAAAGAGAAATAAAACAAAAAGAACAATAATTAAATAAGTTTTACATTAACAAAATTGATCTAAATCACGGTTAACACTATTACTAGTGGTTGACAAAATATTAATTGGAGCAGATGACATATAAGTTGGTGTTTAAATGGATTATGAAATAAACAAGTATCACGAGTGTTATGTGTACGAACTTTAAAATTAATCTGATTTAACAACAATGAGTCGTCAATATTGTTATTTAATAGTTTTTTTTTTAAAAAAGAATAGTAATGATAAGGTATGAAGAATAGTAAGATTTCCTTTCAAAAAATATGCTATAATTAAAAATTGGATCAAAATTGTTGGCAGAAAAGTTATTTACAGAAAAAAAAAAAACATCATTGTAAAACTAATATTATAATCTAAAAATTTCTTACACTCGGGTTGTGCCACGTGTATAACGTAAATTTAATAACAATTAAACAATTAATGTTTCTTTTAAATTAAAATTTTTATTTTTAATATGAAATCATAAATAAACGCTCATATTAGAAATTGGTCGTTAAAAAAAGAAAAATAATTAGTAAACAAAATGCTCATTAATAAGAAATTATATTTAGTTGTATATAATAAATGTATATTTATTATATTTTATTATAATTATTTGTACAAATAAAATACTGCACAATTTATAATAACAATAGACATTTAAATTAAAAATAAAACTATGAAATTTAAGATATTAACTTTATTGTAGTCTAGTTACCTATACAAGTTACAACTATATTTACTTGCAAAAGAATTACTTACGATTCTAATTTATTTTGTTTTTATTATAGTTCACCAACGTCGAAAATACTGTACAACATACACGTATTGTCTGTAAACAAGAAAAAATATAAGGTGACAGTCGAAGAAGTAAATTCCTATATTTATCCATGTAACACTGAGTGTAACTACTTTCCAAGATAATGCTACTACCTTAAACTTAAAACGAATATTTATTTCATATTTGTTTTTATCCAATAAAAAAAGTACGTGAAATGTTTAGCTGGAATAAATTACAAGTTAAATAAGTAAAAATATAAATATCATAATAATATACTCTATATGTTTTCTACATAAAATTGACCAAAAATGTTGACAAGCTTTATAATATTTAAATATAAGAGTAAGTTTAGGTAGATACTTAATATAATACTATATACCCATTTAAATAGCTATGTTAGTAAATACTTCCGTTAAATAAAATGTATTAATTTCACTATGTTCTTAACATAGTAACTATACAAGAATAACATATATCTGCTTATTTACCTACAGTGGTGTGATTTGAATTTTTTTTATACGAATGTACAAATGACTTCACTGTAGGTATACCTACTTATAAGTTTTGTCCTTAAATTATTAGTATGTACAGAATGATCAGCATAACGTAAAACACTGATTATTATCTCCGAAGGTATTAATTTTTTTCGGAATTTGTTTTTAGAAAATTTAAGAAACAAACCTCTCTAAAATTGTACATTAATGTTATTTATTTTACCCTTATTTTGGAGGTGAAATCACTCCCCACTTTTGATTTTTAAACAGCAACCTATATTACAAATCCCACAAATAGATGAAGTTTTATTTTAAATCTATTTTGGTGTTGACATTTTTAATTTCCATCAACTCATTGACGAGTTATTCCACTTATACATTTAGCATTTCATCGGTAAGGAGAGAGTAGTGAGGCACTGCCTCGCGTGCCTCGTCACCAAACAAATGATATTCTGTTACTCTTCTCCAACCCAAACTTAAAAGTAGAATATCTCTTCAACGGGCTAACAGACATATTAAATAATATTTCAACATCTAAATTTATTTATAGAATATTTAATTTAGGTCGCTATTTGAAAACCAAAAGTATGTGGCGGTATCACCGCCTAGAATGAGGGTAACAAAATATAACAGTAATGAAACATTTTAGAGCTATCAATTTCTGAAATGTTCTAAATAAACTAATTCCGAAGAAAGTTGATATTTTCCGAGATAATGAGTGTTCTAAGTTGTGTTGATCGGTCTGTATGCAAATTTAACTGTTTTTTTTATAATAAACATATTATTATAAACCATACGCTAGTAAACATTTCCAAGTTGACGATTTTAACATGTGTAAACTGCATTTTTAACGGTAGAGCCTGATTCATTTTCATCGCCAGCAAAATCAATCGTTTACTTTTCATGTCCATGCAAGTCCAATTACTGCTATATAATGCAAAATCGATCGAGTCTTTCTGAATAAAGAAATACGAACAGTTTTTATTGTGATTAGGAGGCATTTTATGACAGTTTACTTGTGTATCAATGAAAAAAAAAGAAAAAAAGAAAAACAATCAACCGACAAAAATGCAACTCATAGTATACACGTAAAATTACTTTTTCTTTCATCAACCCAAAAAAATAACACGTCATGAACAATTGAACAGTAAACACGTAGAGTGCGAAAATCAGCTTCATGGATATTACAGTATTTCCCATATCACCATTCGCAAAATCGTTCTAAATAATAATATATTAAATCAGGCAGGTAAACAATGTTTTGTAAAAATATTAATTTTTTATGACGTATTACGTATATAGCGTATAATATACCTTTGCAATGATAAACCAGATAAGTATGTGCGAATTTGACGCTACGAATATTTCAGTTAACATGACGGGCCGGGAAATATCGTAATAATTATTTAAATTTCTGTAAAAATAAATAAATAAAAAATCAATAGGTATTAATGGTATTATATTATAATTATATAAATTATATTGTTGTAGATGACATTATTAATCGGTTAGGTTAGGTTTAATAATAAATAGGTATTATATTATACGCTGTATAATTGTTTTTATTTTTAATTTCAACGAAAAATATGACAATAATTGTAATAAGAATAATTCTACTTAGTGTCTTATATTTACTTAAGTTGCTATGTTATATACATACAACTGTCATCTATAGTCACTGCATATAGTTATTTGGTTAATGGTTAATATTTTTTTTGTAGTTAACTTTTAAATCAAAATCTACTGTAGGTAAAACGTATAGTTTTTATGTAAACATTACTCACTTGATTACACGTTGATGGTCTATAATGATCATTTTTAAATCGTCAAATACGTCACATTCCTTTTCTTGTTTAATAGTATGAGTCTTAATATTATCTGTGCATAAATACTAATATCATTAATATATCAGTGAATATTACTGAATAATATTCACGTAGGCATTAAAAACCAATTTACAGAAATCGGGATGATCTCGGAATGTATCAACTTTTAAAAGTTTGTTTTTTTAGATTATTTAAGAAATAATAAGTTTGCTCTAAAATGTTACATATTACTCTTATTTTGTCATCCTTATTTTAGAGTGTGAAACCGCTAACTATTTTTGATTTTCAAATTACAACTTATATTAAAAATTACATAAATAAATGGAATATAAGTATTGAAATTTCTCATACTTCTCTTTTAAGTTTAGATAATGGGAGAGTAGCGGAACACTTTTCAAATGCCACTCGCTGTGATTTGCGTGTAATATATGATTCCAAAAATGTTTTCATTTAAGTCATCTTTTGAAAAAATAAGTATTTTATGGAAAATTTGATTGTAACATAAAATTCGGAAGACACTGTGTAACTGTGGCATTTTCCGGGGTTTTTAAAGATAATAAATATATGTTTTAAAAGTGATCTTAACTAAGGACTAGCCATAGAATATAATGTTAACATCTACGCATGAGTACCTACATTATAAGGGTTAAACTATTTCAATAAATCTAAAGTCGATTAACTGAACAATTTCTAATATCAATAATGATTAATAATAATGTTCGATAAACCTAAAAATGTAAAATACGATGTAGGAATCACACAGTTGAAAATTCACATCTGAAAAATGATATTAGAATCAAACTAAAATACATAGGTACTTACATAGGTACATAGGTACAGCTATACTATACGACTTTTTCTATTATTATAACATGAATTTTTGATCAGCGCATCCGAGTTGGGCCCCATGTTCAAAAATCTACTCTAGTTGGGTCCCGGGTTAATGCGGGTTCCATACGAATTGGATCCAGAGTTCCCGCGAGTACTATACTAGTTGGATCCCAGATTCCCACAGGTTGTATACTAATTGGATCTCGTGTTAATAGTGAGAAGAATGGAAGTTCTAAAAAATACCCAAGTAGACACTTTCATCAAAATGAGAAGTATGGAAAAAAAACGACGGTAATATATTTTACAAAAAGAACAATTTACAAAGGAAAAAATTACTGAAAAAAACATTGGCAACATAAATAATTTTGACAAAGTCTAAACGCTAAATAATTACCTAAGTACATTTAGTGCAATAGTATTAAATGAAATAAAATTAATTTATCTGACAAAACAAAATTGTTATTACCTGTGTTTTGTTTTAAACTACAAATCACTGATAGTCTTAAGTCTGTAAAAATGAGAAGGACAATTTTTTTTAATGCTTGTAAACTTTTGAACTAAACTAGTATATAACCAACCGATAGCCGGGACCCAACTAGCATAGTACCCAAAATTCATTGGGGCCCGCCCAACTACTAGTGTACTACATATCAAAACCACTCGAGTCCGGGACCTAATTCGGATGCAGCTTTTTTGATCACCACACCTATATAGCATTCAAATATACATTAGGTCTTATATATACGTCTGAAATACGTTTAATATAACATGGCAATAACAATAATAGGTCGGTTGGTTTACATGAACCTACCTTTGGAAAAAAAAATGTACGCTTACTGAGATTTTCGTCTGATGGAAATCTATTGTATCCCAATTTTTCAAATCCGTCGTTGATAATTTCCAGTTGACACACAAAGGTATAACATATCATGATCGTAAAAATGGCATATATCGTCGTGAAAATCAAATATAAAATGAGAATAAAAAAATCGATTACGTATAATATAATGAAATATTTATTATACAGTTCGTTGGATATCGGCAGATATAAATTGAAAATGGTCAGTCGATAATGACTATACGAATTGTCACGATTTTTCACAGAAAACATAGTGTTATTGAATATGAACGGATTTAACATCCAAATCAGCAGACTAAAGCAGATCATTGAAATGTACACTAATGAAACGTTTAGAGAATGCTGCTGCCAGTGTTTAAATATATTCCTATTGTAAAGTTCGAATGACATAAATCTATTACTCGTGTTGGCAATGCATTTCCATAAATCGTTAGAATAGTATACAATATTTAATATTTTGTAGATCGAAAACAAAAACTGCTCTACTAGTCCGAAGTAAAAAGTAAACGCAATCACATCGTTCATTAAATGATATAAACCGATTGGACTTAGTGTCGATATGCTGATTATGTAAACACTGAAGAACATAACAATAATGTGGTACACGTTGTGATTATAAATTTTTGCGGTGTTCGGATCCAACATTTGATGTAAACCAATACATTTTGATAGTTTAAAATTGAAAACGTGATTTTCATCTATCGGAGAGTTCATTATTTTTCGTAATTCGTCCGTTAAATGAATATCGTTGCACGCCTGCACCTGTTGAGAATAATTAGAGATAAACGGGGAAAAATATATTTTATAACTATTCTACGTAAATTTAGCGGTATATATTTATATTGTTTAAAATGTTTCTAATTAGTTCATATATTATTACTAATTATTACTATATAATATTATGTTAGTGAAATAAATGTTTGCATTTCTGACATAGTATAGGTATCATTAAACGTACAATTTTAACAAAGCGTGTCTGATTGCATGGAAGCGAACAACGAGCAGTGACTGAGCGACAGACTTAATATGATGTTAGAAAAGCACTGTAGTATAATATATTGTTAAATAATTGTCCGATTTACTTTTATTTTAGATATCCGGAAAACAAATTAATTTTTCATTGTTTCACCGACATTCATCGTGCAGTGTTCTATATCTCTACAAAATATTACGTATGCAAATAGGCATTATTAATTTAACATTTCTTTCCTTTTACTGATGCGATATGTTTTTATTTGATCTAAAAAACATAATAATATTCTACAAATGGTACCCTTTTTTGCATATAATAAATTCTATAGTGGTCCTTTTTTTATCTACCTAATTAATTTTAAAATTAATGTAAACTCCTAGCAAAAGATAGAGCATAGGTGTGTTATTGAATATTTCAGTCCTTGACAACGTCACACATTTTTAATTTGTAAGTATTGTGTGTTTTTTAATAAAGTAATAGGTTAAAAAAAACCGTAATAAAAGATTAATATATCTATTCTTATTGACATATTATATAGTAGTATAATTATAACACGACTAGTATAATAGTATATCAACGTATAAGAGAATAACTGATCAAACATCAAACAGCAATATTGCAATTTAAATTAAATATTTATTAGTTTTTAACTACTAAAATTATTTACTTTGCGAATTACATCAAAAATGTAAACTTCAAACGCTAAATAATTAATATCAAGATAACACTGCTCACAGACTAGCTACTGTTGTATGTGAGTAGTTGGTAAGGTAGAATATACATGCTAATTTAGTTTTGAATATACTGAGTACAACGATAGATCATTGGAAATAAAAACGATCATTCTGGAAGAAGTAGTATTATTTACGTTTTTATAATCCCCTAGCCAAAGTAGCTCAGAAATAAACAAAAATAAAACTGATGTTTCGCTATTTGTTGTAAAATGTTTACATTTTATAGAAAAACAGTTGGGAATCTAGATATTTATTTCAAATAATCTATTATCGAGCACGAAATTCACATTTTTTAAAATCCTCGTATTTTTGAGGTATAAGTTATGAACAAATTGGAGCATTTTTACTAATCGAGCAACATTCATCGTTACATCATAAATTAAAACAAGTAACTTAATGTGCAGAACCTAAAAAATAATTTAAAAAGTATGATTTACATTTTTATGAACTTTAGAACTTGAAGAACTTTATTAAGGAATGTTGTATCCAATATCCAAAAAAACTCCAAAATTTGGAGTGTTCGTATTAAAAAATCACCCTAATCACGACACTAATATGAATAGGTACCTATGTATAATTAGGTATTAGGTATTAAATACTATAGTATTTATAATCAATGGTACTACATTTGTTCTTAATCAACAATTACTTTTTATAATATTGTAATATTTAGGTTATATAATATTATACGTACTTTGTACGTATATGCTATTTATAGTTAGTAAAAGAGTTATGTATATTTATTATAATGTTATTTCAGTTTTAATGCTGCAAGGTTAAATTGACAGTAACTGAACGGAACATAAAATGGAAAGAAGCCAAAATTCGGCAAAAATATTATGAAAACATATGGAATATAATAATTACTGGAATTAGTCAAAAGTAATACAATTTTTTTGTGCACGATATTATTGTTCGAAATGTTGGTTAGGTGATATCCATTGTAGAAAAAAAAAAAAAAGAATCTATGAAAAAAATAGTACAAACAAACAATAATTCAAAAATATTAAATACTAAATACCCATATAATTCAATCGTTTGTATTTACTACTACCTATAAATAGACTACTCGAGTATTTACTTTTATTGTATTGTCACCATTAAATTTGTTTATAGCACAACTGTAGGTAGGTTAATTACTTTAAATGTACTTAACTATATTGAATTACAGTAAAGATTACATTTATTGTTTTCGAAACTTAAGTAATAACTTACAGCAAGATCAAGTAACTCAGGTTAAAACGTTTATGGAAAAATGTATGACATTACTAAACAAAACAAAACTTTTTTTCTAGTAATAAGTAATAACAATAATAATAAATTAGGAATGATTATATGTATATATTTTATTATCTTATAACCCGATAATTTCTATTCGGTCGTGTCCATCACTACCAAGACCCACCAAGGAGAGGCCCGAATTCCCGGTAGGCCTATCCACACCCACGGTTTAAAGTCTTCAATATTCCAAATATTTCCAATGATGCATGCGTATTTTGACGGTAGGACAACGCGCGGTTTCTCGTGGAGACACCGAACCAAAAAAAAAAGATCGGAAACGCACCGGTCTAGAGAAAATATGTTGACATTGATTTGTGCGGACGTTACGGCTAAGCCTTGGGTTTAAAAACGTCTATTTTATATTATATAAATATTTCATCATGCACTTAAGCCCGTGTATTACTGGCTACAGTATAATGCACGCAGACTGCACTATAAATACGAGTATTATCGTCTCGCCATGATTTCTTACGTCACGTTAGTCGGTTGTTTATTATTATGTACGATATTAATGTGGGTATTGATTGTACGACCACTTTTGTTACAAGTCAATGGCGTCGTAATTGTTATTTCGTTAAAGTCGAATATAATTTCATAGGGGTGCCCGGACACATCACGTCTTCCTTTCATACGAAACCGCCACTGAATTACACGATTATATTATTATTACGATGATATATTATACAGAATAGGTATGTAATTGATTTTGATTTTTATAATATTGTTCAGCTCACAATTATTGAAATCCCCGGTAGTGTATTATCAAGTTTCAGTGATTTCAGAAAAACATCGTTTTTTTTTTATACTAATTCCGTCCCGGGTGAAAAAAAGTATACAGCTGCAATTCCATCCCGGGTACAAAAAATATATTGTAATTCCCTCCCCAATAAAAAGAAGGTCGACTAAAACATTACAATATTACTATATAAGTACAATAAAAATAATAAATCCAAAAACGGAGACGCACAAATAATGATTGGAAAATTTAAAAGTTAAAACAGTATTACTAAGTACGATTGTGTGATAACTGAAAGCAATATTATCTTTATTTCTAAATAATACAAATTATTGTAGTCGTAAATTGTATACTATAATAATATAGTGTAGAAAATGCAAAAAGGGACGGAACTCGTGTAACTAAATAAATGGGCGGTTTTCATTTGGGCGAATCAACCCAAAATCACATATCTAACGTTTTGGCGAGTTTATACGGCTTTTTAATATGTCTAATGCATCATTTGGGCGAGCTTATATTAGTTATATTATTATATAGTGTTTGAAATCTGAGATATTGGATTTTCAATAAATGTTTCAATATTTAGTCGCACTGTCTCACGAATGTAAGCTTTCTGCCAGTTTAGGTATTTAATTATAGGTACATGATGTTTTTTTGAAGTCAAAATTTGTATAATTCATACAATATTACAGCAATTATTAAAATTGTATAAGACACAAAAAATTCGTTATTAGATACAACAAAAAGTGCGGTACTACTTCGTATTTTCGTTCACTAGAAGACTACACGACTACTGGCCATAGTCACTAGTCTAGCTTAGTTATTATGAAAATTAAAATAAAATTCAGTTTCGTCCCACTGTTTAAATCTTAAATATAAAATGGGTAGGTACTTACAGCTGTGGACAAGATCGGGCAATTTAATTTAATTTATCCATAAGATTGTGGATTGTGGAAATGGACGCATTCTGGTGGTTCTATAAAATGTGTCTATAAGATTGCGGACGCGCTCGGGTTATGAAAAAGGTAAAACGGAACGCACTTGGGAAATCCCCTATACAAATAGAAAAAATGATCGGTGGGGTGGGTGGAGGTCGGACTGTCGGAGCGACATTCAGTTACAAATTTTGCTCTCTACAGGCAACATTCTGAAGTAGCGGCCCGAATTGAATACGTTTCTCAACATTTTATACAGCGTATGGAATACACGCGAGGAAAAACGGACATTTTCTTCAATTTGAAATTTGTAGAGTGGACGTTTCCCCCCCAAACAAGACAATTCACCCCCCTCCCACACGGAAAACTCAATGTGATAAAAATATTTCCATTGTACCTCGTACCACCCGCTTGCTAAAAAATATTTAGAAGCACTAAAAAGAAATAAAAAATTATAACTTTGAATTACTGTTAAATTATTTTAGTTACGATTTTCAAAAAAGCCTAAAATTGAATTTTTACGAAATCACATTATTTCATAGGTACTTAGGTATTTTACATTATGACTCTTTTGTATACGTTTTTCATGTTTTGTACGCGGGGTAAAAATGCCTTAATGTCGTCGGGCATCCGGACGAGATAATCCCGCGAACCATTTACACATTTTGAAATTTTTCACGTACCACTTAACACGGTCATTAAACTTTTTTTTTTTAATTATTAAAAAAATTAAATGTGTACGTTATTTCACACGTTTGGAGCTTTCCATTATTAAATTTACATAATTTTAAGCATTTAATATACACAAGTAAAATTAAATATGTACAGTTATTATGCATGGATTAATGAACTATACATAATACGTATTATAACTAGAGCCCGGTTTTATATGTTCTTAAAATGTACAAAAAAGCACTCGAAAACGTAAAAAAGCCTTGAAAAAAATCACGTAACAGATGTATAAAAATGCAAAAATAAAAGAGAGGTTAAATAGTCCCCCCTCTAAGGGATTTAATTTATAAATACAATTTTCTAACACCTCAAAAATGATTAATAAAAAGTAATTTTTTTTTCATAATACGTACAATTTTATTTAAAAGAAATCATTTTGTGTTAATAATCTTTGTGGTGTTAGGAAATTTAATTTAAAAACTTAGAGCCATTAGAGGGGGACTTTAAAACCCCTCTATGATTTTTACGTTTTTAAGTGGTTTTTTTTTTTTTTTTAGTGTTTTCGAGCTCCTTTTTGCGGATTATAAAAAAATATAAATCCGGTCTCTAATTATAACTAATACATTTTACGATCTGAGTGATAGAGCGAGGAATGTGTTGGTTTTTACAATGAACAATTTCTCTACTAGCAATTTTGTTCCGATTTACAACGTTAACACTTTTTCTGAAAGGAAATCTGACTGGGGATGAACTTTGGTGAGGTCATTCTTTGATTTTCCAAGGATTTTTCCCAATAAATTATTACATTATATCAATTAACCTATATAAACTATTATACATGTTGAGAACAGCTGGTTGAGAACAACAGTTGCTGGTCTAGTCGTATCGTCCCGCCGACAAAATCCCTTTCCGGGGTGGCGAGGATTAAAATAGGTAAAATCTGCAATCGGCCGAATACAACGCGGTCGGGGAGGGGACAGGGAGCTGCAGCTGCTTATTTATCATGATCCGAAAAAATGTGGTTTCAATTAAACACTGAATGTGTCGGTGGTGTTGTTGTCTGTTGACGTTATCACCGCGTCCTTGAACCGAGAACGTATTGATAGTGAAAAAGTCAACGGCGCAGTGGCTACTGTCACTACGTTTTTTTTTTTTCATTATTCGTTTCCCCTCCCTCCCGTCCCCCACCAGTACGATTACCTACCTTCATCGTTTTGCGACGAATGTCGAGTATAACGACCAGTCGACACTGATTCGACTGTCGAAACGACTAACAAGCACAACCGACAACAACTACGACGACGACGACAACAACAACAACAACAACTGTGTGTGTGTTTATTTATCAGCGTTCGTCGGCAATTCAAAACAAAGAACAAACAACAGAACACGGCCGCCGCACAGAACAAACGATTGTGCCCTCGTTTGCGTCGCCGTACGCAGTCCCAGTAATTGGATCAAATGATCGTCCCTCTAGTTTTCCGCCGTCATTGAATTCCCGAACGCCGAACACTGTACGTATGAATAATGAGTAGTGGGTCTGACAGTCCGAGTTACAGCCTGCTATTCTTCCGTCCGAAACGAAATTTCGCGTACATTTAATATTTATTTATAATGTTTTTTATGGCCTTACATGTCTAGTTGTTTAAAATTTAAAAAAAAAAAAAAATTATTACATTATACTATAATATTTTCTTCCCTCAGCGCTGTTACGCGGCAAAGGCTGCTGGAAATCAAGAAATTTTAACGTTTGCACCTACAATACGCCACAGCCATCATGTACTCTTCGTATCAAATAATATTGGCTATTGGAATGGTCATTACGGGATCTATAAATACACTCAGTGTCAAGTAAGTTAAACCGACATAATGTTATGTTATAATATATTCTAATAATTAGGTATCCGATACCAAGTAGTTACCTATAGTATTGTGCATAATCAATGTCTGTGTACACTCAATGTGTAGTGTACGCCTAATGTCATGCTATTCACTTAAAACACCAATGCTGAATGATAATTTGATTCGGAATGACCCATGACAATTGAAATTATCTGTATGCGGTATACCTCCTTTAAATTATTAACATTCTTAGGTACTCAAAACTATTAAATATATTATACTAATTATATTATAGATATGACTTAATAGTAAAGAAATAAATTCAAGTTCTTATTTTTACTACCTATTTATACTTGACTAATTTAATTATCTTAGCGTTATTAACGCCATATTATATTTAAATGTTTAACAATTTAACCTATTCTAATCTTTAACTCTAATTACTTACACTAGGTTATTTATAAAATGACAACAAGGTTAATTATATTTTCTAGGTTATTGTTGTAGTTACCTACATTTTTTTCTTTTTTCTTTTTGTAAACTCAATTTTTTTAAATAACAAATTGCCTAGTTTTCTAATTCAAAATTTGGTACTAGGTATGTTTAAAAATAAAAAAAATAAAGTGAACTTTGGTCTATAATATTTTATATAGACCTACCTATACTTTTAAAATTAATTTTATAAGTAGGCTTATGTGTGACTACCTATGTAGGTATACATATTTATGAATTGTGCACTTCTTAACTAGTCAACCTTGACTTGGTGATATATAAATTTTATATTCTCTACTGCATTCTGCTGAGATATGCGCCTATAGAAATGAATACCGTTCTGTTATATAACGTGTGCATTTCTTAGATTAATTTACACATTAAAACTAGATAGAATTTATAAACCATGGGTTTTTAATGACTGAACAGTATAGAATATTACAATACTGTATTTTGAGAATCAATTATTGACTGAAAACCAACTGTCTAATAATTGACAATCACAGTTCTATAAACGTCTATGTTTTCTTATCATTTAAATAAAACAGGTATTGATTAAATAAGTAGGCACACAAAAAATATTTTATTTAATCTAATTGAGTGGTGTTTAAATTACATAGGTACATAAACAATATGTTTGTTTTAGATGGGCTGATAAACTCCAATCTATTGGTTCGGATGGTAAACTACATCCTTTCAACCATCCTTTTGTTCAATCCCTGACAATGTTTCTCGGAGAATTTTTATGCTTGTTGTTTTTCAAATTAGCATATAGATATCATCTGAGAAGAGAAGTAAGTGTAATTATCTAATTTAATTTATACATTTCTAGTTTTTACATGATGACCTATAATTTGTATGTTAAATTATTATAGTTTCCCATTGAAGATAGCCCACTTGTTAAAGGTAACCAGCAATTCAGTCCATTTTTGTTCTTTATTCCGGCAATGTTGGATATGGTGGCTACTACACTCATGTATATTGGCCTGACTATGACTTATGCATCTAGTTTTCAAATGTTAAGAGGTGCAATAATTATTTACTTATTGATAAATTTACCATTGTTGATAGTAAATATTAAATACTTATAACTATGAATAATATTTGGTTTCTTTTTACTTCATTTTAGGTGCTGTAATAATCTTTACAGCAGTATTTTCAAAAATCTTTGTCCATCGACAAGTATCTGCACGTCATTGGTTAGGAATATTCACTATAATTGTTGGATTAGCTACAGTTGGTGTATCAGATTTGTTATCATCTGGAATTGGTACCAAATCTGCTGATATAATTATTCTTGGTAATAATAATTAACAAACATAGCATATTGATGTTGTTTAAAAAATTCAAATATACTCTATAATTTGCATAAATCATAATAAAATAATATTTTTCAGGAGATTCTTTGATTTTAATTGCTCAGATTATAACAGCTGCTCAAATGGTGTACGAAGAGAAATATGTTGTTACAAATGATATCCCACCATTACAAGCTGTCGGCTGGGAAGGTACTAGAACTTATTATTATTACAAGTATTTAAATATTCATTGTCTTACAGTCAATAATTTAAAATTTGTGATATTTTTTTAATCTTATGTGCTTACTCAAAATTAATTATGTAGATTGAATATGAAGTATCAAGATCTGATTTTGGAGTTAAAAACAAATACATAATATTTAGTACTTTTTGTTAAATTAATATTATAAACATCTATACTAATTATTTTAATAAATATATTTGTTTTTAGATTTAAGTTATTATAACTTTTTTTATCAGACTATTTTTAAAATGTTAAATTTATATAGGTGTATTTGGATTCTTAATGATGGGTTCACTTTTAGTACCATTTTATTATATTAAAGTTGGCTCTCCTCTCGGTGATGGTAACTCACGTGGTGTTATTGAAGATTTCCCTGAAGCTATTACTCAAATTATGAATAACAAATTGATTTTGATTGCATTGATTGGTAAACATTGATTATTATTTTTTGCTTAGTCTGGTTTATAAATTATTAAAATATGTTTTTAGGTAATATAATAAGTATTGCGTACTTTAATTTTTCTGGTATAAGTGTCGCAAAAGAAATATCTGCAACTACAAGGATGGTTTTAGATTCAGTTCGAACATTCTTCATTTGGACTTTCTCATTGGCAATTGGTTGGCAAGGATTCCATCCGCTTCAGGTAATAATTCATTTTTTTTTTTTTTTTCAAAACACAAAAATTTATATTTGACACATTTTATATTATATTTATACGGTATCATTTCAGCCTGTTGGATTCTTGTTACTGCTTATTGGCATGTGTATATATAATAATTTATTGAGAGCTGTACCCAGAAGATTGAGAACTGTTGTACACTATCCAACAGATGAACCTATTATTGGAGGTGAGCCTTAAAAACATGCGCTTACTCGTGAAGGTTGTTCACACTTGACTACTAATATCAAAATAAAGAGCTAATAGACAAACTAAATATAACTGCATTCAAAATAATTTGTTTTCTTTGCTATAATATTTAAAAATGTTAAAAATTGTTACACTTAATAATTATTTTAAAACCAAAAACCATGATTTGTCTATTCTATTGTGAAAATAAATACTCTTTATTAAGTATTATGTAGTTTAGAAAAAAATCTCATAGTTGAACCAGACGGTAGTTTATGTCATTGTAACTCATTATTAACTTAAAAATTATAATCTATTATTTGCTAGTGATTAAAACATATGTCAAATATTATGTTTAGATAGAATTGATATTATTCTTTAAACCAAGTAATTTTTTTTGTTTAGTACTTTTATTATTATTGTTCCTTATTTGTATTTAAATTATATGATAGATTAAAGATAATTGTTATATTTAGAACAATGAATGTTAAATTATTATGATTAATTATTGATATTATTAGGTGTTTTTAACAGCATTTTTTTTGGCACTAACAATACTTAGATACTTAATAATATTGTTGAGTTGTTTTGTTGTAGCCCTATTATTATGATGTAAGCATTAAAATATATATTTTTATGATAAATATAAATGGGCTTATATAATTACTTTAAATTTGTACGCTTTGGTATAAGGTATTTTTTAATACAAATGTAATAAAATTATGAATTTTGGTTAATACAACAATCCTTCATTTATTGTTTAATGTGCTACAATCAATTTTTTTTTTCTTAAACACATTAGAAACTGGCAAAAAATTGAATTTTAATTTAAATTCTAACCTATTATTCATTCATTTATTATTTCAGAATAAGAAAAAACGTTTAACATTGGACTAGAATATGTAATGTTTTGGTATTCAGTATACACTGTTTATCTATACTTTTTTATTATATATAAAACCATTTGATGTTTATGTTTGAGTAGTCATTGAGTTTACCATTTCATACCAAAACTTGAACTATAATTTTTTAATTGATATAATTATTGTGTACACATTTGTTAGAAAAAAATACCCAACAACAAAATATTGATTACGTAGAAATATTATTCACATTATTACTTTACATATTTTACATCAATGTAATCAATATTTAATTAACAGTATATCTTATTTGACATTGTATTTACACATGTTAAATATACAAAAAAAAAAAAAAAATGTGTCATCAGATATGTTTAGAAAACGATGGTAATATTATTGCTGTAGTATAATAATAATTATTATAATGTAATATATTTCATGGTATTTATGATTTTTAAAAACAATCAAAGTAAATAATTTGAGCACTATAAGATACTTTAACTTATTTGAGTATGTACAAATGATGTGTTAAAAATCAAAATTTTGGACTTTAAAATACGACTGATTTCTTTTTAAATCTATTATTTAATTTATTTTATTTTAAATGTGGATTTTTCACACCATTAGTACCTACTTCCCAAGGTGGAAATGTATTACTAAGTAAATTAAAATAACAAAAAATGAACTTACTTGTGTTTTTTTTTTTTTTTAAACAGAGTATTGTGACATTATGTAGATACATACACAATTTTTTGTTTTATTAACTGTAAATTTAATATTTTTAGAGAATGCATAAGTATTATATAGACTATAGATAAGTAAAATTTCTAAAATCGATGTTAACATTAAGTCTTCTTCATTCCAACTATTTAGGGTCGGCCACCCTCATCCTTAACTACCACTTGACCAGACTCCCTACATTGTTCTTGCATACACTCGCCGTCATTGTATCATTCTCAATCACATCCAACCACCTCGTTTTTGGACTTTCTCTTCTCTTTATCCCTAAATTTATTTTCATTACAATATTATATATCATACATACATTACATACATATTGATATAGCAACACGATCAATTGAGCTCCGCTCAGAATCGTTTTTTCGTTAGCGATAGTTGCGCGTTTGAACTGTTTACTCAACTAAATACAAACGATTGTATGAAGTAGGTATACAATAATCCATTTCTCACATAATCTGAAAAAAAAAAAAGTGGTTTTTTATAATAAATGTATTATATGTATTTTGTTTGAATTATTACCTATACAGATTTAATTTCATATTTTTCGCCTCCTGCCCTCCTCCCTATTGAAGAATCCTGGGTGTTCCCGCATTATAGAAAAAAAAAAAACTATAACGTTTCTCGTTTCGTCCAAAATCTAAAATCCAAAAAAACAAATAAGCTATTTTTATGTCCATCGAGGTTCACAACGTTTGTGTTACGCACAATACACACACAATGCCATTTTACTTTATTACGAAGCATTAAATTAAGTGACCATTTATCGTTCGTTTTGTGCGACGCGCCCGGTTATGCGAAACACAGTCCGGATACGCGACGTTTCCGAATATTGAGATGTTACGGTGGCAGGACGCGTAAAATATCGTTTCGTGTACGCGGGGACACCGAACATTTCGAACGATAAACCCGAGTCGTCCGAATATCGCGCGTAATAATATTACGTGGTGCGCGCGGATAGTGTTACGCATATTTGCGTGCAATTCAATCAAAACGTGGCGGCCGAAGCGGTTCAACGACAATAACAATAAATTACAATATCGCACGACGTTCGCTTTTAAACGCGAGTCTACGGGGTCTGTGAGTACAGTTTATTATTGTGGAATCGATATCACGAGGTGGCAATGTTTTACTGCTGTTATCGTGTGCGACACGTTTACACCGACCGGATTTCCGCGGGCAATCGTGGGGTCGTGAATAGAACATTTTCGAACAATGCGCCGTTTGGGAGTAAATAATTATCCGGTTTTGGTTCGGCTCCATCGGCTTCTCAAATGATCTCGTATTTTTATGTCACTTTATGTTTAATAATTGTCCTTATTAAGACACGTTATGCAATTAGTCAAAGGTGGCATTAACGAAAGTCGACGGAGAGTTATAATTTAAAATTATTAAATTTAACTCTAAATACTAAATTTTAGCAAAGGTGACATTAACAAAAGTCGACGGAGAGTTATAATTTAAAATTATTAAATTTAACTCTAAATACTAAATTTTTTTTACTTAAAAAAACGTTTTTTCCTATTATTTTTCCCTCTGATAAAAATAAGTAGTAATAATAGTAGTAGTAGTAGTAGTAGTAATAAAAGTATTAATAATAGTAATAAATACTCCGATAAAAAGTGTTGAATTTGATACCCGCATAATTCGTTTTAAGATCGATCATAAATATTTTTAACGCCACGGACATCTGGTAGTGGCCTATTCATCGTCTGTAGGTATCAGATATTTTTTTTTCTGATTGAGCCANCTCATTGATTAATCCTTACTTACGAAAAACGAGTTACACTTTTGAAAGGACGTAATAAAAGGTACTTATATTCAATATAAAAAACCAGCCTATAACATTGTACTGCAGCACATTAGGTTATGCATTTGGTGATCGAGTTTTTAGAATAGAAGGCAACTATTATCTCAATCAGCGACTGACAATAAATTAGGCAGTTTATAACTTACATATTATACAGGTACTTTTTCTGTTTGCGTTTTCATGTTTTATAATATGTACAATAAGCTATAGTTTTGTATAATATATTTATTTTATTTTTTCAATAATTAAATCACAGTTAACAATCTTCAATTTAAGTTTGGGATTGCCAAACCAATAATTACAATAGATATATCTTCGTAGAACACCTTGTATACATGGATAGGACATTAGGTGGTTTTGCGTGTGCCTGAAGTGAATATAAATTATCGCAATGATTATATTCGGTTATGACTTGTAGTAACATCAATAGTAATAAGTAATAAGTGATTACAGCACAATTTAAAAAGTAAAAATACATTTGTTTTTTATTAGTAAAATTCTATTAAATACAAATAAAATAAATAATAGTTATGAATTCTTTCATAAGTCATTTAGAAAAATGTTATTGCGAATTGATAACCACAGATAATCTTTATTTATTAACTTTTTTATTGCACGGGTAGCTTTTAATTTATAAAAAAAAAAAAAAAAAAACATCTCTTATTTGATTATTTCATATTTATAATTCATACATATTTGGATTTTTAAGTCCTATACTCTATATTAATGTCTAACTGTTAAATTTTTGTTATACAAAATGTCTTGTGATCAAAATTAATTTTTTTGATTCTAAATAATAAATCGTCTTTTTATATCTTCATACTGTTAACCGATTTGTAAAAGTTACAGGCACAAAAATATTGGACCGCAAAGTTACGGGTAAGCGATAAATCACAGAGCCGCTAATACTATTGAACGTTCTAATGTTATCTGTACATGTGCCAGTAAGTTTATAAGTCACTAAAGAACGTCTATGCAACCCGACCCACAAATATAAAAGTGAACATTAAACATGAAAATGATGGACCAATAACAGATAGTGATGTAGGTACGGGCCAACAGTATTAGAATAATATCACATTCCACGTAGTTAAGTCCGTCTATAGTTCTGTACATATCATTAGTGGTTATGTTTGTGTGAGCGGTATTTGTAGAAAAAGATAACTTACGCCTTGGTACTTTTGGCTATCTTTTTTTAGCCACGTAGACACTATAGGACGTGCCATGTTTTAATTCAAAATAGATAATATTGTTATTAAAATTAAACAACAATTAATCGAATCTTGCAGTTTGTGAGCATATTATATTATAAAGTGTCACACGAGAATTGACAGGGGTTATGTAATTTAACCTGATATCGCCTTAAATCTCTGTTTAAATTAGTGAAAGCTTCTTCATGGTCTTAGATAATAAAATGTCAATTATGTAAAATATTAGTTTTTAAGATCAGGTATCGGTTTTTTTTTTTTTTTTTTTTTTTTNAAAGTGTTGCACGAGAATTGACAGGGGTTATGCAATTTAACCTGATATCGCCTCAAATCTCTGTTTAAATTAGTGAAAGCTTCTTCATGGTCTTAGTTTGTAAAATGTCAATATTAATTTTTAAGTTCAGGTATCGGTTTTTTTTTTTTTTTGTTTATTTCTAGATATATCTAACGGATGTTCTTATACACCAAACATAAAATCATTATAGAAAGTAATGCGATTTTAAAATAATTTTTAAAACCCTTTCGGTCCCCTTGGCCTTGTATCTAAATGACTTGTTAACTCGTTATAAATCTCTTTAAAAAGTAAATTTTGTTTAGATTCTATTAAAAATGTAGCCAAATATGTGGTATATATACTAAACGATTTATTCAAGTTTAAATTAAAAAAAATTTAAACATTTTAAAAATCGTCATATCGGTTTCATTTTTATTAATAACTCGAATAATATTGTGATATTAAATATCCGATTTTATCATTTCTTCCGTGAAAAGATGGGTTTTTGTAAAAACTGTCGTTTTATCAGTATGACCCACTAGTTGGCCTAAAAACATGATTATATTATGGTGTCCAAGGAAACCACTGAATGTTATTGGTATCAACATGACACATGTTTCTAATTATAATAATATTTGTATTTTACTGTACGTATATATTAATTTATTCGTTGTTAAACTTATTTTTTCTATGGTCGTTAACAAGTATTTTAAAATCGTATCAATTTTTTGAGACATTTTATTTATTGTTATTAATATAATAAAATTGTGTATAATAACAACTATCAAAAACTGAACTATTTGACTCCTTACACATTAAATTGCCTATAACAGTGGCTGCATCCGTCCCCATTATCCTAGAACAGCTTTTTCTATGGATATTTATCATGTATAGAAATTTCTCATTATTGTTGTCACAGATTATTAAAAATGTGGCTCTAAATCCAGTCTAATTTTTTTAATAGTAAAAAAAAAAATTGACGAAGAGACAACATTATTTGGGCAGAAGTTAAAAACATGTACAGTTATAATGGACAACTTACCTTAAATTGATGACCGACAATGGAATTGTGGGTATGGCAAAAATCTTGGTAAAATATATCCAGATGACCTTAATTGTAAAATTTTTCTTGAAGAGATAATACATTTTTCCAAATTAGTTGATGCGCCAGTTGAAGAAGGAAAAATTGAAATGCCATCGGCACAAAAATGTCTTTAGATCATATACGATAATAAACTCAATTCAGTTTTTTCCTAATGTACAATTAGCATACATATTGTATTTATGTCTTTTGGTTCCCAACTACGGCACAGAAAGAGTATTTTAAAATTTAAAAAGAGTGAAGAACGAATTAAGGTAGACTGTTATGAACATATTGCTATAGTATATAGTATAGTAGTATAAGCCCTTCGTATTAGAGCATAAGAGCATATTATTGTAGTCTATCGATAACGCCTAGTGTGTAGGCGGCTCCTAGAATATTGTAACCATACGGCACCCGTGAGAGAGCCGCGCAGTCAGTCGAGCTACCACTTTTAAAACTGTACGTCATCACAACGACTATTATAATAAATTACTCTTTAATTATATAGTTCGACTCACATTAAATTATATTAGTAACTAAAAATCCTCAGAGCTGTTTCGTTGTACTTTCTCCTAAAATTGTATCCTCACACTACTGAACAAATAAAACAACCCGTACGAGCACAACAACTCGTATAGGCACAAAATTAATATCAATAAATGTCGTTGATATTTAATATATTTTCCTTATGTAAGTTTTTTAAAAATAATAAAATATTTATAAATTTGATAATGGATAAACGTTATATTAATACTATTTACCGTTTCTACGGACACCTCACTTGCACGTTTTTAGTGGCCAGCAAAAGTTTAAAATACGGCCTTTAGAATCGTTAATTTTTTTTTTAATCGGCGATAAATTTGAAAATTCGTTTCTTCAAATTCAAATCCGGTTTTATTCGAAATAAAAAGTCGTAAATATCACGGCTTTTCAAAACATGTATAACCGAACGTCACTCCGAATCGTTTTTGGTTATCAAAGGTTTATCGTTGTTTTTAACTTAAAAATTATATAGGTAAGAATTAAATAACTTTATGTATCTTACCTCTCCACCTACAACAGTGGCCGCACATTTCCACTATATCAGATCTTTTAGATTCTGAGTGAAGTTAAAACGAAAACAAGGGGGGAAATAGGGGCGATCGTCCTCCCCTGGGAATTGTAGAATTTGTTTCATATATAGGTACTTACTTATTTTATTATTATTAATCAAAAATTTAGAAAAAAATGTTCATTTTTTTTTTTGTACGAAAATGGTTATCAAAAACTT